>SMOB01000259.1:0-474901 GCA_007388105.1 Coniochaeta prunicola | reverse complement strand
GCCAAGCGATGGTGGACCAAAGACCTGACTCGACTCCGCCAGTCCTACACATTCTGGAGAAACCAAGCGCGAGCTCGACGTAGGATGGGACAAAGAGTGCTAGAGCTCGAACAGCGGGCGAAGACGGCAGCCAAAGAATATCACGATAATATCCGCAGAGCATCATAATAATAATATAAGTACATTTGTTCAAGAATGTTTTAATTAACTTCATTTACGGGTACTTACTTCCACAAACTTATATTTACAAGAGTGAATAAAATAACGACGAAAGAGAAACAATCTGCACCATGAAGATCGCCGTGTTCAGCGCGCTCCACTATGACCGAGATTCTTTTGAGACTGCGAACAAGAAAGAAGGCTTTCAGTTTGAGCTTGTTTTCCACGATACAGCCCTGAACTCAGCCACGGCGGTCTTGGCCAATGGATTTGACGCAGTATGCGTGTTTGTCAATGACACGGTCGATGCGGCAGTCCTGAAGCAGCTTTCTAGCAGTGGGACTCGCCTCGTCGCACTTCGCTGTGCCGGTTTCAACAACGTCGACCGCAAAGCTGCCTCGGAGCTTGGCGTCACCGTCTTGCGCGTACCGGCATATTCGCCGTATTCCGTCGCAGAGTTCACCACGGGCCTGCTCCTAGCTCTTGACCGGAAGTTGTACTACGCCTGGCTGCGCATTCGGCTAGACAATTTCTCGCTCGACGGCCTCGTCGGCCACGACCTGCACGGCCGGACGATCGGCATCCTCGGCACAGGGCGGATTGGCAGCCTCGTTGCCAAAGCGTTCCAGCTCGGCTTCGGTTGCAAGGTGATTGCAAATGACATTTATCGCAACCCCGAGCTCGAACACATTGGCGTCCGCTATGTCGACCGCGACACAGTCTTTTCGCAGTCCGACGTTATTTGTCTGCACTGCCCGCTGACGCCAGAAATGCACCACGTCGTCAACGCGGACACGCTGGCCAAGGTGAAGAAGGGAACGCTTCTCATCAACACGAGCCGCGGCGGCCTCGTCGACACGTCGGCGCTCCTCGCGGCCATTGAGAACGGAACGCTTGGCGGCTGCGCCATGGACGTCTACGAGGATGAAGCGGATCTTTTTTTTAAAGACCGGTCGAACATGATTGTGCGGGACGACAAGTTCCAACGCCTCATCACGTTTCCCAACGTCCTGGTGACGGGCCACCAGGCATTCTTCACCTGAGGAAGCATTGGCTGCGATTGCGCATACGACATTGCAGAATGCGGCTGATTTCTCTCTTGACAAGATACAGGAGAAAAACAGAGTTTGACAGCAAGGACGGAAAAAAGGCCCAGCTACGGTTATTTCATATGTGCTGGTATATCGCAGGTTGATACCTGAATTGGTGCCTAACTATTTATATATCCATATAAGGTTGCAATCTGGGTTGATGCTTAGCTGTATATAGAAAAGGGGTTGATACCTGAGGTGATACTTATCGGGTATCACCTAACGGGTCACCAACCGTACCAGGGGCACCTACCCGTATAGTGGGAAGGCAATCTCTCTCTCCCACTTCCTTCCTTTGTAACCATAACTAACGGATCCAAACTACTCGACCTACACTATAGAGCACGCGGCCCAACGGTAGCGCTTGCCCCGGGCCCAACGTTACGGAACCCGGTGAAACCTACAGTGTGTCATTTCTTTCTCTGAATTTTACCTAATATCAATGCAATCATCTACAGTCATGAATAGTTGCCACGCAATTTATCAACTGTCAGGGTATGTTGTATTTCAGTCATGTACCCGGGAGACAACTCCGGAAGCGTTTGTACTTGGGGAAGTAATGTGACGGTTTGGTTTCCGTGTTGCGCATGGAACAGTCATGATCGGTAACCGCAGTTGAGCTGCCGTTTGTTTCACGTGGCGATGTATCGGCTCGATCTGGTTCTTAGTCACGACTCATACCGTACTAGTGTCATGAATTTCGTTCTTAACTTAGTTACGGGTCTTGAACGAAATATCATATGCTTTCTCCGGAATTGTCGGTCAACGGCATGAAAAGAATGTGCACATGCTGTTTCTTGGCAGGATAGGTCACTCCACGCTCGTATGAACACGACGTCATCGCTAATAGTTAACGTAGTTAGACATGTTGTTCTGTCTTACTAACCATAAGGTTTTCTATTAAGCGAGTATCTGCTCAACGTGACGTCGTCTCCGTCGAGCTATATATCTAGCTAGGTTATACTTAATGCTCCCTCTTATTCTACCTTGTTCTCTCTGTAGGAGAAAAACACTTATCTCTAATTTTGATCTTACTTTCAATTGAAACTAAACCCAGACCATTATAACAATGGCTTCTTGGACTATCGGCAGTTACCTTGCAGAGAGACTATCTCAGATCGGCATTGAACATCACTTCGTTGTGCCAGGCGACTACAACCTTATCCTTCTTGATAAGCTCCAGAACCACCCCAAGCTCTCAGAGATCGGCTGCGCCAATGAACTCAACTGCTCCTTCGCGGCTGAGGGGTATGCCCGCGCAAAGGGTGTCGCCGCTGCCGTCGTCACCTTCAGCGTGGGTGCCTTCTCGGCCTTCAACGGCGTCGGCGGTGCATACGCCGAGAACCTCCCGGTCATCCTAATCAGCGGCTCGCCCAACACAAACGATGCTAGCGCTTTCCATCTCCTGCACCACACGCTTGGAACGCACAACTTTGAGTACCAGCGAGAGATGGCCGAGAGAATCACGTGCGCCGCTGTTGCCGTCCGACGCCCCGAGGATGCGCCGCGGCTCATCGACCACGCCATCCGCTCCGCCCTCGCGGTGCAGAAGCCTGCCTACATTGAGATCCCTACCAATCTGGCCAACGCGCCCTGCGCGGCCCCAGGCCCCATCAGCGCGGTCACGGCACCGATACGTAGCGACGCCGAGACATTGGCCGCGGCGGTCAGGGACGTGACCAAGTGGCTCGACTCACGCAAAAAACCAGTCCTGCTCGTCGGCCCCAAGGTGCGACCGGGTCACGCCGAGGCAGCCCTGATCGAGCTGGCCAACACGTTGGGATGTGCTGTGTCTGTGCTGCCCGGCGCCAAGAGCTTCTTTCCTGAAGACCACCCTCAGTTTGTCGGTGTTTCCTGGGCTGAGGCCAGCACGGGAGGTGCCGACACTATCGTCAGCTGGTCTGACGGTGTGTTTGGTGTAGGCCTCGTGTTCACCGACTACAGCACGGCGGGCTGGACGTCGCAGCCGTCGCCGCAGGTGCTTCTTAACGTGGACCTTGATCGTGTGACCTTTACCGGCGTCGACTATGGCCGCGTCCAGATGGCGGAGCTCCTGGCGGCGCTCGCCAAGACTGCCAAGGCCAACCGTGCCACCATGGTGGAATACAACCGTATCCGTCCCGATCTCCTGGTCGCTCCCACTGAGAAGTCGACTCTACCCCTGACCCGCCATGAGGTCGCCCGCCAGATCCAGCTGCTGCTCCAGCCTAAGTCGACCCTCTTCGTGGAAACCGGCGATGCGTGGTTCAATGGAGTCCAGATGAAGCTGCCCAAGAATGCCCGCTTTGAGATTGAGATGCAATGGGGCCATATCGGCTGGTCTGTTCCGGCCTCTTTCGGGTACGCGATCGGAGCTGCGGACCGCCGCGTCGTGCTAATGGTCGGCGACGGGTCCTTCCAGATGACAGTGCAGGAAGTCTCGCAGATGGTCCGCCTCCGGACGCCGGTGATCATTTTCCTCATGAATAATTGAGGCTACACTATCGAGGTGGAGATTCACGACGGCCTGTACAACCGCATTAAGAACTGGGACTATGCGGCCTTGGTGGAAACATTCAACGCAGAAGATGGCCACGCCAAGGGACTAAAGGCGACCAACAGCGAAGAGCTCGCCAACACAATTGAAGCTGCAAAGCTGAATTTGGAGGGCCCGACGTTGATCGAGTGCACGATTGATCAGGACGATTGCACGCGGGAGCTCATCACCTGGGGTCACTACGTAGCTCTTGCGAACGGCCGTCCTCCTCAAAAGATTACTTAAGGATTCGACTACTATCCTCTTAATCTAGTTATATATGAGGCATCAAAGTGGACAAGGCCGTCATAACTACGCTGATCACTCGAACCATCCTCTGACAGTACTTACGATACAAGGCTTCATGAGATCAAAGTACGATGGTCGGAACTCAGCAACTACTCTTCGGAGACCTGGACTTCTTGACATCAGTCAGTGCGACTAACGAAAGGGCCCGCAGTAGGAAAGGATTAGAGATGTGCTCTTACTCCTTTGCGATATAAATATCTAGAGGTGAAGATTTCTATGTTGATGGTGCCGCAACCCCTATGTTAAACGAACAAATTCCCGTGCCTTTGATCGATGCCTCAAGGACTAACGCGGGCTCTGACTTGGCTTTGTGCTCGCCGGCACGTCTTTCTGGAGTGCTTGGGCTGTCATCAAGTCCCGAGGCCCATGGTCAGTCCGCTGGTCATTTTCCTAGCTCTCTGAATTATGGTTGCTCCCTGGCGACCATGGACCAAACGTATCACATCGTAGCGCGGCACAAATATAGGACCTAAGTTGTCCAGATCTGCATGCTAGGTGATTCATTTCTGTTTCCTTCGCCTGTGCCTTTCCTTCTTCGTCCTAAGATTTCATTACATTGTCAAACATCAAGTCGTCGAAGCATGAATCCCAGGCTGCTGACAAGGCAAGCTTTCTCGGTTTCCTTCGTCGCCAATTTCAATTGAACATACACATAGTAGATTTCACGTATGGTTAGACCCTAAGGGATATAAAGGGTAGCCCTTTCGTTAGCGATAAGCTTTTTATTTCTCTCTACACTACGTGCTAGACACGTCAGCTTCCGCTTACGGCTGTTGCCAACGATATCCCTTTTCGATGCCGAGTTTCTTCTGAGCCGTATCGCACAGCTTCTCATTCTCGCAGTCGCACTCCCCGCCCTCCCTCAGCCATCGAAACGTGATGCTCCATCGGTCTCCGCGTTTCCTAACCGTTCCGTCTGCTAACGTATCCGTCTTTCGCTTTCTGAGCCCATGTGTCCAGTGTAGTCTGGAAACTCCCGACATCTGCATCATACTACGCGGCGTCAGGTCGATGTCGACTCGCTGCTCACCCCTCTGGAACTGCATTATGACGGGCGAGCCGAGGGATAAAGCGTAAAGCTGGTCATATGCGGAGTGCGTGTCCACATGGGGCGGAATGCCAGATCCGGGTGGGTAATATTGTAAACATACTTGCTCCGGAGGTCGTCCTTCCCTGGTAGGGATGAGTGGTTGAAGCCAATCTGGAAATGGTTTGAAAGGAATGTCCGGGTCCACACCAAAGGTCTTGTAATCGAAAGTGTAGCCAAAGTGAAGTGATGTTCTTCCTGGGCGGTCTGGCCAATCTAGCTTGTTGCGAAATATGTTAATGAGCTCCTGCTCCTGCTCCGGTGTGATGTAGTCGTCTTGCCAGAAGATGCCCGAGGGCTCAATTGGGAGTTCCAGCATCTTCTTTGAAGCTATGCCGTACAATTCTTTTAAAGTGTAGGACTAGTATTGCTATTCATAAGGTACAATGGTCGACCGATTCGTGCTAGTGAGTTCTGTGTACTTTTGTGTAAAGATTACACGGTCGAGACAACAGGGTAATTTTGTATCTGGTCGCGTTCGGACTCTGAAAATTTAAGGTTAAGGTTAGACTTTGAACAAGTAGAAGTGGCCTGTGCGCGGCACGTGCTTTGCGAAGGAACCGCTGTTCTCAAAAGGGTTGTGTTCCTGAAAGATTAAGGGCATCAAAAGCATAATAGCCGTCTTCATCAAGTATTAAGATGAGATCTGGGACGATACAAATTATTTAGCCCGTTTCTGTGCCTGAAGTGTCCGTCCATACGGTGTAAATATGCTCGTTCTAGAACGGAATGACCATGTGCTGCCGATCCGTGAAGAGAGAGGGCTCCTGCGAGGAGGATTGACGAATGAGATTGGAGCTCATACAGGGAAAGAGCACGTAGCTGAGCAGGCCGGGAGACTGTCCAATCAAGGAGGGCATCATACGTGAGGAGGTTAGCGCCGATCTGGTGCCCCACATCAGTACGGGGGAACGGGAGTGATCAGTTAATTTACTCCTCTCCTTGTAATGGCGCAAGAAGCACATTTATCGTAGTGTAGCCTCCGCCGTCGTCGCGGCAGACATCGATGGCCTTTCCACTGAAAAGAAGGTTTCCTGGAGTACAGTCAGATTGACATAACCAAGCATTGTATCACTGCCCATGACATAGCATTCAGCGCGTATGATAAGAAGGCTCACAATGGCATCAGCCAGATCTCAGCTAATTCACAATACGGCTACGATTGGAATGCTGCGTTTGTTGCTTGCTTGGCCTACATGCTTACGACTGGAGGACTCGATAAGCTGGTAAAGCGCGTCATAGGTGTACTTGCACTGGCACCCCACGACTGTGTTGCGGAAGAAAATTGGCCATGAGAAGGACTCTTGTTCTAAGACTGGACAACTAGACCCTGGCGCGATCGCAATTTTCATAATGACTCTACCATGACTGTCAAGCCCGCAATCCGCCGCATGGTCCCCATGCCGCTGTCAGTAAGTTACACATCGAGGCGAGGGAGCTAGCGACAGACATCTACCGGTAATGAGGGGATGAAGCTGTAAGCGCAAGTTGTGGTGACAGAGCCACAAATGGTGAAAAGCCAGAAAGAAAACGACAGCGTAAAACGGCTGCGAAAGCTACGGTAATGCGTGTGTTGGTGGCCATTAGTGGTCATGCAGCTGGATCATACAGCTGGGGAAGCGGGATACGCGTCGTCTCCATGTCTGCGAGACTCTTTCTGAGCCTTCTAGTTAACGCTAGAAAGTCGTCTGTCGGTGCCGCGGTCGTCCAGTGTCGTTGGGCGGTCAGCTGTGGATCATACCCTGGTGGTCGGAAAGGGGATTTTGCCCCTTGATGGTTTCCTTACTGTGTGTAAGGACATCGCGGGTTGTTGCCATAGTTAACTTATAAATCCTTCGGCTTAGATCATCCATAGTGCGAACTAAACCTGGTATGTGCTCGGTCTGAACGTCCGAATGGCGTAAATAGTCCAATAGCTTTGCGGTTCTTATCGAAGATCATTCCTTCTAATGCGCTCAGGTAAATACCTTCCTAATTAGATTTCTAAGGAGCACAGTGATTAGATTAGCCGATCTCGACTATATATAGGAGGACTCTTCGTCCGTCGCAATAATCGTTTCAACCCTCTCTATCCAAGCACATTCTATCTACCATTCACTCAGCTTCTCTCACCCAGAAAATCAACCCGGCGAAAATGCGGATTCGCATCCATGTCTCTTTTGATTAGTGCGGGTCTGTTTGCTTTAGCAATGGCGGCTCCAGCTCCGAGTCCAGAGGCAGAGCAGTGCAACGATCGGTCCTCTATCTGTTCAACATTTCGCGCAAATGGAGCTTGTGCCAACAAGTATTATAACATCATGTTTGTAGTCTGTGCGGCTACCTGTGGCTGTTGCTGATTGGATACTGGAGCCCATTTCGTGAGTCAAGACCGCAATACGCGACTCCTTCTCCAGACAGACCTAGCGGAAATATCTTAAAGACTAACAGTTCCACAACAGCCGCTGCTACAACGAGTGCTTGGGTGTCATCAACAAGAAAACTCGGGTACCAAAGTCACACGAGATAATACGAAGCGGAGATACTTGCAGTCAGTTGGTAGAACAACGAACACCTTCCTTTATACTCTATCAATATAAGTGCTTTAACGAAATAGTTATAAGCAGTGAGCAGATAGAAGAATATATCAAAGAGAGCTGCTACTAGGTTGAAAGAAGGCATTTCTTGTAAGCTTCCCCTTAGTTATCGTAGCTGTGACGGCACTGGCACTGGGGGCTATCCACGGCGATGTATTTCCTTTTCCTCATGCTAGCATCTCTCTACCAACCGGCTCCCACTTACAGCAGACAACATAGTGCCATCATTGAGGCAGTAACACCCACATCGTCATCCGGGGACACAGGTGCGGGCAAAATCTATCGGTAGGTACCTTAGTCTGTTAGACATTAGCTGGGCGAGTTCCATTCTCAAGCCAAGACCTTACTTTGGCCGTGGTGAAACCTAATGTTAGCATGGGTTGATTGAGTTGCGCCCCAGCAAACGAGGCCACGGCCTCATTGCCTACCGTAGTGACTGAGGGGAAGGAACGTAAATCATTGCAAAGAATGAAGTAGGTCTGACCCAATGCCACTTCCCCTGAACGTCAAGTATCGAGGACAGGATATAGTTCTAGGCTGCACGGCCGTGGATAGCCGTTCAGTCCCGTACCTGGAAAGTAAAAGTTGGAGGTCGGACAACGGTCGAGAAATGCTGTACTAGTGCATTCGTATTCACGCTAATCACTCTGGCTGGCAGAGCTGATTGGGGAATAGAGGCGGTGATGTGAAGGGGGCGAGAAGGTGAGGTATGCCGGAGACTGAAACATGAGACTTGCGATGTAAGCTTACGACTATCACCTAAAGCTAGTACCTATTGGAAAGTATAGAGTAATATTCAGAAGGATAATAATTCACTGAAGTTAAATTAATATCTATAATCTCAACGCATCGCTACCTAATCTTTGTAAACATTAACTCGTTGTCACATGACCTTAGTATGTCGCGTTCAGCCGCCGCGAAATGTACTCGCCACTGTTAATTGGCTCATACTTCTTAGGGTTACTCTCGCTGAAGCAGCCAGGAAGCGTATCAATCACCTTTTCGTGGTCGGCTGTGACAAAGTACGGGATAGAGTACCTAGCACGCGTCATTCTCTGTGTGCCATCTATTCCTTGGGTGGTCTCGTCCACCGGCGGGGCACGCACGCGATGCAGTGTTGAGCGCAAGTGGTCGTTGCTCCAGCGCTGCAAGAAGTCTCCGATGTTGACAACAATCGTGCCCGGGATGTAAGGCGCGGGATTGAATTTGCCCTTCTCGTGGATGTCCTCCACCTCGAGACCACCAACACTGTCTTGGAAAAGCATGGTCATCGTCCCAAAGTCAGTGTGGCTAGCAATGCGCTCCATCTTGCCATCGGTCAGCAAGGATTCCTGTACAGGAGGGTAATGAAGTAGTCTGATCTGGTTGTCTTTTCTTTGGTGGTACTGAAGGAAGAACTCCTCGGGAAGCCCCATGCCGATAGCAATAGCGCGGAGCATCTGCACCTCCATATTATATCCGATCTCGAAGAAACGGGTGAAGAACTCCCGGAATCCTGGCAAGTCCTCATCCGGGATCCAAATATTGGGCGTTTTTGTGTCTGGTCCATCGCGGCCAATCTCGAAAGACTCCTTAAAGTCTGGAACCTTACGGAGCTCACCGATGCTTTCCTGGTCGTACACCATCTGTACAACCTTCTCACGTCCGATCCCGCTGTAGCCGCGATGCCACCAGCCATATGGTGGATGTGGAGCTTTTTCTTTGACGGCCTGTGGCAGGGCGAAGAACTTCGCGCTCTGCAAAGTGGTGTTAGTGTTGTGTCAAAAGTATGCACTGATCACAGTGGTTGATAGGTTTGAACTCACCCAAGCAAAGGCCTCGTCTACAATATCTTGGGGGACCGTATGGTTTGAGACATAAGCAAAGCCGTAGTCGCGGAATGCTTCGTACAGGGCTTTGCCGACCGCAGCAGCATCCTCTCGGCAGCCACTACTAAAAGGGCCAAAGTCGACAACGGGGATACTGAGACTCGGATCTGCAGTAGACATTTTCGAGGTGAGGGATATGGTGCGGTTGCCTTCTTTGACTATGGGTGTAGATATGATTGAAGTAGATGGCGTAGATGCATAAGTGCATAGAAACAAGACTGGCGCAATGGTCTGTTGAAAGTTCGGGCTGTATATAGATCACTTACATTCGGCTACACTTTGGCCGACGTTCCTCAAAGAGGTTAAGCCGAATGTTAGCACGGCTATTTGACTGGGTGATAAGATGCGGGGAGATAGCAATAGGGGCGCATGGAAGTTAGCCGATCAAAGTAGGCCGAGCTGTCCACACAACATACCCTTGGAAATCTTGTTCGCCGACAAAGGTCCGATAACCCGTATGGCCGGCAATACTGCAATACAATCATCCAGTATCTAGACTTTTCCTCCTATCTTGACAAGTGAGGCGAGATAGGCGTTGTTTCTGCGCCTTGGCCGGTTCGCATGATTTGCGCTGCCTGAGTAAAAAACGAATCGATCCGTAGAGCGACAGGCCGCAATATGCTAATAGCATACTTATCGGCCACAGCGCTAAGGCGCTGCAAGGAGTCATGAAATTTCCCGAGTAGCTGAAACGCGTCCTGCACGTACTCCGGGTCCGGGGCAAGTAAAAACAAGTAGATAAAGAAATTGCCACACAAAATAAGTTGTGATCGGGCATCTGTTTGTCGGGTGTCAGCTCTCATACTTTTGATGCAGATAGAGCCGCTCCACTCTAAAGTATACCGCCTGGACTTACGCAATCCCCAGAAAGCATGCATGCATTGGGGCGATATATTGTCCATGAAGTCGATAAATGGGCGGAAGTCGTTGATAGCGGAGCGAAAGTATCGCCGCAGACTTGATTGGGGATCTTGCTTCGCAGCTTTCGTGACGGGACTCATCAGCGCGCGGAAATTGAGCGCCACAGCAGCATAATAACCCAGTTGAACAGGTGCTAGGTTGTGTCAGTGTGAAATAAATATATTGTGTATATCCAAGGCACCGACGAACCGTTGTTGTGGACGGCGCTGCCGAGAGAGCCTGTGTCGAGGCACCGTGGCAAAAGCGATGACCAGTTCTTTAATTTCTGCCGGATCTGCAGCAGCCCAGCCTCGCGAACGAGAGGATCCTGCATCGACTTTATGTACACAACGTCAGAGCTGGAGAGAAGGTCAGCTAAACGTCAATCAAGCAAGTGTTATCAAACGGGGCATGCTACTCACAAGGACGAATGCAGCAACTCGTGTACGATTCGGCTGACGGCCACAGTCTGGAAGAAACGAGCACATGTTGCTACGTCCGTACGTACTGTGGCCTGATCAACCAAGCATTGGATGCGTCTCGACAGTGCAGGTGGCACATCTTCATCAATGGAGAGATCGTCCATCGTAAGTAAGGGTGTCGTGAAACTCTCACGGTAAATATGAGGTGGATTGCCATGGCAGACAGACGACCACACGTCAGCAGCAAATGTTGCCCACCATAATTTCTTGCGGAGGCTTTTCTCCCATGGTGCAATGCTCCAGTTTGTCGGGTCCCGATGAAGACCGATGACCTGCGCGCATGCAACTGCCTGTGCCGTCAAGGTCCATACCCGCGGTGTCTCGATAGTCGCGTTTTCAGCAGAGTTCTCGTGGAGAAGTAGCAGACACGCCTGCAAAGTCCACAAATCTGGTCCGTGGAACTCGCGCTGCAACGAGGCGAGTGCATCCTCAAAAAGCTCGTGCTGGTTCAGTGGAAAAGCTGCGTTGGCCTGGTTTCGCTTCCAAAAGTTGGATGCCAGACCATAGATAACACCACGCACTGATGCTGGTATAGAAAGCTTTCCGGCTCTAGTGCCTGAAGTTCCCCGAGTAGTGCTTTCAGGTGTTCCGCAAGTCGATATTGCAGGGCTAGACACAGTGTCTCTTGTTCCCTCAATGTCCGAATCGCCAAAGTAAACCTGCAGAAACCTCGTCTTGGCGAGGACAGGGTAGACTGGATGCACGTGTCTAAAGTATAGACGCACGAGCTCATCGGCGTTCCCAGCAACAGCAGCTTCGATGCGCTCCGAGGCAGCATCCTTGGCGGCATTGTCTAGAGGAGCAAAGCTATCGTGTAGCAAATTAAAGTGTACAGGTGGGTGGTTGCTCACGAGGTCGCCAGCATAGACCTGCATGATATCTGCGTCGACTTGGTTGGCCTCGTTCATGACTGAAGACCGAAATGACACCATCAGCTCGGCATCTTGTTCGCCGGCTAGACCCATTGAGTGTGCTGTTCGTTTGGGGTTGTCTTCCAGTGTATAAATGCGCGCTACTAGGGACGACGGGACAGCAGATGACACAGGCGCAGAAGTCACTACCGAAGTCGATTTTGAGCCCGGCCTAGGGACAGAAACAGTGGGAGTTCCAGCAGGCGAGGCACGGACAGACACGGAGAGAACCGACTCAACAGGTGAGGTCGCGTCAGTAACGGGAGGGCCAGGTGGTTCCGGGCAAATGCCTGGCGACGCAGGTACGTTTTCTGAAAGCTCGGTTACTTCTGCCTGTACGGGAAGGGATACTTCGGTGGCAGACCATGGCGGTGAGAGGGCGGCAGCGTGTACCTCTGCATGTGCAAGACTGGCTGCTGCGTCAGCTAGAACGGTGATGGACGGGAGGTATGTGTGCTGCACAGAAGGTGGATATGTTGACAGCGTGGAAATCGCTAACGAGTCCTCGTTGGTATCAACCAGAATCGAAATATCTTGCCCGTGTTGCTGCGGAGACGAAGTACTGGATCCGTCGGCACTGGTATCAGTAGCTAATGATCCGGCGGTTGACCCGGGTTCGGAGGCAGAAGCAGCATCAAGCGCCGTTGCCACACACTCAAGGCCTTTGCTCGCACAATATCGACCTAAAACATTCTGATAAGCTTCACTCATCTACTCTGCCAAGCAGTCAGCAGAAAGAGAGTTTCCTCGGGAACCCACATGGAGGGCGATGATCGATCACGCAGGCAGTCTTTCTTCGCCGGCATGCATCACAGGGCCGGCTCTTGCGGCTCCGCCATTGTCGAGGCTCGCCGAACTTAGATTGGATGCGGAACCTGCGCCGTTTCACCAACGCGGCGGACGAGCTATTCTGGCCGGTGTCAACCATGATTTCTCCCGTTGACCAATGTCGATAATTGACCGACAATGGTGGATATGACCCTTTTCATGTTCCTCGTCACCGGCTCGGCTAACTGGGGCAAACGGCACGCCATAGATAAGTCCCACATCGGCACTTGTGGGCTTGGCTTTCAGCAATCCCACTACAGCAGGCCTTCATCATAACGCTCGGCCCGGGGTTCGACTAGTCGATCGTTATACCCGGGCAGATTATCGCTTTGGTCAAAGTGAGACCAAATATGTCCAAGTGCAGAGTCAGCCAGTCCTAGCCTGAAGTGAATTTACGCAACCTTCTGCCAGCGCCGCAAGTGCTGTGAAATATCGACGGTAGCTTCAAAATTGCTGGCGATACAGATGGCGGGCTCGGCCGGTAACGCACTGTAGCCCATTGGACCGACTGGAAACTGGCTCCAATGTGGGGGTGGCGGCTGAAACCCCGCCTCGGATAAGGCCTTCGGCTTAGAACATACCGATCGTAAAGTATCGTTATTTGGCTCGCAAGGGCTTTGGGGGAGTCTGATCATTACACCCAGGATAGCGTTATGTCTCTGATCGTTATGCACAAGGTTTACTGTACTGCAAAACAACGTCCTCGGAGAACAATATTTATGGGGCCCGTTCACTTATCTTGACTGCAGTCGCGTCTCGCAATCTTCGCCGAAGGTTATCATTTATGGTTGGGTTTAATTGCTTAGCTTCTTGAGCGAATCTGGGAAACTTGTCGTCTTATGAGGCTTCTGATCGCGAAAATGGATTTCTTGTCCACATTCCCATAATATTCGGCAATCTCGACGACGAAGTTCAGCAAATACCACGACCGCACTCGAGCATCACACGGCGACAAGAACACTGAACCAAAACATAATGGCCTCTCCGAGTCGTCTGCGTGTCGGCGTCGATGTCGGCGGCACCAATACAGATGGTGTCATCCTCGACCCTACCCGCGCCGGCGAGACGGACAAGGGTATTGTTGCATGGCACAAAGCACCGACAACAACCAACCCCAGCCACGGCATCAGCGAAGCGATTACCACGATGATGACGTCGGCTGGCGTGGCCGCTGAAGATGTCGCCAGCGTCACGATTGGCACAACACACTTTGTCAACGCCGTTGTGGAGCGTGATGCTCGCCGGTTGTCGCCTGTCGCGGTGTTGAGACTGTGTGGCCCATTCTCTAAGCACTCGCCTCCGTGTATTGACTGGCCTGATGACATGCGCGAGCTAGTCCTGCGGCACTATGCATTTCTCCCCGGCGGTCTCGAGGTCGACGGCTCTCTGATTGGCGATATCGACGAGTCAGCTATCCGGGCCGAGTGCGCCGCGATCGCCGCCAAGAACATCAAGAGCGTAGTCATTTGCGGCGTGTTCAGCCCCATCGACACAGTCCAGCGCCAGGAAGAACGTGCAGCTGATATCGTGCGCGATGCCATGCCAGCTGGATGTGACATTGTTCTATCCAAAGAGGTTGCGAACTTGGGGTTCGTGGAGCGGGAGAATGCAGCCATCCTCAACGCGGCTATTCTGTCGTTTGCTCGCAGGACGATCCATTCGTTCCAGGAGCCGGTACAGAAGCTCGGGCTCAAGTGCCCGGTCTTTATAACTCAGAACGACGGCACGATCATGTCGGGTGATATGGCAGCACGACTACCCATCCGGACATTCTCCAGCGGCCCTACAAACAGTATGCGCGGTGCAGCCTTTCTGATAGGCAATGACCATCTTGACGAGGCCATTATGGTCGTCGACATTGGCGGCACCACATCCGATGTCGGATTGTTGCAAGCAAACGGCTTTCCCCGCCAGCAGGCCGCCTACAGTGATCTTGCTGGAGTCCGCATGAACTTCTCATGCCCCGACATCAAAAGCATTGGTCTTGGCGGTGGCTCCATCGTTAGGCGGAATACGTCAGCACCCGATTCACGCATGACTGTCGGTCCTGATAGTGTTGGCTACAAGCTGACAAAGGAGGCCGTTGTTTTTGGGGGCGATGTCATGACAACAACCGACTGTACAGTTTTGTCTGGTGCCACGACTGAAATCGGCGACAGTTCTCTGGTCCAAGGAAGGCTCACAGAAGCTGAGCTCGCCGAATGCCAGCTGATCATCCGACAGAAACTCGAAAAGATCATTGACACAATGAAGACTTCACCAGCAGATCTACCGGTCCTTCTTGTGGGTGGTGGTGCTATTATCGCCCCGGATACACTTCGCGGTGCTAGTCGTGTGATCAAGCCTCGGTGGGCCGGTGTTGCGAACGCTATCGGTGCTGCAATTGCTCGCGTCAGTGCCGTTATCGATACCGTCAAGTCTACCGAGGGTACCACGACCTCGGATCTTCTCAACGCTATCTGTGCAGATGCAGTTGAGCGTACTGTTGCTGCCGGTGCATCCAAAGAGACGGTCAAGATTGTTGAGATGGAGACCCTGCCATTGCAGTACGTCTCCAACAAGTCACGCTTCATTGTTCGTGCGGCAGGAGATTTTGACTACAGCCGTGTTTCATCATCGGAGTCGTCCACCAGCCTGACAGCAAGGGAAGATAACTCCGAGTCTGACAGCAGTGAGAGTATGGACGAGTACGAGAAAACAGCCAATCTTGCGTCGCAAGCCAATTTAGAGAAGCCCGTTCCGGACAAGGGACCCCTCTCTGTAGACATTAACACATACCGTCCTACTGTCCGCAACCGCGAATGGTTTGTCAACGAGACCGACTTATACTGGATTGCTTCTGGATGCTATATCCTTGGCACCGGCGGTGGCGGCTCGCCCTACCCGCACATGATCCGGCTGCGTGAGATGCTACGTAATGGTGCCGTTGTCCGTGTGGTCAACCCAGACGACCTAAAGGGAAATGCATCTGTGTACACTGGAGGTGGTATGGGATCGCCGTCTGTTGGCATCGAGAAGCTCCCGGCCGACGAGATGCAGGGCGCTCAATACGAGTTGGCCAAATTGGTCAAGCAGCAGGGCGGCTCCGGTCCTACGCACATGATCTCAATTGAGATTGGTGGTGGAAATGGTATGCAGAGCATGATCCTTGGCGCCAACACCATCATGGATCTGCCTGTTGTGGATGGCGACTGGATGGGCCGCGCGTATCCCACCAAGTGGCAGACGACACCAGTTGTTTTCAATGAGCGGTCGCCGGTGTGGTGCCCTATCGCCATGAGCGATGGCAACGGGTGCGTGGTGACCATGACCAGTGCCAAGTCCGACCTCCAGGCGGAGAACGTCATGCGTGCAGCCCTGAGTCAAATGGGTTCGCACACAGGATGTGCCGAAGGTCCGGTGACTGGTGACGAGACCAAGCGATGGGCCGTTCAACATACCATCTCACAGGCATGGCGCATCGGCCGTGCCGTTGACCGTGCTCGCCGGAACAACCGTATCGACTCTGTTGCCGAGTCCATCATCGACGAGTGCGGCGGTGCGAAGAGCGCGAAGGTGCTCTGGAAGGGCAAAATTGTCGGTGTCCAGCGTACCCTCCGGACGGGCCACATCTACGGCGAATGTATTATTGAGGGCGGTGAGGTTGCAAGCGCCGTCGAGTCCAATGCCCTTGTTCCCACCGGTGCGGAGAAGCAGGAGTTTGTTGGCCGTGTCAAGATTCCGTTCAAGAACGAGAACATTGGCGTCATTCGTGTGCCTGAGGACTACACTGGCAATGAAGACCTGGCTGGTTCTGGCAAGCCTACCGAGACACAGGACGATGTTATTGCGCTGGTGCCTGACCTCATCTCCGTGATTGACGCGCAGAGTGGCGAAGCTATCGGCACTCAGGATTACAGGTATGGCCTGCTGGTAATTGTTCTTGGTATTGCAGCAAGTGACCGGTGGACTGGCACCCAGCGCGGCATCGATATCGGCGGCCCGAAGGGTTTTGGCTTCAACCATCTCACATTTTCTCCGCTAGGCTCGTACGCCAAGCCCGTGAGTGTCATTGATGAGTACGACCAATGAATTTTACTTTGGTAGTTACACAAATGGTTATCTGTAGACACCATATTGAAGGTAGTATAGATATACTGAGTCTGATACATTTACGGCTACATGCTATAGAACTAGTTCCTTGCGCTGTATCAGTGGCATTCTATTAACTTTGTTCTCTCCGTAAATGTATGTTTTTACTCGTTCTTGAAGTCTAAGATTTGGGATTCAAGTTGTGCTTATGGCAAAGCTATATACACCCTGCACTATTCGTCGTCACCGAAGAACACCTTGATAGGCATCCAGCCGTCTTGCACCACTTTGAAGCGTGTCTGCACTCCATTGATCTTCTTGATCTCTTCTGGCGTCATCGTCCAACCATCCAGGTCAAAGTTCTGTGCAATGCGAGAGGGAGTAATGCTCTTGGGGATGATGCTGGTGCCACGCAGGAGACCCCACATCAGACTGTTCCAGGCTTTGTTAGTCTATGTCTTTTGCCACCCGGGACTCTTGCAGTTCAGTCTTGGAACTTACACAACCTGCTGGGGCGTCTTATCCTTGGCTGTGGCAACTTCCACGATAGCCGGATCTTCCAGGAGGGGACCAGAGTTGTTGATGGGTGAGCCGATCGTGCCACCGAGGCAGGAGTAGGCGGTGCAGTGGATGCCCTTGGACTTGCAGTAGTCGAGGAGCTTGGGTCTATATGCGGGTCAGATTGCCGTAGATTGTGTTTTTCTTTCTTTCTTTTTTTCTATTTTTTCCTTCTTCTTTTTTTGAAGCTTTGTTGCAAAATGACGGAAAAGACGACACATACGACGGATTACTGGGATGAAGCTATGTTACCAAGTTAGCGGACTATTCAAATGACCTTACAGCCGCGGTCGTATATTGTGTTGTCTTACCTCAATCTGGTTGACGGCCGGCACGACCTTGCAGGAGGGGTCGGCCAGGAGCTTCTCCAGATGGCGAATCTGAAAGTTGGAGACACCAATGGACTTGGCCTTGCCTGTATCCAGCAGTTTTTGCATTTCCTGCCAGGTCTTGACGTAGTCCCAGTCAGGGAGATGCTTCGTACTGTCTTCGGGATCAGTCGAGCAGGGAAAGTGCATCAGGTACAAGTCAATGTAACCAATATCGAGGTCACTCAAAGACTTCGCAAAACCCTCTGCAACGCGGTGGTGCCATGGGTTATCCAGCTTCGTCGTCACCCATATGTCTTCGCGGGGCACACCCGACGCGCGGATACCATCGCCGACTTCCTTCTCATTGCCATAGTTGAGGGCAGTATCAATGTGCCGGTAACCATGCTGGATGGCAAACTTGACGGCATCCTGCACCTCCTTAGGCTTGGACTGCCAGGTGCCGAGACCAACGGCCGGGATGGAAAGCCCGTTGTTGAGGGGGAAAGACGTCTTTGACATTGTGAGCTCTGTCGGTAGTGTTGAAAGTTGGATTAGATAGAGAAAGCTCCCCAAACAGCGAGAGCAATAGCCATGGGCTGCACAATCAATACTTTTGTTCTAGATATGCAGATCTATGCAAATGGGCAAATAAACAATCGGGCAGGTCTTGTCCACATGTTATCGGCTATTAGTGCGTGTGGTCTAGTTGGCCGAAGACAAGCTCTATCTCGCACTTACAAGCTAGGTCAACCATCCGGGTGGAGTCTACCGAGATCGGCCAACTTCCACGCGGAGTGCAAGTTAGACTGTGGGTCGCACAACGTACTTCAGATAAGCATGTCCTATTTGCAAGGATAGAGACAGGCCCCGAAGCGTGTAACCAAATTGGGTGACACGATAGAAAAAGGAGTGTGATAAAGATATCTGCACGAGCAACGCAATCAAGTCGGAGAACAGCACGGTGAGAGATAGTTCGACGCCTCGTCTTATTGGAACCTCTTCTGCACCACCGTGGTCAGTCAACCTGGTCTATCTAATCAGACTCGGCAGACTGCCAGTGGCGATGATAAACAAAGTTACATAAAAGGGTGTCGGCTTCTCCTCAGTACCCCACCAAAGGAGCGCTGTTCTCGCCCGGTTTCTTCAACTCGCCGATTTATCAAAGCTGCCACCAACTCTGTTGCTCTTCGCAGCTGGTTTCTGTTTGCCATCTCCCCGACTCTGTCCCTACGACACTGTCAAATAGACCGAAAATGGGACTCGACTGGCCGGCGATCAAGAAACGGCTTGAAGTGTGAGCTCACCCCATATGTGTGATCTTCATTACTCTGTGCATGCGTCATCATCTTTTGGACATGTGTTCTGCATCCAGACATGGAAGTATTGAATAATACCTAACAGAATTACTTTAGGCCTAAGGATGAGAACTCCAACTACGAAAACACCACGTGGTGTAACCGAGACTTGATTCCCATCCCGCCTGACCGTCGCACTTACGGCATCTGGTCATACTTTGGTGCGTATTATATATTCTTTACGCTGTGTTCAGCTGATGGTATACTGAACATACTGCCTTCCAGGCTACTGGACTGTCTCTGGTTCGTGCATCTCGGCCTGGTCAACCGGTAGCACCCTTCTGTCATATGGTCTCAGTCCCCAGCAGGCCATTGGTACAGTTGTGAGTTATGCCATATCTTCCGATTCTGCTTATTAGAGCTACATCGCTGATTATACTCAGGCTATCGGGGGTATTCTTACCGGCTTCCTGGCTGTCGCCTGCGGCTGGCTGGGCGAGGTTCACCACATCGGCTTCACGGTATCAAGCCGTTCGGCATGGGGCATGCGGGGTGCCTACTGTGAGTAACCCTTTATGTGCTTGTGACATTCCCATATACCACAAGCTGACAAGGCGCACAGTCCCGGTTGTTATTCGTATTTTTGTTGCTTGCATGTGGTTCGGCATGCAGGCTTTCTGGGGTGGCCAGGCCACTCGTGTCATGTTTGGTGCCATGATTCCAGGACTCGCACACATGAAGAACCACTTTGCCAAGGGAGCACATCTGGAGACCAAAGACTTTATCGGTCTGATCATCTGGATGGCTGCCTTTATCCCCGGCGTTCTGATTAAGCCAGAGAAGCTGCAGAAACCTTTCGTCCTCTGCTTCGTCCTCTTTGCTGGCTCGGCCTTTGGCTGCCTGGCGTGGAGTGTCTCACAGGCTGGCGGCGTTGGCCAGATGTTCCACGAACCAGGTACCGCCGACAACATCGGCTGGAGCTTCATGTTTGGCATCACTGCCATTCTCGGCGCGTGGGGTGCGGGCACACTGGGCCAGTCCGACTGGACACGCTATGCCGATCGCCGCTTTGCTCCGACCTTGTCGCAGCTACTTGCTGCTCCTCTCACCATCACTGTCACGGCCGCTATTGGCATTATTGTCACCAGTGCCTCACACGATATCCTAGGTGGTGACCTTGTCTGGAATCCCATCTACCTCCTGGCAGATATCCAGGAGTACTACCACTCGAGTTCTGGTGCACGCGCCGGTGTCTTCTTTGGCGCACTTGGTTGTGCTGCCTCCCAGTTCTCCGTAAGTCATACCGAGGTTACTCTTTTGGAGATACAGTTGCTGATGCTTTCCCTGGTCAGATCTCCGTGGTTCTCAACTCCGTCTCTACTGGCATGGATATGGCTGGTCTGAGCCCCAGGTATATCAACATTGTGCGCGGCAGCTACATCATGGCCTGCATCGGTATTGCTGTCCAGTAAGTTCTCTCTCACCCTCTCTTACTTGTCAAGTAAGAGCTACTCCTCTAACATGTCCCTAGACCATGGCAGCTCATCAGCACTGCGACCAAGTTCCTGTCCGTGCTCAGCGGCTTCGGTGTCTTCATGGCTCCTGCAACGTGAGTTTTTGACGCAGTCTGACAACTGTCTCCGCGTCTTTTCTAGTATCCTCACTGACAAATCAGGGGCGTTATGCTTGCCGACTACCACGTTCTCCGGAAGCACAAGCTCCGTGTCAACGAGCTGTACATTGGCGATTCCAGCTCTCACTACTGGTTTAGACACGGCTTTAGTTGGCGCGCCTTCGTTGCCTTCTTTTCCGGCGTGTGGCCTCTTCTGCGTATGTTGCTCTTCTTTGTCACTTGTCAGATATCGATCGAGTTCTTACTGACCTCATATAGCCGGTCTGGCTGCCTCTGTCAATGCGTATACCGGACCCAGCTGGACCAACTGGACCCGCCTGTATAACCTTACCTTCCTCGTCGGCCTGGCTATCAGCTTTGTCGTGTTCCTGGTCCTGAACTACTTCTTTCCCGTGTCCGGCCTCGGCGTCGACCTGCCGTTCCTATCCGAGACTGAGTCGTTGAACGGTCAGCCACCGTCGATGGAAGATAGTGAACAGGTGGTTGTCATTGATGATAAAGTCTAAGATACCGGGCATGAAGCGTTGTCCGTGCCTGCGAAACGGCTGGTTTCTTTTACAGCTTGATATATCCGTTGCTACGTATTATTTGCTTTGTCTTTTGAGTATGGCAATGGTTGTGTTGAAACAGAGCTAAGTTTTCAATATGGTTTTATCCTAGTTTGGACAGGCAGATGTGCAGCTTAGGATATGTCTTGATATTTGCAGCATACTCTACCGAAGCATATAAAGACTAGCTCTAGAATGCGAGTTGTTAGGCGATGTTCCCTTTCATCACGCCCTAGCTCACAGGTCGATGGTCTGAGGAAGATGGGTCATAGTAAGTGTACACCTCTGGTAGGATTACGCATGTTTTACGCATGTTAGCGTGCAACTTCAAGCTCAATGAGGCGACGACAACACGACAATACGACGAGACGACAAGGCGGGGACGACCACACGAAAAAAAAAACTATCACAAGATAACCCGGAAGATAGCAGAAGATTAGACAATTACATGACCCTTCAATTGCTGTCCCTACCTACACATAGATCCCAGCGTTTGAAGGTAGGATATAGTATCGCGCTAACATGCGTAATCCTACCACAGGTGTAGGCCCAATACCAAAGCAACACACACCAACGATCTTCATCCAGGTTTCCAGTTCAGAAGTGCACGTCGTACCGCTGCCCCGCCCATACTACGCTGATCGACCAAGTCTGCGCCACCTCGGGGTCGAGACTAACAAAGGCCTTGTGCGCCGCCCTCCAGATGTCATGCATATTGACGTCGCTGATAAACAGCGTTAGCAAACAACGTTAATAACTATCAAATAACATAGAACCCCGCTAAGTACATGTATGTACCTGTCTACCTTAGGTAGGCAGATGTTGGCAGATGTGTGCTGTGGTTACCCTGTTAGTAAGCCAAAGATACCTTAGGGTCTGATTCAAAAGTTGTAGTAGAAACTCATTAACGTTAGCGTCATTTCCCTAAACCTTGGCTGCCACGCTCAACCATCTCAAAACACACTTGGCCGATCAAGACATCACAATCTGAGACATATAAAGTTCCTCGCGTCGACGACCTAGACCCCTCAATGGCGATATTCCACTTCTTCCCACAGCTCCCAACCGAGCTCCGCCTCGCAGTCTGGCGCTTCTGCCTGCCGCGTCGCGTCCTCGAGCTGGACTACCAGCGCGACTCGGACGACATCCTCCTCGGCGCGAGACCACCCTGCGCCAAGAACTCGGCCCTCACCGTCGCCAACACCCGCCTCCCGGCGCTGTCGCGCGTCAATCGCGAGGCGCGCGGCGTCGTGTTCGAGTCGTGGCGGCCCCTTCCGGAGCCGCTGCCAGACTCGCCCGAGATGGCGGACTGGGTTTTGGAGATCAGACCAGCCCCGCAGATTGACCGCCACCGCACGCAGTTTGTCCATCTCAATTGGGCGCCGTCGCAGGATGCGGACGATTGGCCCGCGGATGGGGACCCGTTGGGCTATGCGATGTGGGTTGCAAGCCAGGTGCCAGAGAGCGACATCTCACTCGATGCGAGCCTGATGGAGGACGTGCAGTTCAACCCTGACAGCGAGGAGCATCCCTGGACGCGGTGGGAGCTGAGAGATCTGATGCGCCGGCGCGAGTCCTTTACAGTCGTGGTCCTGGAACCCGTCTTCATCCACGGCGACTCCCGCAGAGCCGCGCAAACGGGTCTCTGGGGTCTGCTGGGCGACGCGCCAGTGCAGATCGTTCGTGCCGACGAGGAGGCGCGCCTCAATCGCTTCGTGGAGCTCGGGAGACAGGAGGGAATGAAGCTGAGCCTTGATCTAATTGAAACTCGGCTTAAGGATAGACTGCAGTATCTGAGCGGCACGGTCAGGGCGGTCTTTGGGTCCAACGACGGCGAGGACGCCCCGCGCTTCGTGCCTGCGGTTATGTTTCGCTATTGCCCGTACGATTGCGCGTCGAGCTGAGGAAACACAAGACATTTGCGTTTCGTAACATAGGGCCGGACCCGGCCTGGGCAGCCCGGCGAGAGCGATCGGCATCGCAGGCGAGCTGGGGAACGCGACGCTCGCACTGTACGGCACGGTCGACGACGCGAATTCGGCGCTGCTGGATGTGCTGGGCATGCTGCTTAGCGTCAGGGCCTTCAGCAAGGCCACGCGTGATGGGACGGAGCTGGCGCCATTGGCAGCGCTAAGGAAGGGATGAAGACTGATGATGCGAAGGCCTTTGGCAAGATCTTCCAGGACAACCATGGGCTCTTGCAGAGCGTGCTGGAGAAGCTTGCAAGTAACAAGGAAGGGATTTGACATTCGTAACGACTTGAGATAATTATGTCTGGCAACAGTGACAGTTTCCGTCGCTGCTCTGTTCACATGTGGATCTTGTGCGTTTGCTGCTCAGCAGTCGCCTTGCTAGATCGCTGACTCGGTGTGTGCGACGAAGGGATATTGTCTGAGTTTTCTTTACACATGACATGTGGACATACTGCTTTCCTTACACATCTTTGCTCCCAAGGCCATATCCACCGAGATGATACTCGGCGATGATAAAATCAAACCAAGCGTCCACTTCAATCTATTACTCTATTTGCTAAGATAAGTTGATAAAATATTTCCAGTCAGGCGGAGTGATAGACTAGATAACAAGACGGACAACAATTCATCTGTTCTTACCTGCACGTATCCTGTTGAGGAAAGCGGCAGTTGAGGCGGCGGCCAGAGGATTAGGTGGTCCACCGCCATGCCCGTCAATCCAGATCTTCTTTTCTTCTATTCTGTGTTCGGGCCCCCCATCCACCATCCACTCGATAGACACCGACGCAGACGCAGAATAGGCCAGAGGGCGTGCAACCGTCTTGGCTTTCAGGATATCATGACGCAAGCTCATGAGCCAGGGATGCACAGCTGGCGTTATTGTCAGAACAGTCGACCGAGTGTTAGAAAGTCGGACTCACCGCTAATATAGTCGTGCACCGTGACAAAGTGATTGCCCGCAGAAGGGGTAACCACCAATTTCTGTCCTCTCTTCCTAAGCGGCCTGTCTTCTCCACAACATCTGATAAGAAACTCGGTATCTGAGTCATCCTCCCAGCTACCGTCCTCCTTCGGTTCATCCGCCCAAGGCCGATCCTCGTCGCTGAGATCTCCATACGTGACATACTCGGGTTCGAACTCTCCTCCAGTGGCAGTGTGATATCTGTGCCACTCTACCCAATCAGACTCCCATTGGTCGAGATCGATGACCGAAGCTTCAACGGACGAGACCTTTGGTTCGGTGAGAGGCAGCTGCGAGATCTCGTGCCACGTGCCTCTGTCAGTCCCCGGAGTATCTCGTCGGAAGAAGGGTTCGAGATCGTTGTAACTACGAGGTGTCTTCATGACGGAAATTGCGGCGGGAAAGACACCATCGAGAGGCCAGAAGAGGCGCTTGGCGGCGGGGGAGAAGACGACAGATACTTGGTCGCTTCGAAGCTCTTTGAAGGAGCGGTAAGGAGGCTCATCCGAAGTTGCCATTCTGATGTCGATTATTGAGCTTTGTGAGATTGGATGTGGTGGGGAGAAAAGATTTAGAAGGACGGTCAGTTCATTCTAGTTAGTCTAGTGTCCCCGCCCCAACCCCTTTACTTAAATACCTTGCGACCTTACGAAACTTGCTTTAATACTTAATATAACTTTTTATATATTCAAGAGTATTTATGGCATCTTTAATGGGCGCGTATGTAGGGGTGGGGCTATATGTTTAAATTTTCGTCCGTCTTTCTACCTAAGATGAGCGAACCTGAACGTTCTGTGCCGCTAGATACTCTGAGCTAAATGGATAGTCTGTATACCCCACGGCTGACATCTTCGTGTAGAATGTCTCACGATTGTAAGCTGTAAGCTGCAACCCCTTCATGAACTTGTAGACGAGATCCGGGTTCGAAACGAAATATCTTCCCAGAATAGCAACGATATCCTTGTCTGGGTAATCTTGGTCGAGAAGCTTCTGTACATCCGCCACCCGTTTATATCCACCAGCGACAAGAATAGGTCCATCCCAGAGCTTGTATGCAAAATCGAGCCGTTCTGATCCTTGGGAGTCCTCGGCGCCGGACACTCGGGATTCGATTAGATGCATATATGCGAGATTTAACGTGCTGGCCTTTTTGATTATGTCCGTGTACTGCGGTACCGGATCCTTCATCCCCATGCCATTGAAACGACTCCACGGACTGAGACGAAAGCCAACACGCTCTGGTCCGATGGCGCTGGCAACATCTTTGATAATGTCGATCAGAAAGCGGGACCTGTTCTCCACGCTTCCGCCGTACTGGTCCTCGCGATTGTTGCTCACGTCTTGAATAAACTGATCGATAAGGTAACCGTTGGCGCCGTGGACTTCAACACCATCAAATCCGGCGGTAATCGCGTTCTCCGCTGCGGTCACAAAGTCCTGGACCGTCTCTCGGATCTCTTCGACGGTCATGGCCCTCGGCGTCGGTGAGTTTTCGTCAATCGCAATGGCACTGGGACCCACGACGTCGGCTTTCTGGGCCTTGGCCCATTCAGCGCTTGCTGCGCGGCCCGTGGCGAATATCTGGCAGAAGATGAAGCAACCTTTGCGGTGGACTTCGTCGGTGATTGCTTTCCAGCCCGCGATCTGTTCCTCGCTCCAGATGCCAGGAGCATTCACGAATCCGCCCGCGGCTGCATGCGATATAAATGTCCCCTCGGAAATGATCAGAGTGCCGGGCACAGAGGCCCGCTGGCTGTAATACTCCGCCATCATAGGTACGGGAATATGGTCGTCGGTCGCCCGCTGGCGAGTAAGGGGAGCCATCCCGATCCGATGCTTCACCTCCACATTCCCAATCTTCAGTGGCTTGAAAAGACGTGATTCGCTCATGGTTACGACTTATAATTGTTTTTGGCGTCAGGAACTTTGTTGTATTTTGTCCGAGTCTTGCAGGTGCATTGCTGTTGAAGACAAGTCTACCGACAACCTGGATCACGCCCATCTTATATCGACTTCGTGCTTCCGCAACATGGCCTCCAGACATGTGCAGATGGTTTCTCATCGTGCCACTGTATTACAAATATCAAACACGATGGTTTCGCTAGCTGATATGCAGTAAAGAGATGTTTCCTCTCTTAGAGCAGAGAGCCATTTTTCTTATTGCTTGCATCTTTGGTTTAGAGACATTTCCTCATATGGAAGGAGGTTACTTCCGCTTTGGGAAGTCAGGTTATTCCAAAACAGGTTAGGCGTCGTCGCAGTTAACGTTCGTTCCGATTTCTAATCGAAAATGTATTACTTAGCGACTCCACTGTTGGAGCTTTTGCCAATTTGTTTCATGACGGCATGTTCGGCGTCACTAACAACTGCATTCCGAAAACAATATGCTATCAACGGTTGCGTGTCACGTTCTCAGAGCCTCCCTTCGGATGATTGGTTTTCCACAATGACGTTGACAAATCGTAGCTCCTCGAACCCTGATACCAGGCATAACGCAGGTACGTCTGCGCAGGAGAACTGAGCGCTTTGCTTTGCCAACGCTGCTAACCCCCTGTCAGGCCGACAGTTCCAGTTTATCTCGATCCAAGCTCCAGATGGCACGAAGGACCTGGTCAAGAGGCGTCTAGCCCGGTCACATGCCGTAAAGCAAGGACTAGAACGCAAAAGAAGGCTGCAGCGAGAGGCGAGGGATAACTTTGTGGTTACGACCTTTGACGATGTCCCCAAGCGACTGGTGCGCAAGCCGCGAACGACGCATACCCCCTCTCCGCTGCCCGCGCCGCTGTTCTCGTTATCCGGGGGCTTGCTGGATCCTTTCCACACGCTCGCGGTAGATTCCTCTAGATTCCAATTTCTACTAAGCAACTGTACGTCCCTCACCTGTGGCTGTGCTGGTAAATCCTCTTGAATGCAACTTGGGTATGCTTACGATAGGCTTAGACCAAGCGAGGCAGGCTACCGAACCGGTCTTTAGTTTTGCGGAAGAGCTTGCCTTCCAGAGTTTCCAGTCGGTTTTTCGAACAGGGTTAGTGGATCCGGCCGTTTCGAACGCGGTGATGCTCGCGTTTGCATTCGCCGTAACCGGAGGCAGCATCAATCGAGAGTGTCTCGAGTACCAATGTCAAGTTATTCATCATATTCGTGAGAGGTTAAACTCCTCACGTGAGGCCACGTCGGAATCGACCATTGGCGCCATCTTGCTATTGGCTGGGGTGGAGGTTAGTAACCCTGTGCCACCACTCGGGCTCTCCTTTCATTCTTTCCTTGAGCATCATTAACCTGCCATCATTTTGACTTCACAGGCGCAGCTTGGGATGACCTCCCAGGTTCAGCTTCATATGGGAGCGGTGCGACTTTTATTAAGGAACTGTGAAGCTGAGGGTATTCCCCTCACTGCTGGGATCAAACGGGCTGTATTCTGGTAAGCATGGATGTATTGCTGAGTACTCTTCCTCTTACTTACACTAGCTGTAGGCAAGACCTGAATTCGTCAATCTTGGCCGGATCCGCACGCATAGTCGATCATACAACTTTCACCGAGCTGCGGTGGACAAGAGATCGTCTCTCCCCGGACTTGTTTCGGCTACCACCTGGATTCGAGAGGCGGTCTCACCTCCTAATTAAAGACTTCATTGAAGTGCTTCAAGATATACAAGCGTTGCAGTCTATTCGAGACATTCCTCGTCCCGACGATGATCAAGTGGTGTTAATGTCATCGGTCAATGATCACATAGCATCTATTCAATCCAGGCTGGTGAACTTGCCAAAGCTATCGCCAGTGCTGGAGTGCTGCTATCTTGCAGCATATCTATCCTCGGTCATGCTGTGCTGCAGGGTTTGGTGTGAGTTGGTAATTCCTGTAAGTGACACAAACACCCCATGCACTTTTCGCGTTGTGTCGTCGCTCTACGGAACAAAGAATTGGTGCCGGCGGGCGCCACACAAGGCTCCTAATCTAGTCTAGGGACTCTAGCCCGAGATGTGCTAACTATCGTCTTAGGCTCATATTTGCGCCCAATTACTGCGCAAACTCCAACAGACAACCGACGATCCCATATGGGAACATCACCCTGAGTTACTGCTCTGGCTCCTATGCATCGGCGGTGCGTTCGCGCCGAAGGGAACTATACGATCCGGTTATGTCGCACTTGTCCGCTCGAACAATGCAGCCAACCTCGGAGATTTGCGCAGACCATGGCCAAAGCTTCTTGCAGCTTTGAAGCAATTTATATGGTCAGAGAAGGCGTTCACTTTGCCAGTCAAGGCGTTCTGGGAGGAAGTTGTCGGCTAAACTGGTTCAATACACAAAACAAGGAGTGTCCGGGTATCGGTCACAACGGTGTCTTCCTGGGTGTATTCGTCGCTGTCGGGGCCCCATGTCCGGACCTGCATTAAGGTGACTTCATTCATGAAGTTTCTGAGCAAATACAACCCGCTTAAATCCTTCAACTCTGGACGAAGTACACCTGAACACACCACGACGGACCTACACCGATGGACCAAGATTGCGCAGCAAGCAACTTCCGCAGCGTGCTGTTAGCTTTGAAACGTGGGAAGTCGTGAAGACTAGCATTTTCGTAGTGACAGCCTGGACCACAGAAACGTCTCTGGCGGCTCCTTGGCAGCATAAGCATAGAAAGGGATTTCCTTCCACAGCTCTCTGAATTGTAATGTGCATACCAACCAGATGTTCACAAACTCAGTATACGGCTGCCGTGGTCTGGACTTTTGGGAAGTAATAGTGTGGATTGAGCTCTATTATAATGTAACATGCTTTGACGATGCCTCTTGAGCTATTAGATATCGTTGTGGAAAGTCGGCGGCGCCTGCCACGGGAGATGTCTCAACCTGGGACCATAAAACCTCAACATTACGACAGGAAGCAGCAAAACAAGGTTGATGAGCGCAAATGTCAGCCACGCAAACTGATAGTCGATCTCGTCGCCTAAAGGAATGCTGTAGTCAAATAGGCACAGATTAGCATGGGTTCATAAGCGTGATGTGATGGGGAGGAAACATACGCGTAGAAGGAGATGAGGCAGGAGAACACCTGTCGGAATGTGTTGAACAGGGTCGAGATCTCGGCGCTTTGCGGTTTGTAACACTAAAGCCGCGTCAGTAAGGTACTTAAAAGTGTCGGGAAGGGAGGCGGCCACTCACGTCTGTCGCGTACGCGTAAAGGACAGTCGTCGCGATCTGCAACCCGAGACCAGCGATTCCCATTCCGAACGCGCTCCCGATCCAGCCCACCGTCTCGTGATGAGACAGGCATACGCCCTCGATGATGACTCCGATCGGAATCAGCAGCGAACCCCAGATGACGTTCAGTCGCGCTTCGGGTAACCGGTTCCCGCCGTGCGTCTTGGCATACCGGTTTGACACCCAGTCGGTGACCCATCCCGCGCTGAACTCGCCGATCAGGCATCCGATGGTCAGGGGAATGCTGAGCAGCAGACCGATCTGCCAGTTGTTGAACTTGTAGAACTGGGCGAAGAGCTTCGACCCGGTCAGGGCGAAGAGGACGGTGCCGTAGCCGAAACAGGTCATGTAATATATGGCTGGGATGACGATGGCGATGTAGCGGAGCATCTCAAACGGCCTCGTGAAGTCGCGGCCCTGAAGTCGGCGAGTGGTGTGGCGATGCCTGAACGTCAACAGATCGATGTATGAGCGCTCCTTGTAGGGCATGGACTCGACATTATCCCCGCGTGAGTAGAGAGTCTCGGGCAGAGTGAATAGCGTGATGGCGAAGGTGCCAAGTTGGATGTAACCGGGAATGTAGAAGCACGCTTGCCAACCGATATATTGGGAAACAAACCCTCCGATCAGGGGCGCAACCTGCAGTCGAGATCGGGTCAGTAAATAGCCGCATATCGAAAGATATCAGGGTTGCTACTCACGTGTGGCCCGTTGGTAAGGAAGAACGTGTAGATGCCCATGTAAAGGCCACGCTCGTGCTGGAAGTACAGGTCACAGATGGTTGCTGCACCAATGGCCACTGTAGAGCCGGCGGCAATGCCGTTGAACACTCGTGTGATTATGATACCGTTCCAGGTATCGCAATATCCCGCAGCGAGATTAGTGACGGCTGCAATCAGGTTTCCAAGCAGGTAGATGGGACGGCGTCCGTAGACGTTGGCAAAGGGAACGATAACAAGAGGCCCGACACCGGCAAAGACGATGTATACGGTGAGTTCTGAGTATACACGTTAGCGAGGCTTAGTCTTACGGTCTTTCGGCCGCGAATATGGCATCGGCATGCATCGTCAAGGGTCTGATCTCACCGTAGCTGATTTGCACAGGCGTCTTGTGAAACACCTTGCCCATAGTCACGAATGCCGGGTTGACCACGGCCGAGCCCATGGGTCCCAACAGGGCAAGCCAACTGATCTGTAACGTGACGAGCAGCTTCAAGAGGGGAGACCAGTTCTGCGGCTCATGTCAGCATCGGCCAGACTGCAAAACGTGACGCGCCGTGCCGCAGATGCGACGTGAGCGAGGTTAGGATGCCGCGAACGTACCAGAGGATCGTCTCTATGTGTCGTCGGTTGCGGTACGAGAGGCAGGCCTGACTTATCAAGGCGTGCAACGGCCTCTTTGCCATTGCTGGCTGTGCGCTCCATGTCGCCTTTGTCCGAGATGTCTCCTGGGACTGTCTCATGCTGGGACGGCCCAATCTTCTCCGCGTCACTAGAACGGCGATCCATGATTCCAGAAGTCCCGAGTCTGATAGCAAACTTGAGTGACTGGGTACGTGTGTGCGGACGAAAAACCCGGAAACGCAGAAGGGATCTGGCAGATCTTTAATCAACATGGGTCTGGTTCGTGTCCAAGGCCTTGTTCCAAACTGCCGGGAATCCATGTGGATGCATGTGGGCATTGCAGCTACTGGGCCAAGCATCACGGGGAGTTAAGACGACACAGCTTACTGTGAGAAAAGGGGGGGAAATGAGGACAAAAGCCCCACTGAAGGATGATGTGGGTGAGGCATTGTCGAGTTTCCGGGGATTTAAGATGATAGTTAGCCAAATGCGGAGAGTAATGCGGGGAAAGCGGGACCTGTAAGCAATGCGGGGAAGGACTGGAATTGAGGCAAGCAGGCAAGCACGAACCCCAGTTCAAAGTATCGTTCTTTCCATTAGACTAAGAATTCACCACACCTTGACGAGTCACTTCACGTCCCCCCCGTTCTTTGGGGCACAAAATCGTGATATCCAATGACAAGTACCGTCTTATAAGCGACAAAGAAAGCCTAAGTTGCAACCCGGCACTCGATGCAGCAAGGAGCTGGGGGGAAGAGACCAGCTGGAGGAGATGGAGGAGGACGAGGAGGAACAGACGGTGGTAGCGAGACGGGAAGCGGACCCAAGAGCACCAGAAACCCAGACAAGCGGCGCCGGAATCGCGTCCCCGTGTCGTGCTTCAGCTGCCGGGCCCTCAAGACTAAATGCGACGGCGTCAGGCCCACTTGTGCTACGTGTGCTCACAACGGCAGAACATGCACATACCTGCAGCAGGGCATATCGGGGTCCGGGCGCGTACCCGACACCATGGTCGTGAGTCGACAGTAAGCCGATAGCCTAAGCCAACTCCCTTTCTCCGGTAACTCCCCACCGAGAAGTCAGAAGTCTTGCTAAGAGATTTGTGCGAAAAAGATACCTAAAAGCCCTCGAACAACGCCTCGAGGCTCTCGAGAGGCCAGACAACGCCAGTGTGAGCGTGACCAACAGCCTTCCACCGTCTCTGGCCCGCGAGCCTGCCGAGAATGTGGAGGAGCATGTTCCTGTTGCGCGCCTCGGTTCATCTAGCGAGAGACGAGCCTCCACCATGAACGGCCATGTGCCCTTTGATGACTCTCATCACGGGGACTCCCCGTCATCCGTAGTAGCCGACGCCAACGTGTCGCTCGGCGGAGTTGCCTTCGCGCAGCTGATACTCAACGCGCTGCACGGCCACGACAAGGTCCAGGCCCAGTCGATGACCACCGATAACGAGGTGCGAGAGAAGCCTGCACAGCTCGGCGAGGAGGACCTGTACAGTATTCCGTTTAATGCCGCGGAACTGCTGGACCAGTTCTTCAACCTCCGCCACTCTCTGTCGCCCGTCTTCCACGTCCCGACGGTGCGACCGCTGTTCGACAGGGCCATACACTGCCGCCCCGAAGACCGAAGCATGCACAAGCCCACCCTGATTATTCTCAACATGATATTCGCCCTCTGCACCTCCCATTGGCTGATCGTCAGCGAGGACACGGTCGCTAACCACCAGGCGGCGAGGAGACACTACGACATCGCCATGATGCTCATGCAGCCGAACCTGCTCCGGGACTGGAGCCTCGAGCACGTCCAGGCCCTACTGATCGGTGCCAGATACCTCCAAGGTTCCAGCTGTGCTGACGAATGCTGGAACGTATTAGGCCTGGCGATCCGGATCGCCTACGGCTTGTGTCTTCACCGCGACCCGCCCGAGACGGACCCGCCTCCGCTAAGGGAGACCAAGAGGCGGGTGTGGTATGCCGCATACACCCTCGACAGGCTGATGAGCATGGTCTACGAGCGCCCGCCGGCCATCCGATCCGCCGAGTGTTCGGTGCAGCTGCCCGAGGACCTCGACGACGACTGCGTCCGCATCGACGGGCTGCTGTACCCGATGCCCCGACGGCCGTCCGCCATGACCTTCTCGATCGAGGTGGTCAAGCTGTACCGCATCATGGAGGCGCTCATGACGGGCCTGACGGGCGACGTGCACAACAGCCGGAGGGTCGCCCAGCTGGTCAGTTCCCTGCACGAGACGTACCGGCGGTGGCACCGGGCGCTGCCGGCCTGCCTCGTGCTCGACCACAGCGACCCCCGGGAGCAGCCGTGGATCCTGGCGCTGCGCGGGAACATGGTCCGCATCCTGATCCACCGGCAGTCGCTCGCCATCACGCTCCACGGGCTGGCGGTGCCGCAGGAGGCGGAGGACGCCGTCGTCGCCAAGGCGCTGCAGGACAGCCGCAGCATATGCATCAGCGCGGCCATCGAGACCGTCGACATTGTGGCTCTTCGGCACGAGGAGACCAAGAAGACGTTGGGCCTCAACTGGTTTAACATCTACTATTGTACGTCTACCCACCCCTCTCGCGTTGCCTACATATACTCCAGAGCACCGCACTCCCCATCATGCATACAGATGTACGAGGTCGCTAACCGTCTTGGCCCTTTCGCGCAGTATTCAACGCCGTCATCGTCCTGGTGTCCTACCTCGCGGACCCGCTGCACGCCAACGACAAGGTCGCGCTCGCCAAGGTGGAGCTGGCGCTGCACATGATCCAGACCATGTCGCGCAACCACGCCTTCGCCGCGCGGGCGCACTCGTTTTTACAGAGAGTCCTCGACTACACGTACCAGTCGGCGGCCCAGCGGCAGGGAAACAGGGACGAAGGGATGCTCGGCGACATATTCCCCTTACCGGGGTTAGAGCTGACGCCGGAGATGCAGGACGAGTCGGGTGCGGTCCCTAACGTGCATGCGTTTTTCGGCCTGCCGGACGACATCACCACCGGGTTGGATCTGTATCAGGGGGGGAAGTTGGACGCCAGGGACAATGCTCTGGCCCCGTGGTCGTTCAATGACCAGTGGTTCTACTGAGAGGGCGAGTTAGAGGGGCATCTGTCGCTGTATGTTAGAGATATGCGGATGCTCGGAGTCATGTCATCACTTGTACAGTACAATACGATAGAACCTTGTCATAGAGATGAACCTTGTTGTAACTCCGCACAGCTTCGAGATCCTTCAGCCGTTTGTTGCCTCTGTTGCATCTCTGGCCATGTGACGTTTGAGGTTTGATAGTATGATATCCGTCGGATTATGCCATCTGGATTATGCCATCTGTCAGGGTCACTTGGGATGGATGGGACGTGTATGTCAGCCACGACGCTATTCCCGATCCATTTCCGACTCCGGGGAGATAAGCAGCACCAGACCAGCCATTGGTGGCGTCTGTTGCCATAAACCAAGGACCATGATTGGTTGCAGAGTAAGAACGCCGCAAATATGATGAACTGACTGGCGCCATTGACGAAGTGGAATCTCCAAGTTGGCAGTAAGCAGCATATAAATATCAACCTCAGACGATTACTCCGTCGCATCAACTATAACTGGCGACCTCGGCTTCCTTTCTACTCTGTACTATTCTCACCCGCAGATACTGTTCCATTTGACCTCCAGACATCTTGGAAACACTAGAAGCCGTGCAATGTTCCGGATTGCCATAATCGGCGGCGGCCTAGGGGGCCTCTTCGCCGCCCTCTCAATCCGCCACCACTGCCCCTCCGAGGACCTCCAAATAGACGTGTACGAGCAAGCGGCGCAGTACAAGGAGATCGGCGCCGGGGTGGCCATCGGACCAAACGGCGCGAGACTGATCGAGAAGCTGGGCCTGCTGGAAGAGGCGTGGAAGATCGCGGGGAAGCGAGGCAAGGACTGGTTCTCGTTCCGCCGCTACGACAACGGCGCCGAGGTCCTCACGGTGCCCATCCCCGAGACGGGGCGGATGCTGCAGCTGCCCATGCACCGCGCCGAGTTTCTCGATCTGTTGGTCCGCACCGTGGTTGCGAGGGGCGCTGCTACGCTGCACACCAACAAGCAGTGCCAGAAGCTAGAGGTATGGATGTGGCCATCTCTCATTGTGCTAACCATCCGCTCTAAATGAACCTGATTTTCTGACGTAGAAGTGGGACAGGAGCACGGAGACAACATGTCGGTGACATTCGCCGACGGGACAACAGTGACGGCCGATCTGGTCATCGGCGCCGACGGGATTCACTCGGCTGTTCGTCGCCACTACGTTGTAAGTACAGGTTCGGACTGTTTTCGACCCTTCACACCCTTTGAGTATTACTACTGTTCTTCGCGATCGTGTGCCTCAGTAGCTATAGCTTAACCTGCTGACGGCTCCCGCGTAGAATGATAACGCCCGCTACGGTGACATGGTAGTATACCGCGGACTGTGCGCGATATCCGACATCAAGGATACGTGGCCGGTCCACACGTACGCGACCATCTGGATGGCGCCCGGGAAGCACTTCCTGACGTTTCCGATCTGCGACAACCAGGTCCTCAACGTCGTCGGCTTTGTTTCGACGCCCCTGGAGAAGCTAGACCACGCCAAAGAGAGCTGGACCTTGGCGGGGAAGAAGAGCGAGGTCAAGGAGGAATTCAAGGAGTTTGACCCGGCGGTCTTGACCGTCATCGACAAGATGGACGCCAACCCGCTCAAGTGGATTCTCTACGACAGAGAGCCACTGAGCCAGTGGAGTTTTTCGGCAGGCAAGGTGGCGTTGCTGGGCGATGCCGCCCACGCCATGTGCCCTCATCAAGGTATGTTCTGACGCTCTAACCCGTAACAAGAAGCCCCTCGTGTTACACGACGGCTTTATCTGCGGGAGCTCAAGCGACATCTGCTGACCCTTTCCCCCACAGGCGCTGGAGCCGGCCAAGCCATGGAAGACGGCTACATTCTCGGCCGTGTTCTCCACGACTACTTCGAGACGCGTGGCACACAGCGAGAGCATTCCCTCGCGGCCGCCATGCAACTGTACCAGACCGTCCGGCACCCGCGCGCGGTGAAGGTGCAGACCACGTCGCGGCAGGCCGGCGACGTGTACGAGTTGCGAGCCACCGATTTCGCCGGTCTCGGCTACGACGACGCGTTGCCCGTCGCGAAGACCATGCTGGAGCACCGCATGAAGTGGATATGGGGCGACGACATTGACCAGGCCTACGAGGAAGCGCGCGACCAGAACTTTCAGGTCCAGAGACCGCTGATTGACAGTGATCCGGTCCAGATTGTGAGCTGCGGCTGACCGACGTGGCTGCCGGTGCCACAGGCTTAACAAGCTCTGGCTCAATCTGAGGACGGAAGACGAGGCAGCAGGTCGTCGATCGATCGACTTGATGATCTGGTACAGTACTTCACACATTACCGTCAGATTTTCTCCCTTGCTCTTCCTTCCTTATGGTATAGACGAGTTGTATAATAGAACAGTGGCAATCTAGCCAATATCATCATTAACCAAATGACTACACATGTATAAAGAAGGCAAAGGTACTTCGCTTGTTCAGCGCCACAGACGAGACACATCCGAACTACTGCGCATAGCTCTAGAGCTGACACTTTAGTCTACAGTTAGGGGTTAACTTGACAATATATATCTTTCAATCGTCTCTGACTATCCGCCATACATAGACTCACCCCTAAGCCACGTCCCTAACCTCTGGTGGAGGCCATCTGCCTTTGTGATTGGTTGCAACAATCTCCGTGGGTCAGGGTTGCTTCGAGCCCGCACATGACGTGAGAGCTTCTCTGCTGAGTGATGGCTGACTTCCCCTCATCCCCTTCCAGCCCAGTTCAGAAACATACCCTCGCAGAACCCTCACAGACAACCCTCACAAAATCCCCCAGGATGTCTCCCACCCGCATACCAAAATACGTCACCGCCTCCCTCCTGACCTCCCTCGGCGGCTTCCTCAACGGCTACGACACAGGCGCCATAGGCGCCATAACCGCCATGCCGCAGTTCTCCGCCGCCGTCGGGCACCTGACGCCCACGACGCACGGCTTCACCGTGTCGCTGATCATGCTGGCGGGCGGGATCCCGTCCGTGTTCGCGGGCCACCTGGCCGACCGGCTGGGGCGCCTCAGGGTCATAATGCTGGGCGCCGCGGTGTTCGTCCTGGGCGCGGTGCTGCAGGGCAGCGCTATGTCTCTGGGGCATTTCCTCGCGGGTCGGGCGCTGGCGGGGCTGGGCGAGGGGGTGTATATCAGCGTCATGGCTGTGTACATCTGCGAGATCGTGCCCGCCCGGACGCGGGGGACGCTGGCGGGCCTGCCGCAGTTGATGGTCATGGCGGGGGTGTGCGCGGGGTACTTTACGTGCTACGGGTCGGTGGGCTTGGAGGGGAGCATGGCGTGGCGGCTGCCGTATGTCGTGCAGGGTGTTGTCGGTGCCGTGCTTGCCGGGGCGTGTCTTGTTCTGCCGGATAGCCCGCGCTGGTTGATGTTGCAGGACAGACGGGCAGACGCCGTGAGGGCGAGCGAGAGGCTGGATTTTGGCGTAGCTGAAGCCGAGAGGGATGTGCTCTCTGCTACGTCGTCGGGACAACGTCCGAGTCTGAATCCGTGGCAGAGTTTTGTGCTGCTGTTCCGCAGAGGGTATAGGACCAGAACGATACTGGCTCTCTTCTTGCTCGGCGCTGTGCAGCTGTCGGGAATCGACGCCGTGCTCTATGTGAGTTACTAGTAACCCCTCGTGGCGAATCCGCTGACTGTACTCTAGTACGCGCCCAAGCTCTTCTCCCAGGCAGGCCTGTCTTCCGAGACCGCCTCGTTCCTCGCATCTGGTGTCTCAGCAATTCTCATGCTTGGAATCTCCATCCCCGCGTTCTTGCTAGCTGATAAGTGGGGACGGCGAACGTCCGCTATCAGCGGCGGGCTAGGCCTCGCCGGTTGCATGCTACTCATTGGAACGTTGTACGCCCTGCGAGTCGTTCACCAGTACGGGATCGCGCGGTGGGTGGTCATTGTGGCCGTCTTCGCGTTCGGTCTCATTTACTGTGCTACGTGGGGCATCGTAGGAAAGATCTATGCCAGCGAGATCCAGCCGGGGCATACGCGTGCTGCCGCCAACAGCGTAGCTCAGGGTTTAGGCTTTGTGAGTAGACGACTCCTAGTGGTCCCTTGGAACATGATATGACTGACGGATTGACGCTAGTTTACCAACTGGCTGGTTGCTATGATTGCGCCGGTACTCCTTGACAAGTCGGCATTCGGAGCCTACTTCCTCTTCGGCGGGCTTGCACTGGGCACAGTTGCCGTTCTTGCTCTCTACATGCCGGAAACTCGTGGTCAATCCCTCGAGAACATCCAAGAAGCCTTCACTCGGCCACGAACCACAACATTCAGGGACCTGGTCCGGTCTGCCGTAATGATGGCCAAGGGACAACAGTCACGGATTCGGCACGGGAGATCTTCAGGGGAGGATGGGATTGATCTGCCGCAAACCGAAGCCACAGCTTCTGGAGCTGTATCTCACAGACTTAGGGTTGACCTGCCGGCTTGAACTGCCCGATGTCACATAACATGACCATGTCGATCCAGGGTCTATAGAGAGAAACGTCCTGCAGGATTGACCTATGCGGAGCTTTAACGGTGGAGAAACAGGAGATAAGAGGTGTTCTTTGTACGCTTCCTAGGTCGACCGGTAAGATTAAGGGTCGCTTTAGCTTGTTTTTCTAACTCGCTGTCGACGTAATTTCAGCCTAGTAAATGCGCCAAATAGACATGGGCTTCACATTGACTTTATTGAGACGGGCAAATTGATCCGGTGTCGGGATACTAAGGTAGTTAAGCGTAGGATCTGGCGCCATACATAGTACTCCGCTGTTGATAAGATACATACATCCAGAATGATTGTCAGACCTAATGTGAGGAACGTTGCAAGTCGGGATCCATGGATGCTCCCCACTAAAAGAACGATGGCCAGTATCGCGGGGTGTCGGGTGGTCGCCGATCTCGTCCGAAGGGACCACAAGAACGGCATATACCCGACCATGTTGCAGCATCAACGTCATCAGTTGGGTCTGCTAGCGTGCGTTGTTGCCGCTTTTTAAGCTTTTTGGCAGACGGTCCAAACTTCCACTTAAAGGCTTGGGTTATCAAGACAACAAACGTGGTTAAGTCTAGTCAAGCCCGGCTCTCGCTAGCCACGTTGGGTTTGTGTCCCAGCCACCTCAATGTAACGATGCATCGACATGTCCGCTTTCGCTGGGTTATACATCTACAAAAGAAGTTGCAGCCGCGGGAAAGACAGCCCTTCAAAATGCATTTTGCAAGAACTCACGGTGTGTGGGATACTTGGTTCCAGCTCAGAGAGTCTGAGGGTCTGCGATGCGTCTCCTTTCTGGGGTCATCTTGACGGTCACGGCGGCCATCGCGGCCGTCGTAGCAAATGACGCCGCCGGCGTGTCCGTCACCGGTATCGAGGCACTAGTCCAACGACGGCTACCGCAACACTCTGATGCTTTTCAGTTCGAGCTTGTCAATGTCTCTACCCAAGCGTCGAGGGTTAACGATACGTATGCCGTGTCCAGTACGGACGACGGTAAGATCCTCGTCCAGGGCAACACCCTCAGCGCGCTATTGGCAGGGTATGTAATTCATTTCCATCTGAGCGCACACGTTGTTGCGGCCTTCCTGATAAGCATGTAACTGACAACTTCTGGTTTCCAGCCTGCACAATTACCTCTCCAATGTCGTCCATGTGGATATCTGGTGGTACATCGGCAGCCGCCTGCATGAGGCGCCTGCGACCTTGCCTCGTTTGGCGACTCCGTTAAAGGGCAACAGCATCGTGCCATACCGGTATCACTTTAACACAGGTGGGTTTCTCTGTGCAGTCATGGCGCTTCGAGGTGGAGACATCAGGAAGCAGGATTGCATCTGCGGCACTAGAGACTGTCTGTGACATTCTTATGATGGCTAACCATACCCAGTTACCACTTCGTACACGAGCGCCTTTTGGACCTGGGAGGACTGGGAGTTACAGCTGGACTGGATGGCATTACGGGGAATCAATCTGGCTCTGGCTTGGACTGGCGTCGAGAAGATATTTATCGAAGTGTTCCAGGAGATTGGCCTCACCACGGACGAGATTGAAGATTTCCTCAGTGGGCCGGCATTCCTCGCCTGGAACCGCTTTGGTAATATTCAAGGAAGTTGGGGCGGCTCCTTGTCTTATGCCTGGGTCGATGACCAGTTCGCCATGCAGCTCAAGATCATCGAGCGCATGGTAGAGCTCGGCATGATCCCCATCCTCCCGGCCTTCCCCGGCTTCGTGCCGCGAGCCATTACCCGCGTCTTCCCCGGCGTGAATGTCACCAACGGCTCGACCTGGTCGGGGTTTCCCGTCGAGTATACCGACGACACGTTCCTGGATCCCTTTGATTCCAGATTCGCAGATCTGCAAAAGAGCTTCATCACCAAACAAAAGGCTTACTACGGGAATGTGACCAGCTTCTACACCCTTGATCAGTTCAATGAGAACAACCCAGCCTCGAGCGACAACGGCTATCTTGCGAATGTCAGTCTCAACACGTGGAAGTCGCTCAAGGCTGCCGATCCAGATTCAATATGGGTTATGCAAGGGTGGCTGTTCTCGTCCAACTCGGCTTTTTGGACCAACAGCCGGATCGAAGCCTTCCTTGGCGGTGTTCCGGTTGACACAGACATGCTCATCCTAGACCTGTTCTCCGAGTCGTCGCCACAGTGGCAACGCACCAACTCATACTACGGAAAGCCATGGATCTGGTGCCAGTTGCACGATTACGGCGGCAATATGGGACTTTATGGTCAGATATTGAATGTCACGATCAATCCTGTACTGGCGGTCGAGAACTCCAGCTCTTTGGTAGGCTTTGGGCTCTCTATGGAAGGCCAGGAAGGAAACGAAGTTATGTATGATCTGCTTTTGGACCAGGCATGGAGCAGCAGCCCGATCGAGACGGGAGAGTACTTCCGCAGCTGGACCACCGCGAGGTACTTCAGAAACAACGTTGCCCCGCTGCCAGAGGACTTATATGCAGCGTGGGACATCGTACGAACAACAGTCTACAACAACACTAATTTGACTGTCACCGCGGTCACAAAGTCAATCTTTGAGCTGACTCCGAGCACCACCGGTCTAACTACCCGAGTAGGCCACCATGCGACACAGATCATGTATGATCCTGCCGTTTTGGTGAAGGCTTGGAGCTTGTTGTACGGGGCGGGCTTGAACAACACATATCTCTTCGCCAACCCGGCCTATCAGTATGATCTGGTTGACTGGACCAGACAGGTTTTATCTAATGCCTTCGTCCCATTATACCAGCAGCTGGTAGCGACGTATACCAACACGAGCACTCTCGGGAACGTCAAGTGCCGCAACTCGCGGATTCGGGGCCGGGGCGCGCAACTCATCGACCTCATGAACGCGTTGGACGACGTCCTGGCGACAAACGACAACTTCAAGCTCTCTACATGGATCAACGAGGCCCGTGCCAGCGTCAACAGCAGCGCTGATGCCGATTTCATGGAGTACGAAGCCCGGAATCAGATCACTCTGTGGGGCCCTAGTGGCCAGATAAATGACTACGCCTCCAAGACATGGGCCGGACTGGTCTCGTCGTACTACGTGCCGAGATGGCAGATGTTCGTTGACTACCTTGTCAGCACTCCACCGGCCGAGTACAACCAGACCGCATTTGCCGCTGGCCTGTTGAAGTGGGGGGAGACATGGGATGTACAGACCTCAGAAGACAGCTCGAATGAGAAGCAGACCGCTATCGAAGATGTGTTGCCAGTGGTTCTGAAGCGGTGGGGTCATGTACTAACCGTCTAAGACCGCCCTCTTCTCCCATGTAGTGGTCGACGCGCTGCTAAAGAAAAAAAAAACACACATCAAGACTTAGGGAAATTGAGGATTACTAGAACCCTTTATCACAAGCTTTCGGTATAAAGAGTTGACTTGACCTTGACCTCTAAAGCACATCTCTTGACCTCTAAAGCACATCTCTTGACCTCTAAAGCACATCTCTTGACCTCTAAAGCACATCTCTTCATCAAGTCTGTTGACCAGCTCCAACACCAACGTCCTCCATGACTTCCTGGCCTCCACATTGATACCTATAGAATCTATAAAGCTACTGATAGTTCCTTATAGGTGCAGGATTAGCATTATAGAATCTGTAGTTCACCTATATTGGCTGTTGGCCAGTCTAGCACGCTCAAGCTAAGGAGGTGGCGCCGCTAGCGGCTGTTTCGGCTACGTCCGCCAACAGTAGTAACGTCATGTAGCATGCATCGCATTTTGGGCCTACACTCCAGCTAAGTCTGTTATGGTAACTGCCCCGCAAGTGACGTCTCCAGAAAGTCGGACAGGATATGTGCTGCCAAGGCAATGCTTTTTAAGGTCTTAAACCTAAACATAGTCACGTCGGATGTTATTCAGGACCAGGCATCATCCCTAACAAACCTAGAACCACCACAGGAAAGCCAACAAATACTATCCATGATGTCCGCGGCCTTGTTCGACATTCCCTCGGGAGCCGCAGCTCGTGTGAGCATCATCGACACTACCCATCGTCTCTCCCATATGCCGGTGGATTATATGTTGAAACCCAGGATGAAAGGTTTTGAAGAGTTCGGGCCCCTTCCGACCTGGTCATTTCTCGTTCAGAGCGCGTCAGGGCAAAAGGCACTCTTCGACCTGGGCGTACCACCAGACACGAACACCTTTGCTCCAAACGTTGTTGAAAAGCTCAGAAAGAGTGGCTGGTCGGTCGAAGCCAAGCAACACGTCGCCGACATACTAAGGGACAACGATCTCGATCCTGCCGAGATAAAAAGCATCATCTGGAGTCACTGGCACTGGGATCACATCGGGGATCCGTCGACATTCCCCCCTACAACAGACCTTGTCGTCGGTCCTGGCTTCAAGGATAACTTCCTGCCAGGATACCCGACCGATCCTGACTCCCCTCTTAAGGAGAGCTACTTCGAGTAAGATTCTCTCTAGCCATCGTGTACGAAGAGTACGTTGAGGAGTTGCTGATATACTCACGAAGGGGCCGCAAACTACGCGAGATAGACTTCACGCAGCAACACCCACCACTCAAGGCCGGGGCATTCCAGGCGTTTGACTTCTTTGGAGATGGGTCCTTTTACCTGCTAGATACGCCGGGTCACGCAGTCGGCCACCTCAGCGGCCTAGCGCGGACGACTACAAATCCAGACACATTCATTTTCATGGGCGGCGACCTGTGCCACCACGGTAGTGAGATTCGCCCCTCACCGCATCTTCCTGTGCCCGCCGAAGTGAGCTATCCGCTCCCCGAGGCTGCCAGGTCTTGCACGACGGTCTGCCCCGGTGGTGCTCTATTCCAAGAGCTGAATGTCAAGCGCGGCCGCAAGCCAGACGAGCCCTTCTTCGAACCTGCTCTCGGGGATGATGTACCGCTGGCCATAGAGACGATCAGAAAGGCACAGGAAGCGGACGCGCGTGATGACGTCTTCTTTATATTTGCACACGACCCAGATATCTTGGGAATTGTTGACCTGTTCCCACTACCAGCGAACCAGTGGAAGGAGAAGGGTTGGAGGGAGCAAGTCATGTGGAAATTTCTGGGGGACCTGCAGCGCCAGCTCTTTTGTCTAGGTAATGGCACCAGGTTCAGGGGACTGATCAAGAGGGAAAGTCTGAGGCGATTGCTATGACACGTTGTGATCATGGTCACGCTTCCAGTCCGTCCACATCTGTATGGTGACACGAAACGACATGACGAGAATGGAAGGCCATTAGTCTAACACACTCGACCATTATTTCCAAGCTGTCTGGCTCCGCGTCAGTATCGTCCCCGACAGAATATCAATGGAACCGTTGCAGAGCGAGTGAAGATAATGAGCCGCTCGTCGTTCGCACAAAGTTACAATCTCGCAACCCGCCGGGTCCTCGCTATCGCAGACATGAGATGTTACCATCACACAAGTGACAGGCCAGCTTTTGTCTGTCAATCCTCTACTGTGGCCGTGGCCGACCATTTGTAACTGGCAGATTTTGTTTCCTCACCAGTGTCCGTGTGACGCTAGCATCCTGTTTGGGAGCGTACTGTTGATTTTGTTCGGTTCTTGTCTCACATGCACTCATGTAAACTCCGAACGGCCTTCCTATTCTGGGATCTCTTATGCCGACTAATCAACCCCAGCCGATTTCATGACCTCGCAGCAAAACAGGCGGTGGGAGGGCATGTCACTCCGACTTATTCCCTGCAAATATTTACTGCCCTGTTTGGGAGGGTCATTTGTTGCTGGCTCTCAGTAATACCCGGTCTGGAGTTCTGGGGCAGGACACCGAAGTATATCGGTGATTCGGCGATAACGCGTAAGATTCGGGGTTATCTTTACCTGTTTACATCTCGTCTCCTGCTCCGCCTTCGTCGTCAGGCGCTTTCGGGGGTAACTGAATGATCTTAAGACCAATAAATTTTTCGAAAGGCTGGGTTCTTAGTAATGCACTTCCTTGCCCCTGAAGATGCAGACAACTGGCAGGATGATACCACCATTTCCAGGCGACCATGAAGCCTGGCTTATAGCTCATGGCTGGGTCCTAGACAGACAACTTGAACTGGTACCTAAACAGAAACTGAAATGCACAGCTGTTCGAGAACCTTATATTGTGCCCTGGTTTTCTTTGCATACCTCCTAGTACGCGAAAACAGGCAAGAGTAGCTGGTATCTGGTGTCATAAAGTTCTATTCCAGGATTGGCGACGCCAACCCGGACTGCCTCGTATCGCACAATGGCGTTCCGCCTAGCGCTGATCTTATGCAGCACACTTGCCTGTGCAACTGCTGTCCACGAGTATCCGGTCCGGACCATCTTCGAATTCCCCAACGACACCTACGTCGAGAACCTCGCCGTCAGGGCTAACGGCCAGATCCTCGTCTCCGACCTTAGCAAGCCGCAGCTGTTTCTGATCGACCCGGCAGCCGCTGATGCCGGGCATCGTAGCCAAGCAGTTCTCGTGCATCAGTTCTCAGGCTCGCTAGGCGTTTCCGGGATCGTTGAATACGAGCCAGACGTGTTTGCGTGCATCGCGGGTAACTTCTCGCTCGCAACTGGCGACGTGGGTCCCGGCTCCTGGGTCATATGGAGCGTGGATCTGCGCGGGACCGTGGTCACACCGTCGCTGACGATAGGCGAGAGGACGCTGAGCCCGCCACCGAAGGTTCACAAAATCGCTAGCGTGCCGTCAGCCAAGTTTCTCAACGGCATCACGTCACTGTCCCAGAAAGACGGAACTCTCCTCGTCGGCGATGTGAACGGAGGCGTCATCTTTCGCGTTGACATACGGACGGGAGAGTCCCGCGTGGTGATCAACGATACATTCACGGCCGCCGTGCCAGCGCCGCCATTCCCGCTCGCCGGCGTGGACGGCCTACACGTCCATGAGGGTAACACTCTGTACTTCACCAACATTGGTAAGGGCACCTTCAACCGCGTTGCCATCAACGAGGACGGCATGCCGGTGGAGCCCGTGGTGACAATAGCGCACACCCTGGCGCAGCCTGACGAGTACGACGACTTTACGATCGACTGCGCCGGCAACGCCTTCCTCGTGACTGGTGGTGGAAACTCGATCGAGATGGTCTCGCCCACGGGAAGGCGTCAGGTCATCGTAGCCGGCGACGTCAATTCAACAGCCATCGCTGAGCCGACATCCTGTGCCTTCGGGCGCGGTCCATTCGACAAGTCGGTCCTTTATGTGGTCACCGCGGGAGGTCTCGCCGTGCCCGTCAACGGAGATACCACGATTGGCGGCCAGCTTGTAGCGGTCAAGACCGTGTCAAAGGGGTCTGCTTGCTGAATGCGGTTATGCTCACCAAGCATGGGAGATCGACTAGACGTGCGGACTGGTGGGTGGAGCTTATGCTTCCAAAAACTAAGCATATGCGAAGGATGTCAAGTCACACAATGGTTGAAACACCACATGACTGCTCGAGAAGACTAAGATACTATTTCGGGTAGCAACACCTTAAAACCATGTATAAGCAGTCTTCAGATATGACTTACAACCGAACTTGCTGCTGAGCTTCCACTTGCGCAGAGTCTATGCCATCGAATAAAGCCATGTGCGATAATGCGGTTCGTCAAAGCGCTGTGAAGCCTAAGAAGAGGAATCGATATCGTCGTATGCAAGTCTGAATTGTATGGTTCGTGGTATTGATGTGTGTAGAGATAAACCAAAGTTGTCGGGCATCTACTACACAAGCCCGGAAAGGGAGGCGAACGCGATAGCAAATAAGAAGGGACAAGGTGAATACACCATGGTTTGTCCTGCCATATTCGGTAGGAGCTCCCCATTGGTCATTAGGTAGGCAAGTCACAAGGGTGTCGACGATGGTACGTTGCAAGAAAGTGCCAGTGCTCCACCGCCAGTTTAGTAGCAGGGAGCGGGGCTCGTCCAGATACCAGGGTGTCATCCTCCCCTCCTTCAACTGCTTCACCTAATCACCTTTGACTCCTATCCGCGCAGTGTCTGGTTGGTACAACACTGCGGTGTTGTCTACGACCCTACTAGGCACTGGGACCCCCAGTGGCCGGCCTGTATGGTCGGTGTCTAGTATCGAAAACAAATCATAGATCCAAGAAAGCGTAGCAGCAGCCTTCGAGTATGGGCGACTTGCAGGCCCCTCGCTGGTTCTCAGATGACCTGTTCCCACGCGAACCCCTGATCTGGACAACTTCCCTTGCTGCCAAGCACAGGAGAGTCAAGGATAACAACGTAGTATGTGGCCGTTGAATTTCGTCTTTTGGCCTTCAACGGCGAAGAGGTATTTACTTGCGCCGCCGTCTATAAAGACAGATGAGAGGTATCAGACTTTGTAGGATTTGAGCACTTCCAAGCTAGGAACGCTTTGCATTCTCAAGTATCTCCCAAGGATCCCAGAGACACATCACGGTATTCATCTGAAGTTATGGTTCACTTGAACGTTCCCAAGCTCTTTGCGACGGCCGTGCTGATCTCGCCGTCACTCGGGGCATACGTGCTCAAGAAGAATTATGCTGGCCAGAATTTCACCTCCGGGTTCAACTTCCGTACGGTATGGCTTTTCCACGATGCTAATAAGTAAAAGACCTGCCACTAATATGTGCCCATACCGCCTCGAATAGGCTGCTGACTATGACGGCGGTGATCCTACCGGTGGATTCGTCAACTACCTGAGCTCTCAGGCTGCATCAAAGGCAGGGTTGGTAAAGGTCGTCAATAACCAGGTCTACCTAGGAGTAGACTACACCAATACTATCTCGACGTCAGCGCAAGGCAGAGACAGCATCCGGCTGGAGTCCAAAGAGAGTTTCAACACCGGCCTGCTGATAGCCGACATCGCACATATGCCCGGGAATCAGTGCGGCATATGGCCAGCTTTGTGAGTCTCCGTGCGTGACCAAATGAGTGTTAAGATGTTAACTTGAGTCATATCAGCTGGACCTTCAACTTCGATGAGGATCCCTACGGCGAAGTTGACATCATAGAAGGCGCCATGTTCCAGCCGAACAACATCGTCTCCTTGCACACATGCGGAGCCTGCAAGTTCGATCTCTCGGGTCAGCCAGGAACAGATCCGCGCGCCGATTGTAATCTGGGTTCTGAGAACAATGGATGTCCTGAGTCGGACAACAGCAACTAGTAAGTAACAGCTAGACTAAGACTTAGGAAGACCACTTACACTCGTTTTACCCAGCGGAGGCTGCGGTAATACCGCGCCGTCCGGGTCTTTCGGCGACAGCTTCAATGCTGCTGGGGGCGGCGTCTATGCGACCTTGTTCGAGTCCACGGCTCTCAAGATATGGTATTTCCCGAAATCGAAGATTCCAAAGGACATAACAGCGGGGACTCCAGATCCGTCGACCTGGTCGAAGCCCTTTGTGGACTTCGAGACCTCCAAGTCGAGCAACAAGTGCAGCATCTCCAAGTACTTCAAGAAGAACACCATCATCATCAACACCGACCTCTGCGGCGTCGAGATCGACCAGGACTGGTGGGACAGCGAGCCGACCTGCAGTAGGAAGGCCAAGGACTGCAAGACCTACGTTGCGAAGAACCCGAGCGCATTTTCTGAGGCATACTGGCTGTTCAACTCCATCAAGGTATACCAGCAGTGACCGCACAGCGCGTTTCTTATAGCGGCAGTCGCATACGAGAGATGTCGTTGGGGGGTGAATAAGAATTTCATGACAGAGCGAGATTGGCAGGTTGGATCTTTCCTCAAAGACTGTTGTAGGTTAGTGCGCGTAATATAGCATTACTCATGATCATATTCCTGCCGGCGTGTAATCAAGAGCTGGTCTTGTCCAAGCGCAACTTGCAATCATGTGTTTAATGCATCCTCCGCGCCCACAAGTACTCCAAGTCCGGGCCACAGTAGTACCACAAGCCGCGGTTCAGCTTCCGTCTATGCAGTAATGCAATATTGCAACATGACAGCGTCTTCTGTCAGCAGGATCCCGTCCCAATCAGCTGTACTACTGGTCTTTCATCACGTCAGATGCGTGTTAGTCGTGGAACGATTCAAACATACCGGCTTTAGCTCTTCCCAAAATAATTGCCCGTGCGGTTGTGTAACACCGTCTGTCCTACATCGGTATGTTAGGATCGCTATCCTAGCCTTGGCTAAGTATTTATATTCCGTACCTGCTCTTTACGTTCAGCGTTGTTCAAACCTCAATCGCATCCCCAGACCACACAAGCAACACTACCTACTTGAACGTCACGGTCTCGAAACACGACCTCATAACAACGCAATGCGTTCTTTTTCGCTTATGGCCATGCGTGCACATATACTGAACGTCCTTCTGCTGGCAACGCTAGCCTTAGCAAGCAAGACACCCAAGGCACCCGGACTTACCTACCTCTACACGGTCAACATCACCGGCGGTCCAACCACAACTTTCGGTCCCGGCCCCCGCGGTATCCGGCTCGCTGTGCCAATCTTAAGCGGGAACTTTTCCGGCCCAAAGCTGAAAGGTAGCTAGCTAGCTTGATCGTCCAACAAACTAATTGAACCCCCCGACTGACACAGTCTCTCGACGCGGAACCACAGGAACTGTGCTTCCGCTTGGCGGCGACTGGCCGCTGATAGACGCCAACAACCCCAACGGGACCATCACCCTGGACGTGCGGCAGACCTTCGCGACGGACGACGGCGCGTTCATCCAGGTTTTCGAGACGGGCTCCTCGCAGCCGGATGGCACGGCCCACGTCCGCTTGGCTTTCGAGACGGGGAGCCAGAAGTACTACTGGATCAACTCCGTAGTCGGGGTGGGGATCCTGCGGATTCTGTCCGACGGATCGTTGACCATCGATGCGTTCCAGGTTGGTGACTGATCCGACCAGATGGCGAAATGGGTTCGTTGATTGTGTGACCTGCTGCTAACGCTTGGTAAAGCTTACATCTCCTTAACCCCGTGACGGCATTGGAATGGTTCGCTGGAAGTTAATATCCTCTGAAAGACGGTCAGCAAGACGTGTAGAGAACCTCAAAAGTCGATATCTTTAGGAACCACTGCTAGAATGTGTGGAAAGCTCGCGACGAATAGTCTCACTTCAGCAATGGACCGACAGATGGCTCACAGATAGCAGGACCCGAACGCAAAGAATGGCCACCTAGAGTGTAAGTCCAGTTGTTTCCAAAGCCGCCCAATCATCGTGTGATCTCCATGTCGTGCCTCGGTGATATGTTGTACGATACTTATTTGTAGATGAAATTACTTTGAAACCTCTTCCCAGGCAACATTTTGTAGATCGTCTCGGGTGATTGAGGGCTCAAAATGAATAGGTCATGTCATGGAGGACAATGGAGAAGCGCATATCCATCGCTGAGTCTTCGTCGGGAGGGAAGTAAGCCGTATGTCACCTCCGGCTTGCACTTACAGACGACATCCGAGCAGCTCGATGCGCTTGCTGCGGCGACGTTTCCGCACAGTGGTGTCCCATATGTCAGTTTGGCACCGGTATTCCATGACGAGTATGGAGTCTCTTGAAGCTGTCAAGCCCACCAATGGGATGCTGGAATAAAATGACGTTGGATTCAGCAATGCTGTCCTCTACATCCTCCAGGCTTTTGGCAGCCGTATGGCTTGAGTGAGATTCGGCAGCCGACAGATAAGCCAAATAGACCATCACGAAAATACTCCTTTCCAGCCATTATGTTGCTACCACATACTTACGCCCCCCTGTCATTTCTAAGCCGTTTGTCCTGGGTACCAGTAGAGTCGTTTGTACTTCAACCGTGACATGGCCCATCAGGAGCGTGAAAGAATACACCCAGAGTCTTCCCACCGTCGTCCTCACGATTTAACAATAATTTTGTTGCAATTTTGTATGTATCCGAAAGCGGTAGTATACTTAGCTGACCATATTAATCACAGGTCATACTGACATAACCCCACTAGGTTGTAGCTGTCCCTGCCGGTTGACGCGATCTACAGGTTAGAGTACCTCTTGAACGCCGCAAGAAGACCACCAGTCGAGTTGTCGTGACCCGAGCCACTGCCCTCCTCGTCAATTTCCCTACGGAAGCGCAGTTAGTTAGTTCAGCTCATTGACGCCAGCATTTGCCATCGACTCAACGCAAGAGATGCGACTGGAAAAAAAACTCACTTCAGGATCTTCTTCGCCAGGACCTTGCCCAGCTCGACGCCCCACTGGTCGAAGCTGTTGATGTCCCACACGGCCCCCTCCGTGAACGTCAGGTGCTCGTAGTAGACGATCAGGGCGCCCAGCTCGGCCGGGCCGATGTGGCCGCCCACGAGGATGCTGGTCGTCGGCCGGTTGCCGAGGAAGACCTTGTGCGGCACCAGGCTCTCGGCCACGCCGCCCTCGGCGCGCACCTGGTCCGCCGTCTTGCCCACCATCAGCGCCTCCGACTGCGCCAGGTAGTTGGACGCCAGCATCTTCTGGTGGAGGTTGCCGCTGACGGGGTTGTGCGACTTGGCCGCCAGGATGAAGTCCGTCGGGATCAGCTTGGTGCCCTGGTGCACGAGCTGGAAGAACGAGTGCTGCGCGTTGGTGCACGGCTCGCCGAAGAGGATCGGGCCTGTTAAATCTGGGTGTCAGTTCGTGTTGCGGACGATCACCGGTATAACGCTGGACAATGCTCTGACGGCAACTTACCGGTGGTGTACTTCGCGGGCGATCCGTCGCTCGTGACAGTCTTTCCGTTGGACTCCATCGACAGCTGCTGCAGGTAGGCCGGGAAGCGGTGGAGGTACTGGTCGAAGGGAGCAACGAGATGGGTCTGGGCGTTGAAGAAGTCCGAGTACCAGACGCTCAGCAGACCACCCAGGACGGGGATGTTCTCGCGGAGGGGCGTCTCGCGGAAGTGCTTGTCCATCTCGTGGGCGCCGGCGAGGAACTTGCGGAAGTTGTCGTAGCCGACGTATAGGGCCACGCTCAGGCCAATGGCGCTCCATACCGAGTAGCGCCCGCCTACCCAGCTCTCGAAGCCGAACATGTTTGCGGCATCGATGCCGAACTTGGTGACTTCGGCCTCGTTCGTCGACAGAGCGACGAAATGCTTCGCAATGTCACCCTTGCCGCCGGTCTTTTCTAAGAACCATGTCTTGGCAGTGTTTGCGTTTGTTGTAGTCTCGGCAGTGGTAAAGGTCTTGGAAGCGATGAGGAACAACGTCGTCTCAGGGTCCGATCCCGAGAGTGCTTCGGAAATGTGTGTACCGTCGATGTTCGACACGAAGTGCAGTGTCATATCCTTGGCTCCGTAGTGCTTGAGCGCTTCTGTAACCATGACCGGACCGCTAGAGGACAGAACGAGACGGTTAGCATACTACTTTGAAAAGCACGAGCCTCAACAAGGGACTAGGAGCATGATGAAACCCCGGGCGGCGGGACGCGCTGCGTCAGCCCCGGGAGCATTCTGACTTACAGGTCTGAACCTCCAATGCCGATGTTGATGATGGTAGTCAGCTTCTTGCCGGTGTAGCCCTTCCACTCTCCGCTGCGGACCTGCTCGGAAAAGACCCTCATATGCTCCAAGACCTCATTGACGCCGCCCTTGGTGTTCATGACGTCCACTCCGTCCACCTTCATCTCCCAGCCGCCGACGTTGCGCAGAGCCGTGTGGTAGACGGCACGGTCCTCGGTAAAGTTGATCTTCTCGCCGGCAAACATGGCATCCCGCTTCTTCTCGACGCCGGCCTGCTCCGCCAGCTTGACGAGGAGGTCGAGGGTCTCATCGGTCAGGAAGTTCTTGCTGAAATCGAAGAGGATGTCGGTGGTGCCCGGGCAGGACGACACGGTGTCGGGGAGGGTGAAGGTGCGGGTGAACTTGGAGAAGCGCTCTGGGTCCGAAGCGAAAGCCTCCTTGAGCACGAAGGACTTGCCTACAGAGTCGCGGTGGGCTTGGAGATCGGCCCAAGCGGGGAGGGTGTTGGCCTGCGGCATTTTGGCGATGGTGCGTGAAGCTGCGAGGTTGTTTCGGTAGCTGGAACTGCTCTGCCTCTCTCTTAGGATTGCTGTGGCTCTCCACACAGTCAGATAACTATCAGGTATGTCCAAGCGGTTATAGGTGATGATTATGAACTTGACGAAGCAGAGAGGAGGGTTTTATTAGCAAGCTTGGTGGGGACTTCGAAGGTCGATCAGACGTTCGGGAACTAGCAGAGCTCAACAGGACAGAAACAGCTTCAATTCGGAAAGCTGCCCCTCCATTCCTCTCCGTCATCGCCCACGCTGCGGCTATTCTGCAGCAGGTGGGGTGATAATTTTGGATGATGTAACACGATTTGGTTGAGAAGCTCATCTTACCTCTTGCAGTGGGGTATTTCACAAACACCAAAGCGATGGGAATGGTTTGGTCGAGAGGTGCTACCTACATAAGCCAAAGGGGTGAATTGATTGAAGAAAGCCGACTGGTATTAAACGTACCACAGGAAAGAGTCAATCGAATGGCTGATCAGCTCTTATACTTCTCTTCTAGTAGAAAGCTCCCTTCCATGAGTTAAGCAATGCGCTGCCGCTTACTCAGATCCCAAGTCTTCGAGCCCGAGTCCATAGGAGCATCTGCATCCGCATGCGCTCCGAGTTACATTAGAAAGATATGACAGGAGATTGCTAAGCTCTTTGGGTTCGGCGATGCATGGAGAAGGGAAGGACGGTAGCGTGGCCTTGATCTAATATGCAGCACGAGAAGTTTACAGCCAGGTTCTGCGCATGAGTAATGAAAAGATGTCTGCCGACCTTTTGTCATGGACGCTTTGAGAGGTTTGGACATTGGCCCTATCTACGTCAGTGCCTTTATGTGGCATGGGTGAGGACGTGCTTCGAGAACATTTGGGATAATGTAGAATGTAGCAGGACCAGGTCTACCTACACAAAGAGGAATGCCAGACACCAGGATACTCCAGAGGCCGTGAAAATAAAGCAAAGGACAATGTTGCCAGCCTCCTGAGATATGAACCCAAAGGTATGCTTGATCTACGAATAATCTGGACCGAACAATCCCTTGTCGAGATAGCTCCGGACCATGTCTGTATGGACTTGCACATAACGGTCGCCTCGTCGAATCTACCGGCGATCCTGAATGCTCCCAACGAAGGACGGGTCTTTCACGCTACCGCCCGCATCTCCCAGTCCTGCAATGGGTCTGTTGTAGCTGAAACCGGTGAACTGGTTTTGCATCGTTTGTGAGAGCATTGGCCCGTCCACGTAGGAATCTTGTGGCGGCTCGGAGGTGAACTCGGGATCAAAGTTGGCTGTGTCGAGTGCGTCCGCCTACAGGTGAGTTAGTACGAGATACGTCGTACGAGCAAGATATCAATAGACAACAGGACTCAAACACTTACAACACTAGGCTTGAAGGCCGGTTCGTATTTGCGCTGTAACAGCTTCCGCCAGTCGATTGCGTGGAAGAAAGGGTGTGCTTTGATCTCGGCTGACCCGTTGGCTCCAAGACGTTGCTGCGGGTCCCGGTTCAGGAGCTTCGTCAGAAGATCCTTGGCTGCTGGTGGAACGACCTCGGGTCCAGGGAAGTGTAGTGGTTCGCCCAGGATCTTGCGGTACATTTCGTTCGTGTTCTCGTCGTAGAATGGCGGCAAACCCGTCAACATCTCATACAACAACACTCCCAGCGTCCACCAGTCGACCGTCTTGTTGTAGCCCTGACCAAGGAGCAGTTCTGGCGCTAGATATTCGGGCGTGCCACAGAAGGTATTAGTTCGGTCTTCATCCTTCATATCCAGCTTGCAGAGCCCGAAGTCGCATAGGGCAATGTGACCTTGGTAGTCCAGGAGAATGTTCTCGGGTTTGAGATCGCGGTAGATAACGTTGAAACCGTGCAAGCACTCGAGAGCGCATAAGAGTTCAGCCGTGTAAAATCGGCTTCGGTTGACGTCGAACCGCTGCTCCTTCTGTAGGTGGTGGAACAGCTCGCCGCCATTGACGAACGCGAGCACAAAGTACAACTTCTCTGGGCTCTGGAAGGTGAACTTGAGCGGCACGATAAACGGGTTGTTAATCTGCGCCAGCACTGACCGCTCGGCAAGCGTGTGCGCTACCTCAGACCGTGAGATGATGTGCGCTTTGCGGATCGTCTTGAGCGCATAGATCCGGCTTGTGTCCTTCTTCCGCACCTGCATGACCTTGCCGAAGCTGCCCTTGCCCACCACCTTGAGCAATTCGAAATCCTCAATCTTCAGCTTGCCGGCTCGGTTCTCGACGTACTCGACACCGATCTTGAGCTTGCCGGTGCCGTACTGAACGTCTACCCACTGCTCGCCGACCATGCCAAGAGTGCGTTCCCGGTTTGCAAACTCGGCCGCTGCCTTCTCACGTTCCTTTTTGCTAGCTTTGGGATCCTCGACAAATTGTTGACGCTCCTCGAACCTAGGATTTATCCGCACAACGCCGAGAAAGATGTCTTGGCTTCTTCCAGATCCGGGCGGCGCGGTCGGGTTGCGAATATAAAGATGCACGACGAGTTCCGTAACCCTTGAAACGTCGAACTTGTACTGGGTGTTGGAGCCTGCCCACAACGGGTTCTCCGGTGTGCCTTCGACCGAGTTTACAAAGACCTGAACCTTGTCGAAGTCGAGCAGGGCGTACGGCATGTATTTGGTTGAGATACGGCCGTGGTTGGTAGGGATTCCGTTAAATCCGCCAGACGATGTCTGCGGCCTGCCCGCGCCATTGATGAACGAGGAAGAGGACCGAGAGCCGGGGCGGACTGAGTTGGCAGCTCCAAGTGCGTTACCTGTCGACATGGAGCTGCCCGAGTGTGTTTGTTGGTTGAAAGCATTGCGATGTTGCTCCGGTAGTGAGAATCCTTGGCCTTCGTGGAGGGTGACGACGAGGATGCCGGGTTTCGGGGTCTTGACGACTGGCGCCTGTGTCAGGGCTTCTGAAGCAGCTGCAATCCGTGTGGCCAAGAGTTAGCAATCGCATTGAGCGAGACTTTTGATCAACCTGGCCTCCTCTTCACCGAATGAGATGTGACGTACCTATAGTGTTCTCGTTGGTAGGCGTGGGTGTGGACGTTCCCGAAGTACCGGTCGGCTGGCTCTTCTCATCCTTGTCTGTGATTGTCGAGGTCGATGTAGAGCGTGAGAAGGTACTCGTGAGAGGGCCCAAATGGGTCTCCTTCAATTCTAGAAGGAACCGTCAGTCAGGGCATCAAGACCCAGGCAGGGAGTGGAGGTGTACATACTCTTGGTGAGTTTCCACGACATGCCGGACATCGAGACGGCTTCACGATCGTGAGAGCGTGAGGAGGATGCGGGAAATGGCGGAACCGGTATGCCCAAGAGACAGCAGGTTAAATCTGTAGGTGAAGGATCGGGTTGGTGGGAAGAGCAATGTAGGTTCGCGTAGGAGAGAAGAGCGGTGATCAGCACCTCGGTTGGATGTCACTTTCAGGATGAGGATGATTTGAGGTTTGGAATTCGGTGGTTAGAGAAGTGCAGGTGGTGGATGGTGGTTTGTCAAGCAGTTACAAGTTGCAGTTGCACTTTGTTTGGGAAGGTTCCAGGTTGTTGGCTTCCGGCCGCTGCAATTAGGAGGATGGATGGTGTTACAGCTTCGATGAAGTATCGTTGCACCTAGATTCAGCGCAGACGGTACAAGTGCCATTCACGGGGTTACCGGGCTCTGCGTCTCTCGGCCAGCTGGCAGAGGCACCTCGACCTCAGGGGGGATGAATGAGGGGTTCAAACAAGAGAATATCCACACGCCCCGCTCTTGGCTTCGTACAGCACCAACAGTGTTTACCCTTCTGCTTGATACCTAATTTCTGATTTCTAATTTGGCTGCGCCTGCTTATTTCTGATGCAGCGTCCAGGAAAGCGCTTCTTGACCCGCTGGTCTGAAGCAGATTACTTTTCGTTTTGAGTTGAGGCTTAGACGCGGCGTTACGAAGTGCCGTGGCAAATCATGGGGATTGAATGACGGATAGCTTACATAGTTAGATCTAACTACTTGCGTTAGGTAATCTAGACCCCGAGCTCAAATAAAGTCACGTGGCACTCACAGTGCGCTTACCAGATAAGAAACCCGAATTTGCTTATCAGCTGTTGATGCACGGTCCACCCAATCAAGAAAATTCAGTAGCACATTGAACTTTTCTGAACCGTCGAAGGTTGATACGCAGTTACATCTTCAGCCCGCCCTGCATACCGGCTCACAGATTCCACCAGGGCACCAATCGTCATCATGGCAAAGACAACAGCCATTACCAAGGCCCCTGAGGCCCCAGCGTCTCTTGTAGACCCGGAACAGGTATGTTCTTGCCATTGCGCCTTCTGGCCTCTGCTACCGTTGCCCCGCCTATGCTGATCGATGTCTCTTCCTGCCAGATTCTCAAAGCCTCCAAAGCCCTCTTGGCACATATCAAGAAGGCAGCCAACTCGCAGGACGACGCTCCCAAGAAGAACCTATTAGCCGACCCCGAGAATCCTCAGGCAGAGACGCCAATCTGGCTCACTCTCACCACGAAGCGTCATATCAAAGACTCTACCCGTCTGCAACCGGCCAAGATCCCTCTGCCGCACTCCCTCAATGCCGATGCCGAGTCCACAATCTGCATAATCACCGCGGACCCCCAGCGGGCCTACAAGAACATGGTGGCGTCGGAGGACTTCCCCGAGGAGCTTAGGAAACAGATCACCCGTGTCATCGACCTCACGCATCTGAAAGCAAAGTTCAAGGCGTACGAGGCCCAGCGCAAGCTCTTCAACGACCACGACATCTTCCTCGCCGACGACAGGATCATCAACCAGCTCCCCAAGGTCCTGGGCAAGACATTCTTCAAGTCCACCGCCAAGCGCCCCGTCCCCGTCGTGTTCATGGCCTCGCGCGAGCGCGTCGACGGCAAGCGCGTGGCCCGCCCGCGGGGGAAGAAGGAGAAGCGCGACCCGACGGAGAACGTCAGCGCCAGGCCCGTCGCGGAGATCGTCGCCGAGATCCAGAAGGCCATCGGGTCCGCCCTGGTGCACCTCAGCCCGTCGACCAACACCGCCGTCAAGGTCGGCTACGCCGGCTGGCCCGCCGAGCAGCTGGCGGCCAACATCGAGGCCGTCGCGGCCGCCCTGGTCGACCGCTTCGTGCCCCAGAAGTGGGACAACGTGCGCAGCCTGTACGTCAAGGGCCCCGAGACGGCCGCGCTGCCGCTGTGGCAGACGAGCGAGCTGTGGGTCGACGGCGCGCAGGTCGTGCCCGACGGGGACGAGGCGGCCAAGGCCGTCGAGGACGCCAAGGCGGTGGTGGAGAGGCCCAACATCGGGAAGAAGAGGAAGTCGCTGGAGGCCGAGGGCGGAGACGACGAGGCTGGTGGCGAGCGCGAGGGGGAGAAGAAGAAGACCCGCGCCGCCAAGAAGGCGAAGCTGCCCGAGAGCAACGACGACAAGCTGGACAAGGAGATCGCCGAGCGGAAGGAGAGGCTGAAGAAGCAGAAGAAGGCGGCTAAGAAGGCTATTGACGAGTGAAGGGAGGACCTGGCTTACCTCGGTGGACGACATAGCCGCCATGGGGGCACTCGCATCGGCGGAGTTCGGAGTTCTGGCTGGTAAAAGATCTGTATCTAGACTAGGAGTATTAAAGACTTGGGCCTTGCTCCGAACGTTCTTCTCACTGACTTGTCTGACGCTTTCCCGCTGCATGTGAGCATCGTACTGGTAGGACGATTCATAGTAGTAGCACTGAACTGAGCTTTTGGCCCTTGCACAGACGACATTCCCACTGAAGTATGATCTACAGGTCAGTCGAGAGCAAGGAGCCTTCAGTGACCGACTCTTGGTCTCAGTGCGCCAATGAAGACTTCGGAGAATATTTACTCGTTACATTGGTAGTCGCTTACAGATACTGCCTCAAGAAAGCTCCACTAACACAACGCTGAGTCGCTCCCCCCGGGGCGCCGTGAGGCCGTTATGCAATCAAGCAACTAACAGATGATTTACGTCGCCGTGACCAAACGAACATGGTGGTATCCAGTCACACGTCGACCAGCCTTCCGCGCTCGTCCCCCCTCACTGCTTCTTCTCCACGTAAACCTCCAGACCTTCCTGGACGACGAAGAACGTTGCGAAAGCCTTCAGCTCCCTGTCAGGGTGCACCAGCTCGAAGTGATAGTCGCGCACGAGGCGAGGGATGACCTTGTTGATCTCCAGCAGCGCGAGGTTGCGGCCGATGCAGACGTGGCTTCCACCGCCGAACTGCGAATCACGTGGAGTTAGCGCACCACGCTCATCTCATGACAGATCACCTTGTATGGGGAAAAAGGGCTACATACCTGAAACATGTATCTATCCATGATCCTAGCCCGCTCCTCGTCCTCAAGCCACCTCTCGGGGCGGAAGACGTCGGCGTCCTCGCCGAACGTCTTGCGGTCGCGGTGCAGCACCCAGCCGTTGGCGGCAAGCCGCGTGCCGCCGGGGAAGAAGTGGCCGTCGAGCTCGGCGCCCTCCTTCGGCGCGAGGCGAGTGATGTTGAGCCCCACCGCGGGCCGCACGCGCATGGCCTCGCGGAGACACGCCTGGAAGTAGGGTAGTGCCTGCGACTCGTTCCACGACAGGTTGCCGCTGGCCGGGATGGTGCCGTCGTGGACGGCCTGGTCGAGCTCGGCGTTGAGCTTGTTGTAGACCTTCTTGTCGGATAGGACGTGCCAGAAGAACGATTGCATGGTAGAGGCGGTCGAGTCGGAGCCGGCGAAACTAGACGTTGTTGTCAGCACAATTTGTCACCAAAACGGGGGGAGGAAGACTGCGTCGCGTACATGGCGCCGTGAGCAACCGCAAAGACGTCGCCCTCGCCGAAGCGTTCGGGGTTCTTGAGGTGCCCTTGAATCAAACTGGCCATCAAGTCCCGCCGGCCATCACCAGAGCGCAGGAGGCCCGCGTTCTCCTTGTCGAACGGGCGCCGGTTAGCCATCTCCTCGAGGGCCATGCGCGTGATGAGCGCATTCTGCGTGCTCAGAGCCGGGATAATCTTGCGAATAGGATTCCTCCGGAGCAGGAAGTCTACTTCGGGGATCTGGCCGACGATGCCGTTGTAAGCCTGCGACTGGTCGATGGTTTTGATGGCATTGTCGACGTCCCGACCCTCGGCAAGAAAGCCGAAGCTCCTGCTGAAGGCGACCTCGCCAAGCACGTCAAAGGCGAAGTAGTGCAGGTAGGCACCGATGTCAAACACCTTGCCCTTTGGTCCGCTACCGACATTCGCGGCCCTGTGCTCGTCTATCTTGCGCATGAACAGCTCGATCGTGTCGTTGATGAAGGGGCTCAGCTGCTGCATCGCAGCCATGCTGTACGGCACATTGGCCACGCGCTTCTTCTGGGCGTGGACATCCTCGCGGGTCTCGGTGAAGATATCAGGGTTCTCGGGAGGCGGGAAGACACCGTAAAAGTCAGTCTTGTGGAAACCCTTTCCGGCGCTCAGCAAGATTCGTGCTGCCTCGGGCGAAGCGATAGAGACCTCGTTAGGCGCAATGCGGACTACGGGTCCGTACTTGCGATGGAGTTCGATGTGCTGGAGATGTGTACGGCCCGATGCCGTTGAGAAGACTTTCCATAGCCGCGAGAATGAGGCAAGGAATGGCCCTGGGTATTTGCGGAGAGGCGACGCATATCGCCTATACAGCGCTCTGGTGACGAAAAGAGACACGGCAACGAGTATCCAGTGAGCGGCAACCAAGTCGACGATGGTACCGACCACGGCTCTCGTTGGAGAGATCGAACCCGACTCCGTCTTGAGCGTCACCCCCATTGCTTTTGGTGGCCGGCCTCGGTTTTCTGAAGGGAGAATACGGGCTATAGTCCAGTCCGGACCTCTCACGACCTCTTCGAGAATTAGGCAGCTGTTGAAGCCCCAGGTTCCTGTTCAGCTCTATTTCGCGATATACAGCTCAGGTTGAGTGAGCAGTATGAGTGTGCGATGCCCATGAGTAGGTATAAATTGGGGTCTGAGAGCGGCGTGTAAGGCAGCCGTCCCCTGAGGGGATCAATACCCCGGGCGTAGAACATCTGCCGAGCTGCGGGCCAATTCAGCCAAGAATGTCTGAGATGGACGAGACCAAGCCGATCAAGTGTGGTGAACCCTAGCCGCACCCCCCATAAGCAATAGCCGCCGGGCTATTGGCCACGAACGAGCGGGCTAACTCCAGTATCTAGCCCATGATATGTTTCCGTGCCGATGCCGTCCGTGTCTGTCCCGTCGACGCCGTGAATCCTACGAGGTGTTTGCACGACGGACTGTCTGTCCGGTGTACGTCGAGAAGACGCTTCGACATGGACAGGCAGGCCAAGCCGGTCCTTGAAATGGCACCGGTAAGCGTCAGCGGGGATCGGGGATCAGGACCCGCCACTCTGGTCCGACCCACGATGGAAAATAAGGTGGCTTTTTTAATACAATACTACTTAAATGCTGTGTGTGATATCTCAGGCCGATGTATGTTGGTTCTTGTGCAACCATCGGGATGATTTCAAAAGAGGGACAAAGCCAGTGTGGCCAGGTGCGCCGTGGCGTCTGAAAGCGACAGCATCTGACTTCCTCTGGAATAATGCACGACGGGGCCATTGGATGCGGCGGTCGAATGAGCGGGAACGATGACCAAGGTATTAGCGAGAGTCAGGTGGAATCATGGTCTTCGGCAGTTGATTTGATGAGGTGTTCTTTGCGTCTCCCCCAACAACAAGCTCTACCTAGGGTCTGCAAATGGCAGGAATGGTTCTTAACCCCCCGCAAGTGCTCACCCCGCACCTACCATTTGCGGGGAAATGGGGCGACATCTGACAAGCTCAACACAAGCGGGGCAGGCACGTTCCCAGTAAACGAAATGAAGGAAAGATGACCATTAGCTGAAAAGGGGATGCAGTCAGGGCAGTTTTATTTTGAGAAGGGTTCAATGGACAGCTCAGTACTGAAGCGACGAGTAAGCAGTGCTAATTTGACCGTAAATACCTCTGCTGACAGAATAGACGCCCATGACTCCAACTCCAGCTTCTCCATGAGCCGTAACAGCGCAATCGCGAAACGAACCCAAACCCAATGCCCCTGTCAACTCAGATGACCCTGAACATGTTTGCTTTCACGTTGCGCTTTAGCCCTTGAGCTTTGCCGTTTTCGTACTCCACGCCTGAGGCACCACCGTCGCCAGATATCCCTTCGAGCTTCAGTCTCAATTCCTCGTCCAGTTCGGCCATTGTTTTCTTCTTGATTTGCACTTTGCTCGGTTGTGTCGCTTGTTGGCTCATCTGGTCCTTCACTAGTGATGCTGCTGGGGCGTCTCTTGCGGCACTAGCAGCTTGTTTGCTTGTTGACGAATGCCGGCAGGGCTGGTAGCTGAACTTCTGGCTGAGTGTTGTTCCTTGGAACGCTAATGCTATGCTTGCCGATTTTCCATATGCCAGACAGGCTGACTTCGACGTCGTGACGGCGAAAGACATGTTTGATGTGCGCTGAGTAAGGTGTGCAGTCAGGGTCCTGTCGAGAAAGAAATATAGGTATTCAAGGTACGAAATACATTTCAGAACTACAAGTGGTCGTAAAGGTCCGTACGTGACTTGGTGACTCTGAGGACATTGGGGCCGCTGAGCTGCCTTGCGGTGGTGATGTCACTATCCAGAAACCCACTCAAGGTGGGATTTCTGAGCCAAGACATTCGCGACATGCCACGAGCACCCATCAATTCCCTTGAAAGATAGTGATCAAGAGATCTAGGAGATGTATTGTATCCCCATCATACTTTTATTTCTGGACATCTCAGGCGAGCAGCATTTCAATTGCTACCGCCGAGTTGCCAGCCTAATAGTATCGTCCTTTCCCACAAACCATACCGAATGACGTCACGGCTTTTACATTTTTCGTCCCCAAATCCCAAATTTGAAACCATCAATGTCGCGGCTGAGCTAAACAAAACAGAGACTTCAACCTTCAAATCCCAGCAGTTCATGCCTTCTTCCACTCTCCGGCATCCTTCACTCCTTGGGAGACGTCCGCGGCGCCACCCTCCACGCCGCTGCCGATGTTGGCCAGTCCGTCGCCGACGGGCCTGCCGACGCCGCCGGTAGCGCCGGTCGTCGTCTCGCCGAGGCCCCGCCCGAGCGCGCCGACAACGCCTCCCACCGTGTTGGTCAGGCCGCCGACCGTGTTTCCGACCGTGCCGGTAACGGTTTTGGCTGCGCCGGTGGCGCCCGATGTTGCGTTGTTGTCCTTGTTATTGTTCATTGTGGTATGCTTTGGTATTTTGTACGGTGTGAAAGTTTGAGATTGAGCTTTTGGGTTTGTTTCAAGTGAACAGAATGAGAGCTAGAAGTTCGCACAGCCACCACGCCTCTTATACTGCGGTGACAGAGCAGAAGGGGTGCCTCCAGTTGTGGCGTCATACGTGTAAGCGCTGCCCACCATGACGTCCACCTCCATCTCCGAACCTTGGAATATGTGGCACAAACGCGCGTGGATGTACCATGATGTGGCTGATCTCTGCAGCACCACAAAACTACTGGACGGCCGATCTAGCCTTCACAGTTGGTGAAAGCTTGTTGGGTTTCATATTTCAGTATTGGTCCAAGGACATCACCCATTGGCCTTCGCCGTTGCACATTTCCATCATATCCCGCCACTGCACTGAAAGTTGCTTTGAGCTGCTACCGTGTCACAGCAGTGCAACATGTCTATACGACACTGTCTAATACCATGCCTCTCCATCAGCAATCGTTGAGACCTCTCTTCTACGGCAGAAGTGCGGAGCCGGTGTAGATCGGGGTGGCCTTGTGTACAGATTGTCTTTTCCTGTTCTCAAAATGCCGGCTGGATAAAGGCCTTTGGCCGCTGGCGGCGGCTTGGTAGCCAAGGCCACGACCGTCTCGGGTTGGAAATACCATAGACGCCAAGGATAACTTTTATTACGACGCGAATCCTGACTAATAAGATTCACGGAATACGTTGTATTCCAAGTGCAACAAACGTAACGGCCATCTTAGCTCTCCAGCAATCGGAGCAAGTCAACGCGATGGGGCTACCTTGGCTTGATATCGACATATTACTGAAATTCGATGAATTCTCTGCGACGGAGTTTCTATGACCTATATTTTTTTCTAACAAACAATGAGAATATGAGATTCTCCCGGTCATGCTCGAAGTATAAATGCTTCCCACCAGGCTCACGACGTCTTCGTCGGCATAGAGCATAGCCTACATACGCCTCAAAAGTCTCTACTCACGATCACGATGTGGGCTATCTCTCTCGTTTCTGGGCTCTCACTCATGCTACAGCTTGTAGCTGGGCAGTCACTGGCAAACGATCTTGTAAAGAGACAGGGTTGCAGTTGGGAAGGTCACTGTGCGGGTGCGTAAGCGTGTGCTATGCCGCCACTTGCCGGGGCGTTCTCCTCTCACACACTTTTAGGGGCTGTCTGTAAGACCGAAAACGACTGCGACGGCGACCTGATTTGCCGTGCCGGCAAGTGCTCCAGCCTCAACCTCGGTGGTGGCGGTGGCCGCGGACGAACATCCACTTGGAGAATCCCTCCGACCCCGACACCGATTAGGGACCCTGTGTGTGGCTGGACGGGGCATTGCCTTGGTATACTTGATCCTTCTGTCACCAAATGCCAATCTTCTGTTGGCTGACGTGTTCGATAGGCGATGAATGTGAAACAGAAAATGACTGCGATGCTGAGCTCATCTGTCGAGCTGGCCGTTGTGCTAACTCTCTGCCTTCACTTCCGTCATCCACGCCTCGCTGGCCCACGACAATTCGTCGGCCTACCAGTACAAGGCCTAGTATCACTCTGAGGCCCACTTCAACAGCACCTTCCACCTGCGCATGGGAGGGCCACTGTCTTGGTAGGTCTTCCGACCTTTGCGTTTGTCGCCGTGCACACGCTAGACTTACTTTACGCCTGCTACTTATATGTCTGTCCTAACGCTGACTCGATCTGTTTCTAAGGGGCTACATGTGCTATAGATGAGGATTGCGACGGCGACCTCGCTTGCCGTAGCGGAACCTGTGCCCGTCTCGGAGGCACGACCGTTGTTACCCTCACAACGATAACGCTGCCACAACCTCCCCAATTCACGGATGGCTGTGGTATGGATCTGTGCATCGGTGAGTGGCTTGTTCCTTACTGCGAGTTCAACAGAGCTTAACAAGTCATATAGGGGCCTCGTGCGTAACGGATGCTGATTGCGGAGGCAACCTACTGATTTGCAGGAATGAAAGATGTGGTCTCTGAATGTCTACTGTGGGCAGTGCGACAGAGCTTGCTTCATCTCGTCTAGTCCGGGATCCGAGGCAGCAGCTGGAGTTTTAGCAGGTTCCTTCACATAGAGACACACCATTTAAACCCATCTTACTTACTGCCTTGCAGCGACCTTATACCATTCAAACGCGAGTCTGGTGAAGAGGTTCCTAAATGTAATGTCTTGCAGTGGGGTCTTGCACTCTCTTGAGCATCGATCAGGAAGCTACACTGCGGCAAGATCCGTGCACATTAGCGACGTGCAAGTCACTGTATAGACATATGCCTCTGGTATAGTTGAACCTACTATGTATGCTCAGACTGACTGACACGTGGTCCTGTACGGATTTGAGGCAGCAAACAATTGGAAAACCGACACTTTTTGCGGAGTCTACGGAGTTAACGGACTTGACCACGCCTAACATGACAAATACAGTATCATTAGATAGCCTGTGTTCAGAATGAGTACGGCTGAAGGATTCAGTGACTGAACCTATATATCTGTACTACTGGAATCGTCTAGCTCCGTGACATAGTCGCCCGATCCCCACTTCCGATAGCCTAGTGACTTCTCCTCAACCTTATCCCTTGGTATTTACTATTCAAGAAACCAAGAACGGCCCTGCTGCAGAGCACAAGCATGAAGCTCATCATAGCAGGTGCTTCTGGCTATGTTGGACAGGAGCTCGTTCGCCAGAGCTTGAAGCGACCAGATATCGCCGCCGTCGTCGCCATATCACGCAAACCAGTGCCGCCCCCCAGTGATACCGGCGGTGAGGCAAACGCTGCCAAGCTGCGCAGCGTGGTCATAAAAGACTATGGGGAATATCCCGATGAAGTGCGCAAGGAGTTTGAAGGAGCTAACGCTTGCATATGGTGTGTTTCTTGAGGCTTCTCCAAGAAGAAAACCTGTCTCTCGTAACCAAAGCGTACGTTACTGACGCGAATTGCCATACCCAGGACAGTTGCGATCACGCCTACCAAGTCCCGAACATACAACTTTAAGGACGTCGTCAAAGTTTGCCAGACCGATACCCTAGCAGGCATAAAGGCCATGTTCGAGTCTGGTGTCTCGAAGCCGTTCAGGTTTCTCTATATTTCCGGCGCCGGCGTCGAGCGAGACCGGACAAAGACTCCGGCGTTTATGCCTGAGTACTGTTGGATGAGAGTAAGTACCGAATGACTGACCAAGCTATCCAGATCACCAACTAACTTACTTCGTTACGAACAGGGTGATACGGAGAACCAACTCCTAGCTTTTGCGGCAGAGCATCCAGGGCAGGTAGAGGTCGCCGCGGCCAGACCAGGCCTGATCACCAGCCCCGGAAGGCCCATCACGTCCGGACTTATCAAAGCGGCGAACATGGTCAGAACGATCCCGTATATCGACCTTGGCGACGTGGCCACAGCTTCGCTCAACCAAGTCGTCAGCGGATTTGAGTCGGATGCACTGCTCCACGACGACCTGATTAGGATCGCCAAGCCCGCGTCGGATACAAAGGCGTAGGCGATGACTGCGGTGTACGAGTGAAAGCACTCACTAGAAGGAGTCTCAAAGCAAGATGGGTAAAACTGTGCAGTGTTTTGACTTTTCATCAGACGCAGTCATTCAGTGCCTCGGAATGTTTTCTTTCCACTACCTCGAGAGGAAGTATGCAGCACAGCTCTATATCATGAATTGACGACTATGACCAGAATATAGATACACAATCCCCTGACGACGTAGTAGTCTAGTTGTTCTTCTTCGCATCCGCCGCCTTGGCCTTGTTATCGTTGGCGTTGGCAGCCGGGGCCGCCGCCGCCGCCGTGGCCGCAGCTGCCGGGGGCGCCAGCTGGCTGAGGAGGCTGGCGTTGCTCTGCTTCGCGATCTTTGCTGTTGCCGCCGCGAAGGCAGCACCGGTCGTGACGGCGCCGACTTTAGAATGTTCTCGTCAGCGAGGGTTTCCTCTCTCCCCATCGATGGGGTTGCGTGGATGGATGGAAAGCCAGCAAACAGACTTACAGTCACCGGCCTCTGCTAGCGCCTCCGCCAATGCAGCACTGTCAGCTGCTTCGATGCCCTGGATATAAAACTGATTAGGACTCCTCGTGATTTCGCGGTGGTTGGTAAAATGACAAACCTTTGCGCCGTTGTTGGCAGCCTCGTTGACGCTTGCTTGAGGTGCTGCCGCAGCCGCAGTCTTCTCAGCAGGCAGCGCGATGACGGCCGAGGCCGACATCAGGAACAGGATGGCAAGAACGCTCTTCATTTTGATTTTCTTTGTTGCTAGGACCGACTGGGCTAGATTAAGATAGAAATGGTATGGTTAAGAGGAGAAAAGAATGAGGCCAGCTGCATAACAAATTGTTGTTAGTCGACCCTCAAAGCTATTTTCAAACTGCATGTAGTGAACTTACCTCCTGATTAAAATATTTGCGTGACTAGAAGATAGAAGAGAACAAGTCGTGTAAGCGAAAGAGTGTAGGAAACAACGTTCATCGCATTGAGAACGCCAAGACACTCAGAGTATATATACGGTCTGGCACCGCGAAGACGCTCAGTCCACGAGGCCATCGGATCGAATACAACCGGTCGACCGGTTTCGAGGAGTTTTGATCGCCATCAGAGCGACCATGTTCCCGTCGAGGATTACGTTCGCCGGACCAGTCGATGTGTAGGGTGCTTGGCCCCTGATGTACGATCGCCAAGAGATGGCGTTTCATCGACCAGCGACATGGCCAACCTACTATGGAGAGTCATTCACTCAAGTCACGGGATTCGGTCTGATCTAAATTCGGGTGCATTGCTGTTGGAAGATATGTAACGACCTTTGTTCTGAATTTCTGAAAGAGTGATGGGGGCTAAAAGAAACTGAACTGTCTCAAGAACCACCAACCCGGCTTAATTCCATGGGGAACACGAGATGTCCATGAATTTTGAACCCGCGTGTGCGTCAAGCAGTGCCGTACGATCCGAATATGAATTACGCTGGGGGTAGACGTGCTGTTACACATCGGCAGCTCTCCCGCAACCGGAAGTCTAGTCCAAGACGGCGTTCTTTTTCGAAGGATCCGACCCAGTTGTGTCGTTCCCGCGACGTTTTTCCCACTTCAACCCCGGCAGGATGGGCCTGTACCCGCTCCTCCCGACCGTTTAACATTCCAACCATCTTGCACAGATTCCGACCATGTAAGCACTTGGGACATTCCAACCCTAATTCAATGTTAATCCCCTTTGTGGAACAATGCATTCATGAAAGAAACCCGCATGTGACGAGGGAACAAAGAACCATAATCGCAGAATAAGGAGTGTCCATTTCAACTCGGCAGGCCGAAGCCACCTCAAAAAACTAACATCAAAAAAACATTGTGGGCATTAGATTTAATCATTATGTAGGTTTGCACCCGTTGCAAATGGCGTATAGCCGCACTGCTTGACGAGCAGTAAAACCCGCATATTTTCTTTGTCCCGAACCTCATCCTTGATTTATGTACGCCTTGTGGGAAAAGGATACTAGAGGAAGAAGCTACCTAAGAATATGTACATGCAAAACGCGAGTCGATTACAAGAGAACGACGGCGAAGACGGCGGCGGCGGCAGCGCCAACGCCGCCGGCGACACGACCGGCGCCGGCCGTGGGGACGACGACGGCCGGGGTAGAAGTCGTCTGCGTCGGGGACGAGACGGTCGCGATGGACTTGGACGTCGTCAGGGTGGTACCCGGCGCCGGGGCGGTTGTCTCGGTAGTGACCTGCGCGGGCGAAGACGACGCCTCGGTGGTGAGCTCGGCGGGGCTGGATGATGCCTCGGTGGTGACCTCAGCAGGGCTGGAAGATGCCTCAGTCGTGACTGGGGGAGGAACAACGGTCGCTGTGCTTGTTGGTGGAGGCACGTATGTCGTTGGGGGAGCTGGCGTCTCGGACTCGGACTCGGTGACCGGGCATACCGTGGTCGAGAGCACAACGGTCTCAGTTGTGAGATGGGGACCAGCGGGGCAGTCGGTAACGGTGGGGGCGCACGAGGTGACGGTGTAGACTGTGGTGGTGAGGATGGTGGACGTGGTCAACTTGGCAGTCTTGGTGGTTGACGAGGTCACCTTGGTGGTCTCGGTGGTCGTGCTGGGTGTTGGGGACTCGGTCTCCGTAACCGGGCAGACAGTGGTCGAGACGACGATTGTCTCCGTCGTGAGATGAGGGCCAGCAGGGCAGTTGGTGACGGTGGGAGCGCACGAGGTGACGGTGTACACTGTTGTGGTGAGGATGGTGGACGTCGTGTACTGAGTGGTTTCAGACGACGTCGTCGAGCTGGAGAGAGGAGCGGATGATGACTCGGTGGTTTGCACGCTCGAGGTAGGAGTTGTGCTGCTGCTACCAGAAGTGGTGGTGCAGGTAGTCGTGCTCTCGGTCGTGGTGCTCTCAGTAGTTGTGCTCTCAGTAGCGCTGCTCTCCGAAGTGGTGGTGCAGGTAGTGCTGCTCTCTGTCGTGGTGCTCTCGGTGGTTGTGCTCTCAGTAGTGGTGCTCTCCGAAGTGGTGCTCTCAGACGTCGTGCTGTAGCTGGAAGTACTGCTGCTGGTAGGGGACGTGCTGCTCTCAGACGTCGTGCTCTCAGTCGTGGTGCTTTCAGTCGTCGTGCTTTCCGAAGTGGTGCTCTCAGACGTCGTGCTGTACGTGCTGGTAGTGGTAGGAGTCGTGCTGCTCTCAGAAGTAGTGCTGTATGTGGAAGTGCTGGTGCTGGTAGGAGAAGTGCTGCTCGGGGTGCTGGTGGGAGAAGTGGAAGTCGTCGACGTGCTCGACACGTACGTGATGCACGAGCAGGCTGAGCTGACACGGTTCACATCTCCGCCGCAGTTCTCAAAGTCGGTCGGGATAGCAGAGGGGGCAGTGGTGGTGCCAGCAAGGAACTGGGGGCAGAACTCCTTGGCCTCCTCAGCGAACCGTTTATCGGTCATCTCCCGGTAGCAGTTGTCGGGCTCCTGATATCTAGTTAGCCACGACCTTTAGGCAAGACGATGTCCTTTGCCTTCAACTTACACAGTCCGGATAGGTCCAGGCATTAGCCAAGCCGAGAGCAAGAGCTCCGACTGCCAGAGTGGTAGCACGCATTGTGACGGGCTAACTGGGGCTGGATGTGACTGGATGGGAAGCGAGCGGTGGTAGCGAAGGACAAGGGTAAAGCGAAGGTTGGCTGAAAGTAACGAAAGACTTTGGACAGCAATGATAGCTTTCACGAGGAAAATAGAAAAAGAGTATGTCCAGACCAGGAGACGGCCTGCATGCTGTTATAAGGGTGTGCGGATCGGATGGTACGTCCTACGTCGGCCACACACACCAAAGGATGCAACCTCGTCTATCTTTGGGAAGGTGGTGTGTCCGGGACGAATGACCTCACCCGTCCAGAAAGAGACCCAACCTAGTGGTGCCCATCCAGAAGGGCAGAAGCCAATACGTAACGTCAATCATCTCAGGGTACATTACCGTTGGCCGGCAACGAGCGGTACATGCAACGGCTAGACACAGCCAGCTGGAAGTACTCTTTTGTCAGGCGTCCTGGACAAAGCGACAATGAAAATACGAGGCCCACGCCGGCCACGTCTGGCAGAACCCACAACCAACCAAGATTCTGTCCCCCGAGCATCCGGGAGGCCCAGTGACAATCACGAGTGAAGATTCTTTGAACCCAGTGTATCCTCTTTTAGCTCAAAGGCTGGGAGCTGGCCATGGCGGAGACAAGGATGAGAATACGGGACCCATGAAAGGCGTGGCTCGCTGCCAATGGACGACAATGCCAAAATGATTGAACAAGCAGAACAAGCAAGACATGCATCTCGGGCCCAGACGATCCTCTGGCTGTGGTTGCGACTTCGTATGCTGCTTTCCATGGGTTGATCGTCAGGGGCGCCTCAGGGGCTTTTAGTGGCGCCCTACCAGCCCAACCTTCCCCGCACACCCCAAAAAAATTGTTCTTGGGCGGTTGCCTTGCAACGCCATTGGCTGCATGTTTCAAGGATTAACACGGATGAACCATGACACTTTTTCGTGTTCCTTTGTAGTCGAACCAGGATCTATCGAGCCGCTAATCCAGATCGAAAATCTTGCGAGAACAATACCGGTTTTCGTTTCACATGGAAAGTTCTTCGGGTTCAGTGGGCTCTTCGGTGCTCTTCCACCCAGCGTCATAAGCTTCGCATCTTGGCAGCTTCACGACTCATGGACTGACTGTCGTACTAGTACTGCTAGTAATGACAGCAGCCAGTGCTTGAGAGTAGAGAATATGTCTAGAGAGCAAGATGCAACCGCTTTACTGCGGTAGATGGGAATAGGCGACCAGAGCAAATGTCGGACGCTTACTGTGTAGCAAACGCAGCTCCGTTCACGACTTGCACGATTGGTGCACACCAGCCTCAGTTACGTACCACTCGGTACAGCCTCTCGCCACCGTGAAGAAACTGTCGTCTCCAGTGTAAATGCGCCATTTCGATCGATCTCTTGTGTGTCCGTTTGGCTGCCGTTTTTGCCGGGCTCTATAGTAGTACTGCAGTGAGTGGTGTTGTATGACGACGAATGCTGCGTATCTGCAGGTGGACTGTGGACTCCTCCGACGATCACACCTCCGCTCAGAATAACCAACGAAGCTGAAAGGACTCCGATCCCAGGAGAGACCGAAAAAGAACACGAGCTGAAGACGTCAAGGTGACGCCACGCGCTGCGCAAGCACCGGACCGGCGGCCTGGAGGACGTACTGCGATATACTAGTGCTGCGTAGGCTTGAGTCATCGGAGGCATCGGAGCCCTCAGAGCTGGAGAGATGGTTTATCCTGATTCTGAACGGTGAGGTTGTGTCTGGATATTCAGCACGGTAGGTAAATGTGTAGGTAAATGTTTCTCGTGGCGCATGTGCTGGCCAATGGCCTGCCCAGTGTCTGCCGCTGAGCTAAGATCTCCCAGCGTCCCAACTGGTTGGGTGCTGTGGCGGAAATTATTCGAGGATCCAGGGGCGTTTGGCGCCGGGGTCATGGCGGATATTCAGCCGCCGTCGTCAACCGCGGCACGTCGCGGCGGCTACGTGTATGCAAATCTTATTGTTGTCTTGTCTCGTCCTTTCGTTTTGTCGCAGTGAGACCGATAATTTGCCGCGCTGGTTCGGGCTGAGCAGTCACTCGTTTATCGCAGCTCGTCCTAAGGATCAATACCTTCATTTGCATTCCATCCGAGTTGGCGGCAAGGCTGCGTGCAGCGGGCCGGGGCTGTAGCGCTTTGCCAGAGCCTGCGAACATCATCACGACCATAAACACAACAACAGCCAACCTGAGCCCTCGTTGAGTGGCTTTCGCCCGCCGCATGACCTTCATTTCTCGTGACGGATCTCGGAAAAACCATGCGCTATCATTTTGCGAATGGGCTTACGTCCTGGCTTCTCCTAGCTTCTCTCGCTCGAGCCGCCTTCCAGGACGACTTCTCTTCATACCCCGAAGGCTCGCAACAATGTCTCTACACCGCAGCAACATCATCGGGGTGCATTGGCGACACGGCCATGGCGATGAACTCCTGCCTGTGTAGCAACGGAGGTAACTTCGTGACCAAAGTGGCGACGTGTCTCGGATCTTCAGATGTAGCCGACCTTGGCGTAGTCTACGACTCGATGCACGACCAATGTAGCAACACCGAGACTCCATTGACCGTGTCGAAGGACCAGTTCCTTCAAAACGGCGGCGTGACTGCAACCAGCACAAGGATGAGCGCAACAGCTAGCGGGATAACGACGAACACTCCCAGTGGGAGCATGACAGCAACCATGGCAAGCCCTGTAACGCAGACAACGACTGGGAAACCGGAAGCGACAGATTCCGGGAGCAAGAAAGGCGGCAGCAAAGAGGCAGATAGCGCAGGAAACCTGTCTAGCACAGAGCGAGCGGGAATCATTGCCGCTTCGACTAGCGGAGGAGTGCTGGTATTGGGGCTGGTGGCATTCTTCTTTGTTCGGAATAGACAAAATAAACGGGGCGGTCGCGAAGAAGCACGTTTGTTGTTCCACAAATCTGGAAGTAATGGTGACGTCGGAGGATTTGACGCGGTACCTGATGGGCAGGGACACGGCGGAGGGAGCATGGACCTCGGGGCAACGGGCCATGATGGCCTCCAGGTGGTCGGTACTGATGAGTTAGAGGAGACGGCCCCAGTGTCGGACCGAACGTGGCGGGCCAGCCGACGGTTCAACTGGGAATCGCCGTATGAACCGCCTTGGAGTCCGGCTCTTGAGGACCCTGCCGCGGGGCCAGGATGGGGCAAGTTGCCAGTAGGGAATGTGCAGAGCAGCCACTCAGGCTACGGCCCTATCGAGCCGGATATACACGAGTTGGCTAGCCCGGGGATGCAGACTCCAAGAGAGATGCTTCCACATCCTTAAACCAGGCAGATAATCAAGAAAGAAATAGGCCTCTAGGTGCGAGGAGCAAGGACTCTCAGCGGCGTCCAGCGTCGGTGGTGACCCGGTGGTACGGTCCCTTTGAGCCGTATGTCCCAACCTGATCAGGAACCGAGTGACGACTACCAGTCGAAAAGCGGCAAGCTGCAAGTCAGAAATGACGGTACAAACCATAGATCGCGTCCCTGCAGAAGTCATTGAGGTCATGAGGCCGGACGAGACCAAAACACCCCCAGTCGTTACAGTCCTAGATTTGCTGCATCACAGACCGTAGTCGATATTGTGTTGTGTAACGGGCTGCCTCGGATTGTGCTGCATCGCCAACCCCACGGTCTGCATGCTGTGCTTTCGACTTTGTCGCTGTGTTCCTGGACTTCAAGTGCCGGCATCATTTGATGGGGGACCTTTGGTGACATCTGATTTCGGTGAGGTAAATTAGGCGATGTAAGATACCTATCCGACCATAGCTTGTTCCCATCGCTCGATTGTATCGAAATATCATGGGAGGTTGGCAATCAACGATGGACGGAGTACGTGTTTCTAAGAATGGAAGATGGATGTCCATCCCTCGATCCCTCAGTCCGTCCCGTCTTCAATGGACCCCCACTTTTAAATGCCGCTGCGGGCTCCGTCGACCGACACCGCCCCGGCTTTAATCCCACCCCCATGTCCGCACAAGCTCAACGTTCTCTCTTACATTGACTTCAGGCTTCCTCGGTAGCCAATACATCTTCCAAACCTAATACCAAAATGCGATATGGACAGGTTGTGTCTTCTTGACTGGCAAAGTAGCCGACCACCCTTTGTTGCGATATATTGATACATGTAGCGTATATGCTGATTTTGGATAACTCTTTACCGACGAGACCACATGGGTTCTTTCCGGCATGTGTGGGAGGGGCTATGGCCCTGCTACAGCTGCTGCCGGCAGCAGCAGTTTTGGGCAAGTCATGCACCTCGCAAGCCGTTGAGTGCTGAGGCTAACGGCTACTAGATACCCTCTCTTGGGACATTTGCACCCCCTTGCTTAACCCTAGTTGGGTACATCCCGTCGTGGACGGCATTGGTTGTGCTGTTGCTCCGCTACGGTCTCGTGCCAATATGGCGTCGACGACCCATGTGGTTGCGCTCCTTCGCCGCGGAAGCCGACTTCAACCCCCGGCCATCTTTTGGGAAGAGTAGGAGTTGGACCGTTGCCTCTGCATCTCTTGTCGTGCTCTTTCTCCTAGGGATCGCCGTTAGCCTGTCTTCGCTGTTCTGGCCTGCGCTAGATTCTCTCTACGCCACACCGCTGGTCCCATGCGTAAGTGACTTGTCTGCTGCGTCCCATTGACACTTGTGAGATTATGCCTGAACTGACGGCACACCGACCAAGTTGGTATCATGTTTGGTCATCGCTATAGAACGCCCTCGGACCGTCTTGGGCACGGTATTTCTGGTCCAATTGAGTCTCTTTTTAGTACAGTTTATTCTCCTTGTAACGACCCCAAGCCTCACACGCGGTTGGCCGGCCGTCATCTGGTCAGGCGAGATGTCTGTTTCGCTTGCAAGTCTTGCGATCATGCTTAATATGCCGCTACGTCATCCGGCCCTGAACGCAGACGACATTGCGAAGCCGTTTAGCATCCCGACATCTGCCCTTCGGAGCCCCGAGGACTTGATAACGCCTTGGCAATGGATGACTGTCTCCTGGATGAGACCACTCATCAGCATCGGCAAGTCTCGCCAGATCAATGGCGACGACGTATGGTTCCTGCCCTTCGAGTTCCAGCACAGTCGCTTGCATCAGTTGTTCCGAGATGTCAAAGGGTCAGTCATTGGGCGTCTGCTAAAGGCGAACGGTCCCGACCTGATCATAACATGCTGCCTTGGTGTGTTGGAGAGTCTTGGTTCACTCAGCGAGGTCGTGTTCCTGAAGCAGATGCTTGGCGCGCTTGACTCTGAGAGCCCCAGTCCCAGAGCCGCTATGGTATACGCCATCTTCATCCTACTCGCCAGGCTCGCCCAGACACAATCTGGCGTTTTCTCGCTCTGGTTCAGTCGTAGGTGCTACGAACGCTCCCGAGGTGAGATGGTGAACATGATCTACGAGAAGACGCTCCGTCGCAAAGCCTTCACCTTCCCCAGCGGAGGGTCTATCCCGACGACGGCTACCAATGGCCCCAATTCTCTGGCCACCGCGCCTATTGAACCGCTTGATGACATTCCCGACGACGTCAGCGATCCAGCCGTGACTAACGTCGTTGAGCCTTCTGCCTTCCGGTCATTATGGGCGTGGGCACGCCGTCGCTATGGCACGACCGAGTCTGAGACGCTCTCAGTACCTCAAACTCCTCCGAGCAAGCCCGAGGAGTCGCCGGCATCAACGGGGAAAATCCTCAATTTGATGCGCAACGATGTTTATGAGGTAGCTCAGCGGTTTTGGGAGTTCCCTTCATTGATCACCAAGCCGCTAAACTTCATATTGTCGATGGCTCTCATTTGGCGCTTTCTTGGGCCAGCATCCCTGCTTGGACTTGCATTCCTCGTGGCCGGACAGCTCATCAATGCAGGCGTCATCCGTGCACAACTTCGAGTCGAACGTGCTCGCCGCGCCATCACCGACTCTAAGCTCCAGATGACATCGCAGTTTGTCGAATCGATTCGGCACCTCAGATGGTACGACTGGCACGAGAAGTGGCTTTCCGAAATATTTTCCCTGCGCCAGGCCGAACTCTCAAAGCGATTGTTGTCAAATATACTAAACAGCACGATCGTTGCCGTCAACCAGTTCGCTGCGTACCTGCTTCCAGCCGCTGCATTCTTCGCGTACACGGTCATAAGCGGAAAACCACTGCGCGTCGAGGTCGCTTTTCCTGCTCTGGATCTATTTTCGCTGCTGCAGGTCAGCTTACGCGAGTTGCCCGGCCTAGTGACGGTATTGCTCAATGCCAGAGTGGCAATGGGGCGTATTGAGACGTTCATGGCAGAGCCGGACAAAGAGACCGAAGCGCTTGGCGAAGGCGACCGCATCATTCCCCCACAAGAGGAACCTCGAATCGAATTGAAAGACGCATCGTTCTCGTGGCCCGGCTCCAAAGACCTTGTCCTGCGGAACGTATCGTTCACCTGCACTGCAGGCTTGACGATGGTGTGCGGGAAGGTTGGCATCGGCAAAACGGCCCTTCTACAGGCGATTCTGGGTGAGGCCGATCAGCATGGCGGGACCAGGAATGTGACGAACGAAATCATTGGGTACTGCGCTCAGTCACCATGGCTGGAGAGCATGAGCATCAGGGATAATATTCTCTTCTGCAGAAACCTCGACGAACGCAGATACAGACAAGTGCTCGATATATGCTGTCTCATTCCCGACCTCGAGAACTTCAAAGCTGGCGATCTCTCGCTGATCGGCGAGAACGGGGTTGGGCTCTCTGGTGGCCAGAGAGCCAGAGTAGGGTTGGCACGAGCACTCTACAGCCCAGCGCGAATCTTGCTCCTTGACGATCCGATCGCCGCGCTCGATCATCAGACAGCCGAGACGATTCTAAGGAAGATGTTTACCAACCGGGAAATGCCACTGATCGCCGGGAGACTGGTTATCTTTGTAACTCATCGTGTCAACCTAATCACTCGCTACGTTGACCAGGTTCTGGAAGTCGTCGACAGCGGAAGGGTTAAGACCATTGATCGCGAGCAGCTTGAGACTGACGAGGATCTTCGTCACTTGGCTGCTGAAGCGGTTGCGCACCAAGAGAGCACCGACGAAGAAGTCGTGCCCAACGAGAGCATCGTCCCGGCCAAGTTCATCGAAGAAGAACATCGTGCGACGGGCGGAGTAATGGCCGCAGTCTACTGGAAGTACATTAGGGCGGGAGGTCTCAGCTGGTGGTGCTTCCTCATCGGCTGCCATATCTTCTTCCGCATTACCAGGGTCTGGTACCTCTGGTTCCTCAAGCAGTGGGGTGAAGCATACGGCACTCAAGAGAGCGCAATGGTGGTTGTGGAAGATGCCACAATGTTCTTGTATGGAAGCAACATGCAAAGCAGTGCAGGGCTGCATGTGCTTCGAGGATCCAGCTGGCCGAACTTCGACCTCGACCTCCCGGACCCGGGAGAGAATGTCCACCCATGGCTGGTCTGGTTCTTCATCATCTCAATGTTGCAGGCCATAGCCCACACCGTCTCCGACTTCGTACTGATAATCATCATCTACAACGCCGGAAAGCGTCTCTTCGCCGACGTCATGCGCCGCGTGAGCAACGCCACCTTCCGCTTCTATGACGTGACGCCCGTCGGTCGGCTGATGAACCGTCTCACCTCAGACATTGGCACCATCGACGGCCAGATCGCGGGCCAATTGATGAACGCGGCGTGGTTCGGTGTTAGCTGGCTGTCTTCTGTAGTCGTTATCGCGTCTGCAGCACCGTTGTTCCTGCTCGTCACTATCATCATGTCTGGCGCCTTCATCTATATTTTCGTGCAGTTCCTACCGACGTCGCAGTCCCTGCGCCGGCTTGAAATGGTCTCACTGAGCCCTATGATGTCCAACTTCGGCACTCTGCTGGAAGGGCTCATCACCGTACGGGCCTTCAAGGCGCAAGCGGATTTCCAGCAGCGCATGATTGTGACCACCGACACGTTCCAGAAGATGGACCATTTCTACTGGTCCCTACAGTCCTGGCTCACCTATCGGTTTGAGCTATGCGCCGCTCTAGCGACCTTCACCCTGACAATAACCGCCTTGACAACCGGTCTCTCCGCTGGCTCTGTAGGCTTCGTTCTCGCCGCCGCCAGCAACTTCGTGATCGCTACGCATTCTCTGTGCAAGAAGTACGGCGAACTTCAGATGCAGTTCGTTTCGGTTGAGCGAGTGATCGAGCTGCTGGACCTAGAACAAGAGGACTCAGAGGAACACAAGAAGCCTCCAGCCGCATGGCCGACATACGACGACGAGATCGAGTTCGACCACGTCACCCTCCGGTACGCACCCGGGCTTGATCCGAGTCTGCAGAATGTGTCGTTCCGCATCCCCGCAGGGTCCACCGTCGCCGTGACGGGCCGGACCGGGTCGGGGAAGAGCACCCTCGCCCTGAGCCTGCTGGCCACCATTCTCCCCGATCCTCACACCGGCGGAGCGATACGCATCGGAGGCATCGACATCTCCAAAGTCGACAAGCACGCGCTCAGGAGGAGCGTCACGTTCGTCGCGCAAGATCCGGTCTTGTTCCCCGGGTCTCTGCAGGATAACCTCGATCCGCAGCGGGAGTATTCGGACGAGGCCTGCGCCGCGGTTCTGTCGCGGATAATGCATGGGGGCGCTTCGGAAGGGCTGACCTTACACAGCAGAGTCGACGGCGGCGGGAAGAATCTCAGCCAGGGGCAGAGACAGCTGGTTGGGCTTGGGAGGGCAGTGCTTCGGCGTAGTCCGATCGTCATTCTCGATGAGGTTCGTGGCTCTAATCTGTGCAGCATTAGTACCGCGTTCTGATCCCTTACTAACACGTGTGACAGGCAACGGCATCTGTTGACGTCGAGACTGCGTTTTACATCCAGGAGGTGCTCCGGGAAGAGCTCAAACAGAGCACCGTCATCACTATCGCCCACAGAGTGGAAGCGGTGAAGGATGCGGATTACCGTATCGTACTGGACAAAGGACGGGTGGTTGAGAGCGGTCCTATTTGATGAACTGGGGTTGCGGCGGGGGTGTTTTGGACGGTTGGCTCATATGGGAGGGTGGGAAACTCTCCTCCCCTAAGTCCAGTTTGCCATGATGCATAAGAGGTACTGTACAAGCAGAGTGCTATCGTTTCCGCAATATCCAAAGTCGTACTGGATTCCCGGCCTTAGTGCCCTTGACGAATCTCTCGTCTCGCTCGACGTCCTCGACCCAAAACGAGAAGGGTTCAAGCTACCGGGCAAAAGAGATGCGGCAGCGGTGATGTGTGATGCATCCTTTCCTGCCACCTCCCGGTCTTTAGGTACAGCGACACGTACACTGTCAGGGGGTGCAAAAGGTTACAATATTACGCAAAAATCATGCGCCAGCCGCGAATCGAACGCGGGGCCCATCGATGGCAACGATGGATTTTACCACTAAACCACTGGCGCTGTTGTTCTTGGATGATACAACATGCCCTTAATTTTAAATAATAGTCCCTTTTTTCAGGGCGGTGAGAAAAAACCATTCTGAGAATTTGTGGGTGCAAAAAGCTGCAGGCGGTGAGTCCCACCGCTGAGAGTGGGTTGACGCCAGGTAGGTACCCACTTCACCAGTTGCCAGACCAGCACGGTTTGCATTGCCAACAAACTCCAGCGACGTTGCACATGTCCCAGTGTATCCATAGATATTCCCGAACCGCTTGGAGAAGTTCGATCAATCCTGTGGAACCCGTCATCCCTGGACAATCGGAACTCCTCTTGATGATAACTCAGCAAAGATCTCTTGATACTCCTCGCTCATCTCTCGCTTCGTCACCTCGAGCAGAAGCTGGTGATTCGGATCGTTCTTCTCCTTCAATGACTGGATCTTCAAACCCGGTGTGGCTCGAATCAGCTGCAGAAAGATCTTCGGTAACCACGAAGGCATGTAGGCACCGCCGAGGTCTCCAAAGATCATGCGGAATAACTCGATGAACGCGCATCGTCCAGACGAGGATTCATAATTGTAGATCACTCGTCTTTCGATGAAACAGCTCACCGCCACAGATATGGCGTTACCCACACGGGCACACTCGTTCTGCGGAGCGTAGTGTAGAATAATGTCAGAGCAGAAACGCTCCCACAGCGACCTGAACCGGCCGTCCCTAGACTTGCAGACATCCTCGCTCAGCAGCTCCATATATGCCGCCCTATCCAGTTCCGCATTGTTAGACGGATGGGCATTGTCATCCGGCTTGTCCACGCCGGGCTTGAAGGAGAAAAAGATGGTCTCAGCAGGGCTGCGGTCCTCATGATTCATCACCGGAACGTCGGCCATGCCCGGAACATCCCGCAGCTGCTGAATCAACTCGGCAGAGGCATAAAAGTTAAGGAAATGCAGGGGTCCGGACCCTTGGTTCGTCATTAAGCCCAGCAACGAGAACAGTGTCCGCGATACGAAGACGATCTCATGTGATGCCCATTCTGCGGCGTAACAGACGAGTGGTATGTCGCTGCGTAAATATGCGGCATCATTCTCAACCATGTTCAGAAGAAACCAAATCGACTGCGTCTTGTCCGCCAAGAGCTGAGGGTACTGGCTTGCCGGGACTGGGGGTAGGCTGTTGAGCTCCCGAACGAACGCAAAAGCCTCCGCTAGTGGTGTCCTTCCTTGCTTTGTCGTCTGCTTGAGCGCCCATGTAGTGTCAGGGTCCAGTACCAGAAGTGCTCGCAGAAGCTCGATATCGTTGTTTGCCGCTGCGTAGTGCCACAACAAGCGGCCGTCGTTGTCGGCCTGTCGAATGTCGGCACCACTATCGACGAGCAGTCCCAACACGTCCCTTCTCTCGCAGAGATGGAGCGGAGTCCGTCCGGAAGCGTCGACTGCCGAAACATCTGCTCTGCCGCGCTCCAAGAGCAATCTGACCATGTGAACATCGCCCTCCTCGACGGCTCGATGCAGAAGCGTCCTGCCCCCATCTTCCTCTGGGACACCAGCCAGAGGCCAGTTAGCATCCCAGCGATGGTCTTGCATGCAGTATCGAATGTCGAACTCCGATCCTGATTGGATGGCATCGACCATAGTCTTGGTAAAAGCGTCGTCGTCCAGCGGAAGTCGACGCCGCATCGTCGGTGATGTGCACGCCAGGTCATACTCAAGGCCTTTGCTCCAAGCAGCGGCCCAGATCCTCCGACTGCGACGCCTCCATGACTGGTCAAGCAGCAGGATACACATGTCGTTGAGAAATCCCTTCAGCTTTAGCATCGGAGGGCCATCGCTGTTTAATCTCCCGGGCTCATAAGGGAACCCTGGATCCTGGAGGATAGAGCAAAATTGTATGTCTGCCAAACACTGATCGCTCGAACATAGAGATTTAAAAAGGCTGATATCACGAGGACTGGATCTGGCAGCACAAGCCATCAGTGCGACAGCGAGAAAAGAGGTGCTCCCGTCAGACTGCAAATGTACTGATCCCGGTTTTGCACCTAGTACCATCAACTTCTCCGCCGTGTCGAGGCGTGACTCGAGAAGAACGTTTCTCCGCGCAATCTGCCAGTCGATTCCCAAGGCGTCAGACAGAAGCAGCGCCGGACCTGCAAGCGCACAGTACAGGGGTGTGCCGAGACCGGATTGGGCATTTACATCCAACCCAGTTTGGACCAAGGCTCTGCAAACTCGAGACAACCCGAAGCAGGCCGCAATGTGCGTCGGCGAAAGATTGTATTTTGCGTAAACGGTGGTCAAGCAGATGAAGGCCTTTGCGGGCGAGATGAGGTAGAGGGCGACTAGTCTTTGTTTGCCCACCTCAAGAAGCCATGAGATCAGGTTTCCTGACCCATGGGGATTGAATAGCCGGCGAATCTCGTCCATAAATTCTGATACAAGCCCCTCATCTTCGTCATCCGTAGACGGCACTTCCATCCACGCCTCGACAGCGTAACGGTAGAAAGGGTGATGAGCGTCACGCCGTCTGGCACTCTCTTGCTCAATTCGATATTCTCTCGGGGCGCGCGTGAAATCCCGGAGATTTAGATAACGAAGGCAAGCGATGCCAATTTCGTACCTCGCGTTCGTTGTATGTGCCGATGACGCATCCTGGAGGCTTGGATGTGCGAGCTCGAGAGTCGATTCATCCAGCGTCTTCCTGACTAGGCTGCTGCATAACCGAGATATCAGTGTCTCCGAAACAGCTGGGACATCGGCCAGTGATTCTGCTCCCTTTGAGAAGAAGATGGCCAGTCCTTCGCAAAGCTGAGGCAGGTTGAGTTTGCCCGGCCCTAAGACCTGTAACCAACGAAAAGCAGTTCGGACAAGGTCTTGCGAATATGGATCCCCAAGCCTCGCAACAGAGAGTGAATACAACTTGTGTAGCTCTGTGGGAAGATCATGCAGTGCAACCTTTCTATCAGTTTCGGAACGGAGTGACAGCAGATGGTCGACTTGAAGCTTAGCAGCCGTAAATCTAAGTCAAGGAACAGTTAGCACGACGTCAACCCTTGCAGCGTTGACAATGCCCAAGTTTAGTTACTAGTGGAGCGCCAATGGGGACCATACGATCGAGTATATGAACCAATGACCTCTGCCATCTTCTCTACTTCTTCTGCGTTCTGGCTTAGAGGCTGATTGACCCGCGAGTGCGCCTGAAGTCTATCTCTGGCGTAAGCCTTGATCTGGGCAGGGTTAGGCGTGACGTCCAGAATCTCGAAGTCAGCACACCAGGGGTGAAGGATGTTCAGTGCATCAGGAGATTCGCGGCTCAGGACCAGTATGCTTGTGACCGACGCTCCGGGCGTGGCGCTGGCTCTCATATACTTGTGTAGCATGCCAAGTATCTTCATAATTGTCGGACAGTCCTGGGTGACGCCGTCGATGACAATGAACACTTTCTTGTATAGCGCCTGGAGGTATCCAAAAGCGCAACCAAGGTGCTCGGCGCTCTCTCGTATTAACGATTCGCTGTGCTCTTGGACCGTCCTTTCCACCCACTGGGGTCGCGTGGCTAAGTTTTGGTTGAGCGAGTGTACCAAGACATCTCTGAGGAGCCCACCGGCATTCGAACTCTGCTGAGCAAGTTGACCGGCCAAGCCAATGAGTGAGAACATTGGTCCAGCACAGAACTGTCCTGCCTGGCCGAAAAGATGGTAGCAGACGGCGGTAGTCGGATCATGCCTTGTCTGGGTGATCAGCTGCTCTAATATCGCGCTAGCCAGTACGGTCTTTCCGGATCCCGGCTCCCCTTGCAGCCAAAGTCGAGGTGACCCGCCTTCTAGCCAATGTTGTATCAGGGGCTTTTGCCATATCAGGTCGAGAGATCCTGGGGCTCTTAGTCTCAGATGCGTGTTCACACGATCGTCAGACCATCGGACTACTGCAGCTGGGTCCAGAGTGCCACGTACTGTAGAAATTTGCTGCCTCTGGTCAGGGGACAGTCTGTCTGGCAGGTGAACATGAACATTGTTGAGAGGAGCCAGCCTGCCAGACAGTGAAAGAGCGCGCAGAATTGCGACCGGGCTATCAGCGGCAGCAGCCAAGACGAACTGGGCCAGGACACGAGTCAGGTTTCGATTGAGGGCTTCTATTTGCTCCGTTTCCGACGGTCGTTGCAAGCCATCCCGTGGGCCAGTGCCAAGAGTCGCATCGAGATCGTCGAGGAGTTGTTGGCAGCGGCGAACATGATACAAGTTGAGGTCCTCTTTGGACTCTTCGCTAGTGGAGATTGTTCCATCTTCAAAGGCAGACAGGGTGAGGTGTATGTTATACAGGCTGCCGGAAATGTCGCGAACCAAGCGGCACGCGTGATGGAGGTCCGATCGATCCAAGGTGGCTGTAGTCAGTCGCACACAATGTGCCAGCCTCCGATACACTTGCTCGGATGCTGAAAGGACGGTTTGCACATCCCGAAGGTGCGATTCCATCCTGCTTGCCATCCCCCATAGGTTCAGCAGGGCAGGTGCGCTACGGTGAAAGATGGTTTGCGACAGCCGCGCACGCGTCTGCTGGAGGACCGAATGGCGATGTCACGTGATGACACCCCACCATGAGAGTCTTCCAAAGAACTAAGGTACCTCCGTACCTTAACCAACCTCCGGCATCGAAAGCAAGTGAAACGAAGGAGTCGTCACAGACGTACAACCCTTACCTTAGAATTAGGTACTCAACCAGTACAGAGACGTGTCTTCTATGTATGAACTACCTACCTACCTTAGGTACCTTGATTAAGGTAAACGGTCGTGCCTAAGGTTCCAGATAATGTGGATGCACTCTCTTTACCATGCTAGAGGTAACACTGATTGTGACGACGCTGTGCCACGAATAGTCGACCTGCAAGCCATCCCTACCTATGCTTCGGAACTGTGTTTCCTTCCCAGAAAACCTTGTTAGCGTTTGTCTTGCCTTGAAAATGTTTATGTCGAGTTCGATATTAGGTTCCACAGTCTCGAACGAACCTATATCACTGTTACCTTCGGTCGATGAAGACAGCGGAACCGGCATCCAGCTCTAACTTTGCGCCTCCTTTCTCTAGTCGTCCATGAGCAGCCGTAACACCGCACTCAGTACAAGCAGTCATCAACATGGCCCGTCATTCGCTCTGTGAATTGTAGATGGAACCATTCCCGCGGAGATATCTTACTGCGTGCTGAACGCATGTAACACAGATATCCAAAAATGCAGTAGCGCACATCACTTGTCTGATAGTCAGACATAACTCCCATCCAAGCTGCTGTAAAGGTTGGAGATTAGCTTTTGCACCCGGAGTTGAAATGGCGAAACCCAGGTAAACAAACCTTCATATGGCTCGCCACAGCGCAAGCAGCCAACCCAAGGTTTGACCGCATGAGACCTCGGTACTGAGTTCCAAAGCCCTATCACTGAAGTCTAATTAGTTAACGTATATAAAGAGTGAGTGTCCCTGGTAATGGAACCCATCGTTCTTCTCGCAATCCACACTTCCACACTTCCAGACTGCCAAACAAGCAAACAAGAGCCCAGACCAAAATGACCACAACACCAACGCCAATAAACACAACANATCAGCAGAAATCCATACTTCCCTTCTATACCCCCACCTCCATTGCACTCATCCACTCAATCTTACTTCCACACATCCACACTTCCACACTGAGAAACACTAACACCATCCACACTACCATACTGAGACAAGCACCAACACAACTCACGAACACAACAACCTTCAAACAAACCCCCGACAAAACTCGCCATAATGTCTCGTTACACCACAATACTCACCATCCTTTGCGCTGTGACCCTCGCGGCAACAGCAAGCATCGGCAACCTGGAAATGAAAAGAGCTGATGGCGTGCCCGACGACGTCGAGGGCATCTTCGACAGCTATCAGTACAAGAAAATCGTTCCCTTCATGGATTTCACCAGCAACTGCACGGACATTCTCCCTTTCGAGCACGAGCTGCACCCCAACTTCCCTCATGCGGTCGACACCGTCAAATTCAACACCTGCTTCAAGCGTCCGATCGTCGTGGACGCGTGGAACTTCACCCTGGTCGACATCTGCGACGAGAGAGCCATCATGCGGTACACCATCCAGTCCTGGTGGCGCGGCCCAGCCTTCGGATCGAACACCAGAGTGGTCAACGGCCAAGTCGTCGACGTGATCGACCGCGTCGACGTCCAAGTCTGCGTCAGGCATCCGATCGACTACCAAGCCGACTGCTGGGGCCAGTGGATCAACAAGCCGTACTGGGACTACGAATGGATCATCCGGGCTCCCTGGGACGGCCTGTACGACAAGGATGGGTGCGGCTTCAAGTTTCAGGACGCCTTGAAGGAGGCCTGCGAACCCTACAAGATGACCAAGTTTGAGTGCGAGCCGCACCCTCCCGGCGCCTGGATCCGCTTCCGGACCGACCTGCTGTGTGGACGCACCCGGGTCATGAATGCTATCAAGAAAGCCAGCGATGGGAAGATGGACGTCCGCTGTCCTCATTTCGTCGAGGTCCCCGTTCCTCCATGATTGATCACTGGGAGAACAACGCGACGAGTGCAGCTGGGAGGGCGTCTGACAGACTGATGCAGCTGGCGTGCTGTCAAGGACAGGATTTGTGTTTTGTTGGCGTTTTGTTGGCGTTTTGTTGGCGTTCTGTTAAGACTCGTCGTTTGAACGTGGACTTGGCAAGGTTGAGCGTGGAGCTGGCAAGATTGAGCGTGCAGGTGGCAAGATTGAGCGTGGAGCTAGCAAGGATCGGGTGGGGGCCCAAAGAGAGGAGCCCGATGTGGGGCATGCGTGGCAAATTCTGGATTTTATGGATATTGTTAAGGGCCTCAAAAACATGATCAGGCAGTGTGCCAGAGTGGTTAATGGGTATGACTAGAAATCATATGGCTTCGGCCGCATAGGTTCAAATCCTGTCACTGTCGATTGATTTTTATTTTATTTTTGGCTTCTATGAACCTGTGGGTGTTTTTCCCCTTGTTGGTTTAGCAATGATAACTCGCAAAAATTCATCATCAGTCATTGTGGCCCTGGGTGGTATCTATTGCTGGACGTTAAGCTATGGCGCATCTCTCTGCACTCGCATCATATCCAGGGACCATTTCGCAAACTCGTGAGCACATATCGGCTAACATTTTAGAAAATTACCATCTTTCTGGCGCCGAACGGCATGTTAACTACCTTATACCACGCAGGACTTGCAGTGTGATTAAACTTATCTTGCGGAAAGCTTGGCTCTCCTCACATGCTTGGCATTTCAGCTCCGTCTGCTGCCAAGTCTCGCTCCGCGTACTGCCAAGTGTTGATCTGCGATGGTCTATCAGACAACTATCCACGAATCCATACTGAGGTGACGAGAAACATCTAACTTCGATCAATGTGAAGATTCGACTAAGTTGCTATCTGCTTCTGCTCCTTCTCGACTGTTGAACCTGGTGGCACCTCGGCTTCAAGCAGATATTCTCCGGCGGATCCCGTGCGTAACTCCGTGGCTTCCTCCCACGTCCCGTCCCGCCCCGTCCTGCAGCTGCCTAGCTTCGCTTCCTTCCTCCAACTTGTCGTAAAGAGTTTAAATGCGCGATAGCTTGCTTAAACATGTCCTTGAAACTGAGTCCATCAAGGGCTGGTCTTCGCTGCTTGTTAAAGCGCCTCGACTTCCTTGTGACACCACCATCCCGCCACTTTGTCAGCTCACGACCAAGTTACACAAAAGTAGCATCGAAGTCAAGGATGCAACCAAGCATGGAGGAAATATTCGAGGCTGCGTGTGCTGCCAGATCGATTCCCGGAGCAGTGCTTATGGCTGGTGATAGGCTCGGTAAGTCGCCGCCGCCAAGTCTTAGGACCAGCAGTCCGCCCCTGATCCCCTGTCCCCGTCAGACGACTATCTTCACTGACTCACCTGTACGCCAGGGAAGTTCACTTACAGCAAAGCTTTTGGTGTTCGTTCGCTGCGACCTGGTCTGGACAACGAGCCCCTGTCTATCGACTCGGTCATGTATGTCGCGTCGTGCACCAAGCTGCTTACCACAATCGCCGCCATGCAATGCGTCGAGCGTGGTCTGGTCACGCTTGACAAAGACGTAAGGCCTATCGTCCACGAACTTCGGGACCTCGATATTCTGCAAAGCGATGATGCTGGCAACTTAATTTCCAAACGGAAGAATACCGTCCCTATTACTCTCAGGTATCTCTCAGCTTGTTCCCTCTACACTGCAAAGTTCTAACGTAGTTGGTTACGTTCTGACACTCCTAGCTGGGTCGAGGGCATTCGAGCTAATAGGGATATCACGTTAGGCAACTGTTGACGCACCAATCTGGGTTCTCGTACGAATTCAACGAACCTCTACTTCAAAAATGGCGGCAGGGGCTTCCAGAAGCCGAACGTCAGCCTGGAAACAGCCTCCGCGGCCGGTTCTTACACCCTCTCCTGTACGAGCCAGGTACGTCATCGGTATTCTCATTCAACTCATCGGTACGCAGTTCCGCTGAGCATGTTTACATGTCACAGGTACTAGCTGGTCATATGGGCCATCCATGGACTGGGCGGGTGTTGTTGTCGAACGCCTCACTCGAATGACCTTGCAGGATTACATGAGACAACATATCTGGGAGCCTCTAGGAATCAAGGACATGACCTTCTTTCTCTCCACGCGTCCCGACATGCAAGCCCGCGCGGCACACATGTCGCGGCGGGTTACCTCCGACGACACAGCCGAGACGGAAGAGGTGCTGATCTACGCCCCTACCCAACCGGTCCTGCAACCGGACGTCGAGGACTGCCTGGGAGGCGGCGGGATATTCACCTCGCCAAGAGAGCTGTTCAAGGTCATACGCGCCGTATTGCTCGCCTCCGACCCCTCAGCGGCCGACAGATCGCCCGTTCCACCGACTCAGCTCCTCCGCCGATCGACAGTCGAGTCCATGTTTCGGCCACAGTTAGGCGAGTCTGGCCGCAGAGCCCTGCAAAGGGTTGCGGAGATCCCAAGACTAAACAGAATGATGGGCGACATGCCGATCTCCGCGAGTAAAGACTGGGGACTTGGTGGATTGCTATTGATGGAAGATTTGCCCGGGTGGCGAGGCAAGGGTACGATGACCTGGGGCGGGAACCCTAACCTGACGTGGGTGAGTTAAGAGTTACTATGTTAGGAGGTGGCCCTTCTCTGTCTCTTTCTTTATTACTATTACTACATACTCTGCTTTCACTTTTTATAAGCCTTGCGTCACATTCACTGACAAATCTCACCTCTCAGTGGATCGATCCCAAAGCAGGACTCTGCGGTCTCTATGCCGCTCAGCTTATGCCCCTCGGTGATGAACAGTCGGTAGGGCTAACGAAGACTTTCGAGAAAGAAATGTACGCCCGACAGAAGGCTTTCACCGAGAATCAACGAACGGAAGAAGAGAGCCACAAATGAGGCGTGGGCGCAAGTGTATCATAATACCAGGTTTAGCGTCGTCCGCCACAATCGCAACTCCCACTCCTAACGGTTTGGTTCAGTGATCGTCACGTACCGCCCTAGGGCGTGCTTAAAGATGACAAGGGGGGTGCCACAACCGCCGCCTACGTCTATACTGTGGGATTGATTTTACGAACTGCACTGGTCCATTGGACGTGAAGCATTCCTCACATAATGTTGACGGATGCCAAGACCCTGGCTTACGGAACCAGCCGCTTCTGCAGCCTACCAAACGAGGACAAAGGGGTGTCAGATCTGGCAAGTCATGCCGAAAGCCGGCTTGGTATTCTTCCAGAAATAGTCTCCTGCCAAGATTGGCGACGTCCGTACGAAATGCCCTCTTTGTGCGACCGCTGCCACCTTCTCCCTACGGTCTTATCATTCACCCTCATCGTTATTTGAGATGTTACAGCGGATTTAAGTATGTAAGCTTCGGGTTGCAGCGCTGGGATGTATGGCAAGGCAGCTCTCTAGCAAAACTCCATTCACTACGTAGGCCAAGGAATACACAACATCGATGTAAGGCTGGAGTCGCGATGAATGCATGCTGTCAACCGCAGTAAACGGCAAAGCACATCCGGGCACTATGTCGATCAGATTGCTCTCGCCTCTGTTCTCGCCGACGAGACCGCAGATCGTTTCGATGGCACGTGTGGAGAGCAACAGAATGGACTGGACTGACTGGGTCGAAGAATGGTTTCACGGCGGCGTCTTGAGGACTTCGAGGAGTATAAAAGAGACAGGAAAACTCCGGCCAAGAGACCATAATCTCGAACATCATCGCCTCCAGTCGTCAGTCAGAGCATGCAAACACCGTTCCCACAGTCCTCGTCTCCGCCCAAAGCACCGTCCCTCGCGGCACGCCTTGTCTCTTCACTCTCTCGACTTTTAACCATCTCAGAGCCAAAACCATGGCGTTTCTGAAGCAGTCTTTCCTCGCAGCCGGCCTCGCCAGCCTCCCTATCGCTTTAGCAGCGCCCGGTATGAGCGCTCCAAGATCCCACATTCTGGGCAGGCAGACGACGAACTTCGTCAACATCTTCAGCGCCCCGGGATGCGGCGATGACGACTTTCTCGTAGCTCTCGCCGTCAACTCGGGCGAGATTGTCGGACCCGAGAACTGCGTACAGCACAACTCGGCCAGCGAGATAGGCTCGACTCAGCAAGCCGACGGGAGCTATCTGGTCTACATCCAGCCTACCCCTGGATCTCTGTTCGGCGGCTCTGGCGAGGTTGTGGTCCGCTCCCCCGTGCAGGTCGATGTGCAGAACTGCGGCGTCGCGGTGGAGAGCATCACGACTTCGGGCTGTTTCGCGGTTACGCTTGCAGATACCTTCTTCCTGCAGACTTGTCTGAAAGACGATGATACGTGCGCTCCCAGTCCCGGCAAGAGGTCTGAAATCAGAGCCGCCGCGGTAGATGGCAGCTGCTTCTCCCACGGCGACCAAGTCACCGAGCTGGCCAATGATCAGACAGAGTACGTTCAGTCTCAGCGCGTATCAAGTGCTGATAACCCGAGTTTGAGATTGCTAATAAGTTCCTCTCCCACAGGACTGTGAGTGACGTCGTCTCTTGCCCAAGCTCAGAAGGCTGCTCTATTTCCATCATGTATGAGCAGATGGTCTCCGACACCATCTCCATAGGCATCAGTGCTGGCATTGAGGACCTATTCGGCGTTACATTTGACGCTTCGTTCACGCAAGGGACATCTGTGTCCACCACGACGACTTTCAACGTACCGCCCGGTGGACAGGGGCAGATCACCTTTACGCCCATTCTGGACTGCGTGAGCGGTACGACTGCTAGCTGTGGAAGTGACATCCCAGATGGAGATCTTAAGATGTGCAAGCACTCGATGAACCCTGACGGCAGCGTTAATGGTGTGCTTTCCTTCATCAACGAGGACTAATACCACGATTTACGCGAGGGACACCAAGGGCTTGCGAGAGGCGTGTACGGTAGCGAGAGACTTGTGGGTTATAATAAGGCTCTAGAATCCAGGGACGAGGCGGACGTGTAGCTATTTCTTTCTCAACACTCATTCAATACTGGCCAGCTTTTTCTCTCATAGGTTTCAATGGTCTCGAAGTCAGTTGTGGGTTGCTTGGCTGAGAATCGACTGTAAACGTTCGCAGGCTTCGTTGCCTACCTACTAAACTCTTTGGCGTGGTTCGCCTAAACCTTCACATTGGTTCGCCAAACCGGCTGTGAGTATTTTTGCCCAAGCCTGCCTTAAAGCTGCCTAAACCTAGCCACAATAACTCAAATGCGGGATTGTGTTTCTTCTCTAACTGACGAACTTTTTCAATCAAATGTCTTCGAGCTGCGGGTGTCCTGGTCGAATTTTCCCTGTCGATTACTGAAATTATAAGACAGCCTCAATTCGAGCTCTTGTCACCACTCACGCTACCTCGAAACTATCACATTGGACATCGATATGGTCAGCAGTCTTATGGCTATTTGATACCGGTCTCTGATTGTTTGCGTTGCCTCGGCGTAGTCGATAAGTGAAGACGAGTATGATCTGATCAGATGTCGAATACTCGAGTTACAAACGGTCTTTGGCCGCGCTCGACCGTCCGAGAATTAGAAGATCGATCAAACGATCCCTCGACCTGGCCCCAGAACAGGGAAATGTCCTTGCATGGGAGCGAGCCATGGCGACTATCGGACGATTCACGCAAATGGCCCGATCTCTGCGAAATGTGTGCAACGATCAACTTTAATTACCTCCTGTACACTCGCAGGGGGGATTTCGAAGACAATCGCGACGAGATTCCGATCGGCTATCTAGGTGATATAATAAAGAAACACCAACGCTGTGCCTTTTGCAAGCTAGTAGTCACTTCTCTCAAAGACTACTGTGGGGTCAAAAATCTCCCTCTTTCCAGTAACGGAGTACCGATCAAGTGTGATTTGAGACCTCTGCCCCGGTTCAAGTGGATGGACCAACCTGGACCGTATAACGGAATAGTGGTCATCGCCATTCCACCCCTTCGAGAAAGATATCCATAGACCTATTATTCCGATTCGAACACTGTTAGGCCGCCCAATACTCCGGTGCCGTGGTCATTTTACAAGAGTGAGCTGCAATCCTGCGGGCCGCAACTATGTGCGGCAGAGGATTCGAAGAAACCGCGATATGGTTGCCCTGCGTCTACGATCCGAAGCAATGTCGACTTTGATGTATTGAAGAGCTGGGCTTCGTGCTGTAATAAGAATGGCTCGAGAGCTGTGGCAGCCTTCTCCCTTCCAAGCGAGTTCAGGGTCGTTGACGTCGTGGATCTTTGCTTGGCACATCCAGCAAACAAAGCGAGATTTGTCGCGTTAAGTTACGTTTGGGGTTGCCTTCTACGACCATACATCAAAGCTACCAGGTCTAACATTGCCTCTCTTTTCCGTCCTGGTAGTATCGATTTCAACGACACAAGTTTGCCAAAAACAGTGCGCGATGCAATTGTCGTGGTTCAACAGCTTGGGGAAAGATACCTTTGGGTTTGATTCACTCTGCATCATCCAAGATGACGATACAGATAAAACAATCCAGCTCAGTGCAATGTGTGCTATTTACTCATATGCACATCTCACTATCATCGCTTCATCCGGATTTGATGCTGATGCTGGTCTGCCTGGAGTATACAATACTCCCAGGAAGCCACAGTGCAGCTCTACCGTCCAAGGTCTAAAATTGGTGGCAGTAAAGGATATGCCACACGAGTATCTAGATGATACATACTGGAATACCCGGGGGTGGACGTACCAGGAGAGAGTCCTTTCGCGGCGTCAACTCATCTTTTCCGACCTCCAGGTATATTGGATTTGTACTCCGTGCGGTGAAATTGTGTCTGAGGATTTCCATTTGGCACCAAGTTTGTTTCTTCGGGGCAAGTATTTAGCGACCATCGAGATGACCTCAAGGGTCGAGACGGAGCCATTTTACTGTTACACTACAATTGTTTGGGACTATAGTCACAGGTCGTTGACTTACGATACCGACGCCTTGAATGCTGTAACGGGCATTCTCTCAAAGCTGCGGCCCAGGTTCATGTCCGCATACACTTTTGGGCTGCCAGAATCTTACTTCGACAGGGCACTACTTTGGTACCCAAGGGGCCGCGTGACTCGAAGGATTAAACATGGGCAGCATACACCACTATTTCCTTCATGGACATGGGCTGCATGGAGCGGGCCAGTTGACTATTGTGCCATGGGTCCGGTCACATCACGAATACTGATGCGAGACTACGCTAAAAGTACCAACCCTACGGCAAGTTTTTCAGCACAAGACATTTTGCTCCCAAAAGAAAGTGCCAAATGGAACCAATGGACTAAGGATAGAAATAGTTGCTATTGGCCCAAGGGCACTGATTGCAAACACCTATTTCCTTTCCTAGACGAAACGGAGCATGACCGATTTGGGTACTACGACCCGGTCACAGGATACATTCAAATCTGGACACAGAGTGTTTTCCTTCGCCTACAAGATCGCGAGGTGCTGGATGACTTCGCTCTCGGTAGTCCTGCGGAGACGGCTTGGGAATCAACAAGTAATACCAACAAAACCATTGTCAATGGTGCTGGGGAGGCAGTTGGTCTGATGACATTAAATGTGGATTACCTTGATCCGTTACAGCCCCAACAGATGGTATTACTTTCTGTGACATCAAAAGCGACCACATCGCCATACCGTTGGGGCGTAGCCGGACCTGACGATATCATATTTGCCCCAGCAAGCAGCGACACTAAAGATCTGTACGCGTGGGATGAAACTCAATTCAGGTATGACTCTGACGTGCTGGCCGAGTTTCGCGATGTTGGAGCAACACCACGAGTGAGGAGCCTCAAAGAATTTGACAGATACAATGTCATGCTGATACAATCCGGTGGTGGGATCTCTATCAAGGCCGGTATTGGGCAAATCTATATTACTGCCTTCCATGCCGCGAACCTGAAAAGGTGTTGCATCACACTTGGATAAACGCAAATTACGGACCTAGTCTCGTAAATGTGCTGAGTATATGGCAGAGACGTGATCAAGCGGAAGAACATCCATATACAAACCAGCCACAATGCCTAATTTTGGTGTATCCTAATGGTACTGCCGAGAGAGGATGATCAACTGGCAATCAACACTTCGAGATGGCAACGATGGTCCACGTCATTCGTGTTGCCCCAATGCATTTGTGTTGATAAGTAGTTGGGTCCAAGTGTGCGCTTACACAACATATGGCCTGCCAACGAAAAAGAATTGTTCACCACATCCCTCGTCGATTTACAGTGTCATACCATATCCACACCATACCCTGTTGCTTTAGGTGAGAAGGCATATCGTCAGACACTCATGAATTGCATTTGGCAGCAAGTGGTCTGTTGCGCTTAGAAATCTTGGACTGCATTTCTAAGCGTTGTGATTACTCAACATATAGTTAAAGACGTTCGATGACTATGAGAAAGAGAGATTGCAGCGCAAAGGGATTACGTTATCACACTCAGGACAATGCTTGGATTCTAGAGATGTTCGCAGTTAAAAGAGAGGTACTGCGATAGGCTACGGCGGAAATTTGGAGCAGGACAAGGTCGAAAAGCAAGCACCCCCTATCAACAGCCTGATATATCAGGTCTCGACCATACAGGACCACCCAGCGGACGCCTCGTCGTGAAGGTTGTTTCTCTACTAGCTGGGGATCTATCAAAAGTCATGGTCCCAAAACCAAGGGTTGCTCTTGCAGGCGCTACTGGTGGGCTCGGTCCTGCGGTCCTAAAGGAGCTACTCGCCAACCGCTTTCGCGTAACACTGCTTACCCGTAAGGGAAGTAGTTCAGCAGGAGCTGTCCAAGACTCCGATCTCTTACAAGTCGCAGAGGTCGACTATGCCGATATCAAAGGCATGACCGACGTGTTGCGGGGCATTGACGTCGTCATCAGTACTGTCGGAAATCCTGGACTAGACAACCAGATCCCCTTGATCGACGCAGCCGTAGCCGCGGGGGTCAAGAGGTTCATTCCGAGCGAGTTCGGTGCAGATCCGGAGCAGGAAAGAAACAAACCGCTGCCGTTCTACATCCGCAAGCTCCGTATCCTAGACCATCTAAAGCAGAAGGCAGCCGAGAACCCCGGTTTCTCGTACACCCGAGTTACCACACATGCCTTTCTCGACTGGGGCATCACGGAGGGCTTCCTATTGGATCCCAAGGCCCACAAGATCACCGTCTATAACGGCGGCAACACGCCGTTCTCCGTCACCACACTCCGGACCATCGCTAGAGCAATCGTCGCCATAGCAAACAATCTCGATGCCACCAAAAACCGGCCTGTTTTCATCCACGATGCCGCAATCACCCAGAACCAGCTCATCCGTTATGCGAAGAAGGCCGACGGCATCGACTGGACGATCGAGCATTTGGACACCAAGCAGCTGTTACGTGACAGCTTAGAGGAACTGGTGAAGCTGAGTCCCGACCTCGCCAAGGCTATGAGAGGCATGACCTTAGTCGCGGTCTATGACGAGGACCACGAGCCGGATCTCACTAACAGGTTGAGCAATAAGTTGTTGGGCTTGCCTGTCACGGGGGAGGAGGAGGTTGCCGAGGTCATCAGGAATGCAATGCTTCAATCTGCTTTGTGAGACAGGACAGAAACGCCAGATTTGCCTTGAAGAAAATGATCCATGATTGACAAATTTAGTATTCGTCTAAACCTCAAGCAGTGCCTAAGTCTAAGCCTAGACTTGGTCTAGTCGGTTGACGACAGTGATGCCGGGCTCTCATTTGCGTCGTGATCATGTGGGAATCGTCTTGGAGTAATCACCCATCCTAGGCCTTTACATGAGAGGCCAAAGTCACCCACGGCGGTCAGGCAGACTGCAAGTCGCGAAATCCGTCCTCTTTCTACCCAGACGCCTGTTTTCGCTCTATTCTTCCCCTTCCATGCGTGGAGTCCTGAACAGGTTTTCAGAAATCCCAATGACGCCATTCGCCTCTGCAATGCAGCCATAAGCCACCAACGCCACGAACTCCAAACCCCAAACAAATCTACCCCAATAGCGTGATGCAGCCATAAACGTGCTCCTCCATACCCCGTCGTTCTCCCAGTAACGCAACGCCTCACGTCCGACTTTTCGCACCGCCATCATCGGGAACCCCGTCGACCGGTTCGGGCGCCTGCAACAAACCGGCCTTACTCGCGTCGACGAGGCCGTTGTACCACAGCGTAGCCATCTTCTTGTACCCCCTGTCGTTCGGGTGCGTGTTATCCGACATGTCCCCCGGCAGCGGCCCGTCGGGGCCGTGCATCTCGACGTACACGACCCGCCGGCCGCCGGCCTTCAGCTTGGTCGCCACGGCGCGGTACTCGTCGTTGACGGTGAGCACGCGCTGCTCGACGGTCGCGTTCTTGTTGACGATGAGGGAGCTGAGCAGGACGGTGGCGCGGGGGCTCAGCACGAACAGGTGCTCCAGCATGGCCAGCATGCGGTCGCCGGCCCGGTCGATGGTCCTGTTCTGCGTGCAGTCGTTGGTGCCGGCGTTGACGAGGATGACGTTGGGCTTCCAGGTCGGCACGGACGCGTTGGCTTTGGCGTAGACCTGGTCGATCACGTAGCCGGGCCAGCCCTCGTTGTCGTTGTCCGCCATGGTTCCGTGGTGCTGCGAGCCGACCATGTTGACCGGGTTTCCGGCCGAGGTGAGCATCGTCCGCAGCACGCCGCGGTATCCGTTGCCGTCGGAGGAAGCTTGACCCCAGGTGATGGATGCTCCGAGGGGCATGATGCGTAGCGCTGTGCCGTTGGCCAGAGGAGAGGCGCGCGGGCCTAAATTCAGAGGGCCAGTTGCTACACCGTTATGGGCGAGAGGAGCGGCCAACGCTGAGGTCATCGATTAGCATGCCAAGATATTTTAGTTGTCGCATGGAGGTTTGCGTTGACTTACCCGCGAGCAAGAAAGCCATCAGCGGCAGAATCCAACGCATCAGTTAACAATCAGGTGAGCCGGGTGGTGCAAACACTCGCGTGATGACCTTCCCAACGAGATGATCGGGTCCAGACGTCTGGGTCGTAGACACATATACGCGCCGAGAGCGTAGCGCATGCAAGTCCAAGAGGTTTTAGGAATGTGCCAAGAGACGAAGCGAGGGGGGAGGGAAGCTCAAATAACGGGAGATCTGCGAAAGACTGCAACCCTCTTTCAGCCCAGGGAGATCTGACGGGGGCCCACAGATGGTTTGAGGATGTGGCAGGATGTGGCAGTCAGGAGCGAACGGTGTCAGCTTTGACCGAGCCAACCGGGTGAATGTTTCGTAATCTGGACAATTCACTTCCTTTGCTGCGGTGCCTGTTAGAAACGAGACAATTGAAACCTAACACACAGACCTGGTACCGTGGTTGAGAAATTATGCTTCCCAATTACAGGCTAAAGGAAATGCTCAGATCATCTGGAATACTTACGATGATTCAGCGACGTCTCACTAAGTTTTGAGCTGGCCAGAAGCAAAGCGAAGACGTCCAGTGGATTACAGCTGTCGGGTAGGTTCGTCCCTTCCACAGTTCAGCGGTCGTCTACTCTCGTATGCTTCCGGCCATGCCGACATGAGGTAACAGCGCGTCGTCCATGGCTTCAGATGAGATGGCGAAGGTTGCCGGGAGCGCTACAAAATCCTCACAGCAGCCGAAGAGGCAGTGCCTCTTAAGGGATTGTATGATGGAACCCTTTCTGCCCATGACGATCCACTGCATTGCCCCTTGGAGAGGATGCGAAGGAATGTGTGGGGTATAGTGGTCTGGGCCGGCCGACAGAAAGCTTGATAAGGAGCTAGCGGCGCAAATACAGGGGTCAGACAGCCCTAAGAAGTTTGGGGTCAGTCCGAGGATCTGGTTATTTTCCTAATGAGATTCTGGCGTAATGGCACGTGTGTGATTCGTGCAAGATCTAGAACCCCCTCATCAAGACCCCTCGCCCGAAGATGTTCGGCAGATACTCAGGATACTATAAGAGATGTCTCTAGAGGAATGCCTCGGCTTTCAGAAAGAATATTTCTACTGTTCCTCTTCTGGACATATATATGCTTCCAGGTATGGCCAGTTCATTCGCTGTTGTTCGCGAACATGGCGTCCAAGAGCCAGAAGGCCGCCAAACGTGTCGTCAAAAATCGTCAAGTAAGTGTCAATGATGCAATGGTCTCGCCGCCATCACGCAAAAGCAGCAAAGCAAGGATGCACACGTCGGTAATCAGACCAGACCGGAGACCTCCGTCCCAAGAGCGGGTATGGAAATGCTTGATAGATAAAAGAAAGGACCCTCTTCCCCTGGGCTCTCAAACCAAAATGGAAAAGGCAAAAATGATCAAAAGAGAACTCGGATACGGGGAGTCGAACCCCGGGCTGATGAGTGAGAGTCATCGATGTTACCGCTACACCATACCCGATTGGAAATAATCGAATGTGGTTCCGACCAATTACTGGAGACTGGTGCGCTAATCATTATCCATCAATCACACCAACCCGCTCGAGTGGACTCATGTCGACAATGCCGACAATTGGTAAGGTTAGTGGAGCAATCACCAACGTGCGCCCGCCATAGTACAAATGCGCTCCCCTCTTTATAATACGGTAGATCAAGTTCTAAACCCTTCAGACAACAGCCGCAACGCCAGAGAAAGGGGTATCTCAGACATCTATATGCATGCAAATAGCAAACTCCCGCGGTAGACACGTCCCGATATCACGAACCCCCGCTACATCCACCTCCTCCCGCCACCCTCTCAACCTCGAACTAGTCCAGAGTAGCCGCAGCCGCTCGAGCCTTCAATACCTCCTTAATAGCAGGATCTCTCTCCATCTCCTGCCACGTCTCCACGCCCAACTCCTCGGCGTTCTGCTCTGAGCGGCGAGAGCGCCAGCCCCAGAATCCCGCGGCGGCAAGAGTGCGCTTTATCGCGCGACACGCCATCTCGGCCGTGACGAGCGTGGCGACAACGATTACTAGCGTCAGCCACCACGCCAGGTCGGGCCCAAAGACCGACGTGAACCCGTTCTTGACCGCATACGGCGTGACGTCGTCGCTGTTGTATGCGCCGGACAGGAAGAGCTGCCAGGCCCACCATCCGGCGACCGTGATGGCGAAGCAAGCCAGGATGATGACAGTCTTGTGGTGCGGATCCAGTATACTAGGCACAAGAATGGTCAGCGGTCTAGCAGCAAAGGTTCAGAACGGACGGGGTTCCACATACAGTAGCTTCAGGTTGATCCACATGATAGCAACCGAAAAGACCAGGTCGCCCAGAGCGAACAAACCATCATCCCTGACGGGGCCGAAGTACCCGTACCCGGCCCAGCACCCGAACCACACAAACACCCCCTCAGCCACAGCGCATGCCATCCACCTCAGGTACTTCGCCATATTCAGACCCTTGTTCCTCTGACCGAACACGTACAGCTCCGGAACAGCAAGCAACGTGTCAGCGTCCAGGTCCTGCTCGCAGATCCCCACAGCAATGACACACAGACTGGTAAACAGGGTATTGAGCACCGTCAAGCTCCAGCTCTCGTACAGACTGGTGCCCGTGTACCCGTTGTACCGCTGGTACAGCGCAGTGGGAAGATAGAAGAACATCTCCTTCCAGAACGTGGCGAGGACGAAGCGCGCCGTGCGCACGTAGTTCCACCGCCCGTGCACCAGCAGCAGGCGCGACAGGAAGCGGAACTGCGCGACGCTGTAGTCCGCCACGCGCGCCGCCTGCAGGCCCTCCCTGCCGGATATCCCGACGCCGACGTGCGCCTCCGCCAGCATCGCCAGGTCGTTGGCGCCGTCCCCGACGGCGAGGGTGAGGGGCTTGGGCGCGCCGAATAGCGCATGGAAAATAGGCGTCCGTCCGCGCGGGGGAGCTGACAGTGTCTCGCGGATGGCCCGAACAAGCCGTGCCTTCTGAGCGGGAGAGGCTCGGCAGCAGATGACGGAGTCGACGGCGGGGACGAGCGTGTAGAAGAGCCGCTGGAGGGTGAGGGAGTTTGGCTCCTCGATCGTCGCTAGAGTTGAGCCGTCAATCACCATGACTGAATGGTAGATTGAAGCTCGTGGCGATGACATCACACCGGGGTCTAGTCGCAGCGCCTCCATTATATTTCGAAGTTGTCCTTCGAGATCGCCCTTCACAACATCCAAGATAAAGAGCTCTGACCTGGGCAGGCAGATCCTCGCAGAGTGTGCGATGTTGATCGCTGTTTCTCTCTTGTCCCCGGTGAGCATCCACACCTTGATGTTCGCCCTCCGGAGTCGGTCGATGGTGGCAGGAACGCCCTTCTGCAGCTTGTCTTCGATGGCGGAAGCGCCAGTGAGCTCCAGCGAGCGCTCTATAAGTTCTGCTGCTGCCTCAATCCGTTCTTGTCTGTCTACCAGCGACGTCGTAGCAGCGTCAAAATCCTTCTTCCACAGCGCGTACTCCTCTTCTGAAAGGTACTTATGCGCAAAAAGCAGAGTTCGCAGGCCTTCATTCGCGAAGTCGTCGAGGTGTCTGAAGCACTGCTTGAACATGGCCGAATCGTCGTTGCAAGAGATTTGTTCCAGAAGTGGTCCATGCCTTATCGCCAGACTGTCCATAGTTGTACTCCGGCCAGCCATGGAGTTGCCTCCAAAGGATACAGCTCGGACAGCTATTTGTGGTCTTAAGCGGTCAATGGATTTGCGACCTCTCTTGACATCGAGTGATTTGCTCCGGCTTATATCAGTTGGGGATGTTACGATGCCGGATACAGCACTGCTTCTCTGAAGCACCAGGCTCGGACGGCCTCCAAAGCTGTTCCGCGGTTCATGAGCCTCGCTTCTTCTCTCGAGTTCTCTTTCCATTTCGATGCTTTTGCGTACCTCGTTCGCTTGTTGCATCGCAAGATGCGCCAGCCGCAAGCGAGGTAGGATGGTCGAATCGGCGCCTTTCGTCAGCAGCAGTATTCGCCCGTCAGGGCATCGGACAATGATCGACATTCTTTTCCGCTTGCTGCTGAACTCAATTACGTCAAGTACCTGGTAGACCTGGCGAGACTTGGATCCGCCGCCATTGTCTATTTCCAAGGTGATAGATCGGGCCGACCGGTCAACAAGGAGAAACCCCAGGTCTTCGGCAGCTTGAACCAGAGCTAATTCATCTGGAGAAGCGGCTTGGAAGCTAATCTTCCCATCTCTGATCTCCGGTAAGCATGTATGGCAAAGAGCCATAGCAAGGATGTACTCGACCACCCGCTTCGAGAAGTTAGAGGCGGGGTTGGAGCGGACGAGCTGGAGCAGCTCTTGCGTAGTAGGCTCGGGCACAACATGCTCGGGGATTGTGATGGGGGCGCCCTCTGGGTCAGTTACATGCCAGGTTGCTTGTCTTGTCGTGATGAGATCAGCACTCTGGTGTGCCACCGTATCAGTGCAGGGGGTCGAAGCTACCACAGCATCATGTGCGTTATGTAGCCACGATGTCCCAGCAATGCTCATCTTGCGAAACTTCATGACATTCTCCGTCAAGGTCCCCGTCTTGTCAGAGAACACGTAGCCTATTTGGCCCAGGTTCTCGAGGATGGTGTTGGTGTTGCATCTGGCAGGCGTGTCGCTTGCTTCGTCGTACATCTCGACGTCCCAGTTAAGCGTGAGCATCTGCCCCAACTTAACGATCTCGAGACTGATATAAAGCGCTAAAGGGATGACGTTGTTGAACTGGATGATATAGCCGATAATAATCTCAACATATTTGACAGGCGCATCTGTAAGATACCACGAGTTCTTTTCGACTGACTTCTGCCATAGCAGGTATCCGCCGAAACACCCAATAGACAGGACGATGACATAGAGGGCGAGCGAGATGACAATTTTGTTGGCAACCTTCTCCATAGCCGGCTTCTTTGCGTCCGGGTGTTGGTTGGCGTTCTTCCTAATCTTACACTCTTCTCCGGTATTGACGACAATGCCGATAGCCTGTGGTGTGTTTCGCAGGGTCGAACCTCTGTAAACCACCTCGCTGAGTGTCAGGGGTAAGGTCTTGTTACTAGTCGAGACCCTCCCGTTGAAGTGATAGAGATCGGGGTTGGGATCCTCAACGACAAACTTGGCACGACAGTCGACAATAGCTTGTACTGTGCTGCACTCTTCCAAAGCAGCTGAGACTTGCTTGCTCTTGAGATTCGTCTCGCCATCTAGAGCCATGGTCTCGACATAGGCAAAGCCGCTGTCTCCGTCAGCATGCAGCAGGACCATGTCTGCCGGGACATCTTCGTCCCTGGTGAGTCTGACCACATCGCCAACTTTCACATCCCGCCACTTCACATCAGCCCAGCCGAAGCCGGCCGTCACAGCCGTTTCCTTCTTTAACACTTTGACGGTCCGAGCGTTTTCGACGGTGTCTAGTCGATGGCGCTTCCAGTCGTCGAACCCTTCCTTGACCATCAACAGTACGATGAAGAACAAGAGAGGGATAATGGTGGTGTAGCTTCCGGTAGTGCTCAGCCCCGGAATCATTTGAGGAATGCCGACACAAAGCAAGTAGAAGTTGGCCAAGCGGGAGAACTGGAAGAGAAGCTGCTTGGGAATGAAGTCGTAGAGTGTGTAACGCGACGTCCGTATGGCATTTGATACGTAGGGGCCGCCTCGGCGCTCGTCGACGAGCACATCTTCACGGGACAGGTCGAGCGGGATGTGTCGTCCGTCCTTGCTTGGTGGAAGATGCTGCTGCCGAAGCAAGAGCTCAACGAAGTATCTGCGATACCAGTCGGCTAACCTCGTCTCAAGTCGCGCTGTTCGTATTCCTGCTTGAGTACGCAATCTGACGGGCTTCTCCATCGTCAGATCATGAGGTCGGCCCTCGTCCCTGACCCCCATCGCGACGGTGATTACCACGAGCCACGACTACTATCCCCCCATATCGGCACAAGATACACGACGCCGTGGCTGCTTCGAATATAACGGTTTCCGATGGTCAAATGGTCCAGTGTTAGAAGTGCATTTCTGGCAGGAAAGACGAGAATACGAGGTCCAATCCGCGCCACACGCGCCTCGCCCTTGGAAGCGAAGCTCGGCAAAGCAAGGCAACTATACATCAACAGGCAGCGCGACGGACCTGGTAACGAGTGGCATCCCAAAAGGGCTGGTATAAGGGTAAGAACAATGAAGGTGAAAAGTTACTGTGAAAGCATTAAAGTTGGAACACATTGAAGCCGTCATGACGACGCAATCCGTGAAATGCCCCACTAATTAATGCTTGGTTCGAGATTTTGACAGTTCCCGTTTATCTCCGGATTATCCGCAGTCTAAATTAAGCTAGATAATGTGTGCTCTAGGCCTGCCAAGGCTGCCAAGCTGCTGTGGAGATACTCCAACGCATCGCCAGTCGCAAAAACTCACCTGAACCTTCCAGCTCCATCCCACTAATTAACCTGAACCACGGCACCCAAAGTCACCCGGTGCACCCGTCTCATTGCTAGCCTGTCCAACGCAGCGCTTCTGAAAAACACCTGTGCGGAACTTAAGCCGTCCATTCCCTCCCATCGCTACCAAGCCCATACTAAAAGTCCCACGTATCGGGCAACAGCGCGCAGTCATCCACCTGTCCCTTTCAGCGCCGCGCCGGAATCACTGCCCGCAAGCCCGCAACGGTATAATATCGGCGATCGCTCCACATCTCTCTGTGCATGATGCTGGACTACGTACCTGGGCTGACTGAAAGTTCTCTCACGGCATCTTTCCGGGTGCTGTAACTCAAGTCTCTCTTGGACCTTGGGAGTGAAACTGGGGTGGCCAGGTCGCTCACTGATGCTTGAGTGAAAGGCACGTTGAGGCCCATAGTACTTATGCCCGGGTTCTTGACAGCCTGGTCGTGCTGGGAATCTGTCATGCGGACAACCCAAAATTGCAAATCCTTGTCATTATTTTCCAAGTACTGCATCGGCTCCGAGCCGGTCAGTGACCGTAGGAACTGGGCCGTTTCATTGACCTGGACCATGTCCGCAGGGTCAGTCGGAAGAATAATCCATTCTTGCACCTCTTCCTGTCGGTTGGTGAGGGCCGAGGAGCTGCTCCCAGTCTCTTGTGTCGTAGTATCCGCACCTGTTGGGATAGCGGCAGCGGGCAGGGCCAGCTTGGTAATCTGCTTGATACCTGGATGATTGCCCAGTGTGGTGACCTGGTCATCGTCGGCCTCAACCGTCCCCGATACTAGGTTCTGCTTTACATCGGTCCAAGGGTTGAGATCATCGGTTCCGACAGTTGTCTTGATGAAGGATGCTGTGCTATCGTAATCGCTGCCTGGAGTTGGAAAGATATTGTAGTAGTCCTTGCCTGGAGATCGTTGACTGTGCAACATACGATGGACATCAGCAGTGAAGCCGCCAGTGATGAAGATAAGGAAGAGAGAGAGAAAGAATGGAAGAAGAAAACGCATTACTGCGGTGACGGCTGCAAGGGCGTCCCGTCCCAAAAAAAAGGGTGTATCAAGGTGTATGCTAGGCTTTGAATGAAGAGAAGTACAACGAAGTTTGGAGGTCGGGATGTTTTTGGTTTGATAATGGGAATAGCTGTCGAATAATGGAAGATGACACACGTGTTTCTGTAACTAGAACGGCTTCATTGACTCTCCAGAGCTAGAACTCTGATGAGGGATATATATATAGTCATACTACTGTGACGGCTGCGAGGTTGTCCTAACAAAAAAGGGGGCGGGAAATATCAAGGTGCAGCATCGTGCCCTTCAAGCATAACAGAAACCATCGACAGTAGAAAACCAACTAACTTAGAGGTAATAATAGTAGTTCTTGAAACGCGATACTATACGTAAACAGGCCTCAAAAATGGTACTCACCTCTCTTCAGCGGTAGTGGATTCCATGTTGGCAACTTAGCAAGCCTTCCATGTGACAAGAGTTGGTGATATCTGGGCCGACGAGGACAGCTGCATCGCTTTTTAAGTGTGGGAAGTCAATCTCGGCCGGTCCATCAACGCGCGTTCGAAGGTTCTCATCGGCCAGCGATAGTCGCCCTGTTTTGCAACCAGGATACATTTTGTGACGCAACTCTGCTGCAGCCGCCTCGCACTCGGTGTTGGCCTCCGCATCAGAGGCGGGAACCTAATACAGGTTGCCAGTACGGTGGTCCGCGGCCGTTGGAAGTTGGCCCATGGCACACCGAGAGGCCAACGCAGGTCCGTGGAGGCTGCGCCCGACTGGTTAAGCAGATAAAGCTCAAACCCCAAGTGCAGATACCTTGTTTACAAGCAGAGGAACTTGAAAAAATAAAGGATCCCGATTCCCAGTTCCTCAAGCATTCCTCAAGCATGTGGGCCAGGAGTCATTTTAAAAGCCATATCATCGATACCTCTAACTCACTACGAGAGTCGACGGGACGAATGCATGGGTATGCACCTGCAGGAAACGGACTCGGATCAATGGATTGAACTTGCGACCTCCCAGGGATTGTGACCTCCCAGGGATTGTGACCTCCTAGGGATCGCTGGCAGACTCTGGGCCAATTCGGGCCGCTCTGTTACCACTGTGCCACTCCGTCTCACCGCATGGATGACAATACGCACCAACATTTAGGTTAATAGGGAGCCGTGAGTGGTCAGTTGCTAGTGGTCATATGCAGGCTCAGTGTCCTCATGGTTTTGCAAAGATGTAGGCGAGGCCTAGGGCCAACAGACGTGATGCAGATGAGGTCCGGAGAGGTGGTGCTTAGAAGTTCGTTCACGTTCTTCCTCCTGCCAGCACTCCGTATCATTGTGCCACGCTTTGCAGAGAGCGCGGCCGTAGCCTGAATATGCCGAAGATGACTCCCACACGAGAGGGTGGGATTCACGCCTGGGTCTCATATAGCGGAGCTTGAGATGGGTAGCTAAGTCCTGGAGGTCATCTTTGTAGAGTGCCATGAGGTGAGACGCAGTGAAAACAGCTTCGATGTATCCTGGTGTTATCTGGACGTTGAAAGCACGTTCGAGACTAGCCGCAACGACAGCGCGCCACAACCCAACGATACCTACCTACCCTTACTAAGTCTAAGGCGCTGTGAACGTGTGACGTCGCAGCGGCTTATTCTCAGCATCTGTGGGGTGCTTCCAAGAGACCTCGAATCCCGCCTCACTCTAACTCAATGTCCTCCATAACCGGCGGCTTCTCTACATCAAACCAGCGCGCCTCCATGACACCGTACACATAGCCGTGGCCAACGATTCGATACGGCCCACGGTCTCTCTCCCTCCGGAGATACCAGATTTTATCGCTCCCAGCAAAGACCGCAACCACATCTCCCTTCCAAACGCATGACTCTCTCCGCATCACCACCTTACCCGCGCCGTACCGTATGTCTAAAGGCGGACACAGCGGTCCGAGCCCCATGTACCCCTTTTTCGTGGTGATAAACTGTCTCCCCTCGTCCCCGTGCGCGATGTATTCACGAGCGCTGAACGCCGTATCCCAGACCCCTGGATCTCCGACTCCCACGTGATCGTACAGGTACCTGATAAAAGGGTGCTTCGTCATCAGCGCCGGTATGGAGATGTTTGCCTCTACGTCTTCGGGGTACATTCCGCAGAGCGTCCAGATGCTCTTGTTGGGTTTTATAGTGTTGATGTCCGGCATATTCCCCGTTAACTTGTCTGGGAGTCCGAGGTTGTATTTGAACTGCATTGTCATATACCTGATGAAGTGATCCCCAAAGATGGCCGGTGCCTCCGAGAAAACGCCATGCCATTGGACGTGGTTTGTGAGAAAGGTCCGCCACGCAGCCTCAATCCTCGTTCCGCCCGTCGGATAGGGCTCCGGATCGAGACAGACTTCCTCGAAGATTTGCATTTGAACAATGTATTTGTGCAGACTGGTGCAGCTCATGGTGATTCTTGAGACTGTGTCGATAATGAGACCTCTGACTGTGAGTACGTCGTTTCCTCGGCTGAAAGAGGCCCGGAATTGGTCTCCGAAATACGTCGTCAAGGGCGCGAAGGGCGGTCCATCCATCTTAACCGTGGATTCACCCTTGAAATCCGTCATTAGCTTGCACTTCCGCACGCCACTTGTAAGGTCTGGGACCCAGGTTGGCAGATTTTGAAGCTTGTTCAAATTGGGAGCGGAGCAGAGGTCTAGCATAGCCAGTGAGCCTGAATCCCGAATTGACCACTGGCAGGCCTCTCGATAGACCTCCTCGATCGCCTTGGTGTAATCCGGCTGGATTGGCCGTACTCGGCCTTGCCTCGCCTGTGATTTGGTTATACCAAGGATGCCATAAACACGGTCGCGGGGGTCTGTAGCTTCATGGCCAAGAAACGAATTGACCAACGTAACCAGCGTACGCGGATGCGTCCAAGTCATTTCTACGCACCCGTGTCGCGAGCTCCAGATTCGACCAATAGCGGACAACCGTGCCCAGAGGTGCCTATTTTGAGTTGGCTCTTTCTCAGCAGACTTCAACACCAGCAAGTTGCAAGTGCCACTGACACAAGATTCGAGTGCTTGATGGTGAGGGTCTCTGTCGACGACAAGTTCCATTGGGTCGATGACACGTGCGGCCTTGTACAGCTCTGGCCACGGGACTGCGTAGTTCCCGCAGAGAACGTCGGCCGTGGTGGACATGATGATCTCTTGAGCCACCCAGACGCGGCCGAAGTAAGGTCTGGTGAATATATCGGCCACAGCAGGCCAAGACCTACCTTCGAGCTCATTGCGGACAGGTTTGTGGACAGGGATATTGTCATGTATCCGGCTGTCAAAAGCCCTTGCCAGATACCTCACGATGCAAAACGCTTTTCCAGTGCCTTCTTTAGCCGGACCAATCCACATCAGCACCTTGACAGCTTGCTCATAGATGCGGCGCATGAGCAGGACCTGCTCTCTTCTCTCGTCGGCATCCTCCTGGTTGATGCATAAACCGTCGATCCACAACACCCTATTTCTGCCAATATAGCGGAGCTGGTTCAAAATGGTATGTAAGTTCTTTGTGATGATCACCGCTCTTCCCTCGCAGTATACGTGGTGCTGGAGCCCTGTAGTCGCCTTCAGGTTCCAGAATGAGTTTGAGTGCACGTCATGGTAGTCAGGAGCTTTAACAGAGACAGGGAGGCCCCATTCGTACGACAGCGCTTCAAAATCTGGTTTCTTGTCCAGCGACACAGGTTCGAGCTCGATGTGAATGTCTGACCCGCGCCGGCCGGGCATGAGTGTAAGCAGGCGGATTGTTCCATCGTTGGGTATCGAAGAGTACTGATATCTCCCATTGGGTCGCCCTGAGATGTGAGCCGCATCAGATGCCGAGGCCATTGCGAATCTGCAAGCCTTGTAGTTGCGTTCATCTGGAGTTCAAAAATCTTTGGTTGGGTCAGTAACAGTACCCTCTAGGAAATCTGGGCGGGGTGTGGCTGCCTAAAGTGCTGAAAAGCTTGACGAGGCTCTGGACAAGGCCCTGGGAGAGGGCAGGGGGCTGTGCGGTGTGCAGTCTGCGGTGTGCGCCACGGTACGGCACGGACTGGACCTTATCGCCAACAGCTGTCTTGTATTCTCTACATGTGGGTAGGCTAACTATCGAAGGTACGAATCGGTCTACTCGACCTACAAAATTCATAGACAACGGAGGCCGTGAGTAATCGAACATCCATTCTAGAGTACTTACCGGATTGTACAAAAAACATATCACGTACCGTGAAAACAAGTACTGATCCACGACCACGCCGCTTCTATAGATATCTACCTTACATGAGCGACAACTAGCCCAAACTGTGGCTTCATGACAAAATTTTAGTACTGATGAGCACGGCAGTTCAAGCACTAGGTAGACTTAGACTTAGATTTAGACAACACCAGCACCGGATATTCACCTCTGACTTAGTCTCGGAGAGCCAAGCTGAACTCACAACACAGCACGAAATCTTTGCTCTTACATCACATCACATACATTACGATGATAGATTTTCATTGTAAGTAGCATTGAAGGGCCAAAAGAAGTCCTTATACTGAAATTGTGCTCTAATCCTTCTCCAATGTTGCTTCTAAATCAACTTTCTGATACTTAGTACCTAAAGACATTTCAACCAAACCCAGCCTAGCAAAGACCCAACACATCCTCCATTGCAAGCACCTAAAATCCAGTCCTGATATACTTGTCTATATGGCCAACACTACCATCAACCCCCCCAATCCCAGCCATCCCGGGCTTTTCGAACGACCTCAGAAGCAGTTATTCTTGACGCTGCTGATGCCCAACAACTCCGCCGCCAGGTTGACGAGCGCCTCGCCCCCGGCCTTGAGCTTCTCCGCCCTGCTGGTGGCCTTGAGCAGCAGCTCGACGGCCTTCTTGGCCCCGCCCAGCGCCTCGATGTACTTCTTGATGCGGAGGATCTTGGCGGCCGGCACCGCCGTCGTGGCCAGCATCTGCACGATGGCCGCCACGCACTTGGCCACCTTCCACCACGAGGCGCGGGCCTGCAGGGGGGAGTAGTCCCTCTCAAAGAGTGCCGGAGAGGACGTCTCCGAGTTGGTGACCTCGGACCTCTTGGGTTTGGCGCCGCCCGGCTCGCGCACGCCGTTCTCCACCAGCCACTTGTCCAGGGCGTCGTCGCCCTGCTCCAGGACCGAGTCCGGGATGTTCTCCAGGGTGGAGAAGAGGCTGGTCAGCGGGCTGTCGAAGTCCGTGGTGAAGTTGAAGTCTGCGGCCGCGGCCGTGAAGGCGGCCGACTCGGCGCGGGCGAAGACGGCCTTGCTCTCGTCGGTGGCGTCGGTCGGAAGAGCGAGGGCGGAGGCCGAGGCCACGAAGGCGGCGGCGAGGGCGATGAGCTGGAACTTCATTTTGATGGGTGTGGTAAGAAGAAAGTGAGCAGAGTTAAAGGCGAAGAAGTGTTGAGTGAGTTATCGAGGATGTTGGGCTGTACTGGGTACTGGAGATGATGGTGGACACATATTCCCATTCTCGAAGGGAGAGTTGCTCGACTTTATACTCGACCATGTGTCTCTCTTGTCGATAACAGGATGTCATATCGGACGAATCTACTGGCACTTACTTCCCGTCTTCTCTCATGATGCACCTCAATTCCGATCGAGAGATCTTCGCTCCCCCAGTAAGCAGGCCTTTCCCCGACCGACGGGCATCTCATGTCTCGGTCGTGATAGATTGCTATAGCCATATACCCCAGCATGTCTAGTGTCGAAATATAGTACAAGCTGCACCCGATGTTACTCGCCAAGCCCGCGGCACTATAAATACTAGGTCCGGCATGCTAGCGAGACCTATGGTAGACAAGGACAGGAAACAGACTGAGGTAGCAGTCGGTGAGCAAAACTACGGGTCTTCAAAGACGGATGAATTGACGCCATCTCCAAACAGATTCGCTACGAGATGTTAGTCTAGATAGGAATGTTGCCGGGTCAGCATGGAACAACTGGACAAAGACTGAGCAATCTTGCACTATCGGCGTTCGCCCAACAATTCTTTGCACGGGTGTTAGAGGAGGATAAGATGACATCTCTCCGATGTTGATGTCGTCAATTGATGGGAGATCTCCGGTAAGCAATGTGGCGCAGAGTTACAATATCAAGAATCTCCCCCGCATCGGTCTCTTAATGGTGAAACGAGCTGAATCTCTGATCTCAGGGCGACACTGCGATAGGTGCCAGTGTAGATCCTAAGAATAGCCTCAGCTCAGCCCCATCCAGGGTGGTAATATGCAAGTTCCCGCAGATCACCTCCACTGTCGAATATATTGCTTACAGGCATTGCTTTCATTCCTGTGATACTAGTCAAGGAGTTTGAGGCATTTTGTCGGTGGTTGGAATGTCCAGTGATACATTTCAAAAATAGACACTTAAGACCAGTAGACACGTCGTTGCGATAGAGCTCAGTCGTTAGGCTCGCGCATGAGGGCCAGCATTTCGAAGGGAACATCACAACATCACTGGGTTCACAGAGCAGATGCAACGGTCAGTACGACCGGACACAACGTTCAATATCATCTACCAAGCTCGGCACAAGTTGGTGGTATCTATCCCATCCGACGGAAGGTCCCCACCAGATCTATGGTATCTTACACGCAAATCGCCGTCTCGTCATGTGCCATTGGCATCAAGTCTAGTCCCTCGAATACCCAAACGACCAAGGCTGCATAAACGGCACCGATAAAAGCAAAACTAGCAAAGTAGCGCATGAGCCACAACTCCCCTCGACCGTTCTGCTCCCTACTACCATTCCTCCTCGTCATCCCCGCCATTGTTCTCGGCAAACGGATCTATCTCCTCAGGGTAGTCAGCCTGATCATCGTCGTAGCCTGCCTCATCCTCCTCCTCCTCTTCCTGATCCTCCACGGCTCCCTTGGCCGTTGCAGCCGGCGTCTCTTGGCCGACCCTGCCACCGTCCGTATTCTCCTTATCCTTGCCATTGCCGGTATCCGCAGCCGCATCTCTCGTCTTCGCCGCGGAAGCACTCTCGCCGACGTCGCCGCCCGCTTCGCTCGCGGCCTCGCTGGGCGCCACGCTGCCAGCACGGCTGACGGCGGCGCTGTTCGTGCCGACGGTGCTGGCGTCGCCGTATATGCTGTTGGTGCGGTGGAAGTCGCTCTTGCCCTTGCGGAACATATCGTCGATCTCCGTAGTAACGTGATAGTTCAGCTTGGACGAGACGCCCCGGACCTTGAGCTGCGCGGCCGCGGCCTCGCCCGCCGAGGACGCGGGACTGGCCTGTCCCTCGCCGATGCGGGCGACTTTGTTCCGGTTCCTGGTCTTCTTCGCGGGACCTTTGGCCGCCAGCTTCTTCTTGTGCTCCTTGATCTGTCGCTCGCGCATCCAGTCTTCGTTCTCGTTGGTCCAGATCTGCGCCTTCATCTTCGCTTCCTGGGGGTTGAGCATGCAGTGCTGGACCTCCGGGTCGTCAGCAAACTCGTCTTCCGTCACGATGGGGTCATCCTTGACTCGGCTCCGTTGTCCGCTGTAGAAGGTCGAGATGGGGGCCTCAACAGACGCTTCGACCGACCCCGTGGCGAAGGATGGGCTCGGTGAAAGGTGTTCGACGGGCTGGTTGTGTTGTAGGGCGGTCGAGACCTCCTGGTCAATCCGCTGCTCGTGAGCAAACTCTTCCAGAAGGGTCGCAGCCCGGGCGTCGCCCTCTTTCCTAACCTCGTCGACAGCTATGGACATCAACTGCTCATCATGGAGGAGTTTCTCCACGTCCTTTTCCAAGTCGGCCTCATCAGCGCGCCAATCATCGTCGAAAGCCAAGTTGTCTCCCCTATCTGCAGGGCTCTTCCTCTTTCCCTTCCCCTTTCCAGACGAGCCTTCACCGTTTCTGTCCGTAAGCCCTGGGATGACAATGCCTTGTGCTGCCGCCATGGCCGCCTCGGTGCTGCGCTCGGGAATAGCATCGGGATCACCAAACTCTTCGGCCAGCATGTTAAGCTCGCCGTCGCCGCCGCGAGCAGACACTATAGCGGCCCTCGCCTCGCCGGTCACGATGCGTTCCTGGGCGGGCTTACTGGGCAAAGGTGGGATCACGAAGCCATCTTTGTCAGTGTTCGGTGGTGGATGTGCCTGCGGCTGCTCGGGAGCTGGCGAAGGCGACGGAGAGAGCATGAGCCTAGGATCAACAGGGACGGAGGCAGATGCATCTTCGGTAGGTGCAGCAGAGGAGTCAATTGAAGCAGTATGAGCCGAGTCTGGTGTACCAGTCAGCCTCTGGCGCTTCTCTCCCGTCTCCTCTGGGGCAGGTGAGTTGGTATCGTCCTCCTGCATCTCCTGGACCTTCCTTTTGCGACCCGGATGCTTTTCTTTCCATGCTGGAGTATTCTTGTACCAGCCAGGGGGGTCAAACTGCTCGTCCAGGAACTCATTGGTGTGGAACTCGTCGATGGTCATTTGAGCCGAGGGAACATTAGCAAACTCATCCATTCGTTGCTGGATGGTGTGCTCGGTAACTTTGGCAATGTAAATGACTTCTCTGACGGTCCGTCTAAAGCTATGCGCGCGAGCGGCCATGATGACAGCAGCGCCGCAAATACCGGCGGGTCGGCGACCGTGGGTCATGTTATCTGCCTGCATGCGTTTCGCAATGCGAACAGCCGAAAGGGCGATTTTGTTGCTCTCTTCATAGAACTCGAGCTTTGATGCGAACTTGTAGATAAGATCCTCCAACACGGGAGGGGCAGGGCCGTCCTTGTTCTCGGGAAATTTGGACTGGAAAGCTTTGAAGTTCCTGCCCAGCCTAAAGACATTCTCCTTGCAAAGGTCCGCCAAGTCGATGAGCATAACCTTGTGGATACCTTCTTTGCGGCAAGCAGCGTACAGGCACATGGCCACGACGTTGGTGATGCGACGGCCCTGCACAAAGTTGTTCATGGACGCCATCCGATAGAGACGGAAGCCACTCTCCGATACCGACGGTGGCACATTTAGGCGATGCGCATACTGCTGCATGAGGGTCTTGGCTTCTTTGAGGGATCGTTCGCGCGCCTCGCCGGCGCCACTACCGGCGACGCGGCGGAATGCCGGTCCGCCATTGATCCTGACGCCGCCTTGGTCGGCTCCAAGATAGCTTCCTTGGACGACAGCAGCGCCGGATGACGTCTCACCAAACTGGACTTCGGATACAATGTTGCTCTCATCAGCGACACGACCACAGGTCTGACAGGTGCCGTCGACGACATTCGGGTTTGGACAGGCCTTGTTGGGGCACTGGGAGTTGCCTCTGGGGATGGGAGTGGTGCCAGAGACTGCGGCTGCGGCGGCGGCTTTTGCTGCGGCGGCGGATTGCTCTCGAGCTCGCTGCTCCCTCTCCATGATCTGGCGGACGGCATTAGGTTTGCGTAGTGGTTTACCCTTAGCCACGCTGGGCCGCCTGACAGCGGGTGGTTTGGTGATGGCGGACATGGTCAAAGCTGAAATGAGATATTTGCGAGGAGCAGGGCAGTGAGGTACTCGAGGTGAGCGTAGAGCTGAGCTCGTCACAAGCAGTGATCAGGGGTAGTATCTCATGAGGTGCAGAGGTTGTCGGAAGGGCGGAATAAAGGCTGAAGACGTCGCCAACCAGGCTACCGACACGTCTCGATGTCGGTCAGGTCAGGATTGCGAGCAATGCCGGACACTTTAAGAGAGATATCCTCCACCCCAAAACGATGTTATACCATTGGGTAAAAGCAATATGAGCAGGGACGATGGCGATCCTGTCCGAAAGATACTGGCGATGGGAAAAAACGATGAAGGAAATCTCTGGTGGGGCTGGAGAGCCGCTTTGTTCGGCTGGAAAAAGCGGCGGGTTGGTCGAGTGGAAATGGTGGGGGACTTTCAAAAAACAAATCAGAAAAAGTCGAGTGGGCCGCACGGACCATCTGAGTCACTTTGCGAGGTTCGGTGTGCGTCGAGTTCGATTTCAGACGAGAGTGAAATGTCAGACAGTTTTGGCAGTTTTCTTTTCACTTTTTGTATTGTACCTTTCCCGGTCTAAGCCACTCTTCTTGCACCTCAATTATCATCAGAGTCACAGTAACCTTCTTCAATACCCGGTAACCTCAAAACTAAAGATATTACTGTACAAGTTCTAATGCCAAAGCAGGAATATGACTCCCGTCGATTTTCATGCTTTATGCTGTTCAAGCCACCTGGGTCTTCAGGTTACTACTGTACTGACTAATAATGCGGTTAAACCTCGGCCATCTTCCTTCCCCGATTGGCTTTTCCCCGCGTCATAAGTGGCCGCCGAATTGGGGGACCCCTGCCCGCCTAGCCTCTCATTTAAAACACACATTGACAGCCGCCGCCCCCACTCTGCTGCAACCCGTCTCTCCTGGGGCATGCCGCGTAGGATGAATGGTTACCTTTCCGTACCTCAAAGCTCATTAGATACAACGCCTCAACTAGGCTGAGTCACTGAGACTATGAGATTGGTGAAATTAGAAAAAGAGGGGTAAAGGAGGTGTTAGCGTTCAATACCTGCCCATTCCCAACGTAGTTTCAGTTCAAACTGACATAGGACGGGTGTCAACGTGGTTTCAGTTCAACTGGCTTCCCAACCCCACCATCAACAGAAACGAGTAAAAAGAAAAAGGAAGGAGAAGACGACGACGACGACGACAGCCAAGCAAAACATGCGTCTTCCCGAACTCTCAACCAGAGAGGCCACGGCCATCCGCAACTCCGTCGACAAATACAAGCTCAAGCAATGGGGCTTCGTCATCTTCCGCTGCACCTACAAGTCGCAAGAGAAATGGGACCAGTTCATCGGTCTCATCAAGGAGCACGCGAGCGATTACTTTGAGTGGCGAGACATGGAAGACCTCTACGCGAGCATGGCCTGGACGATTATCGAGGACGCCGAGACGTTGGAGGGCGCCAGTCTCGCGACGACGGCCCAGAAGTTTGTCGAGTGGGTGGAGGGGCCCGAGGGGCGGCGGGACAGGGAGGGCAGCTTGTTTGATGGCGACGACGCCCCTCCGGTCTATGGGCCGCGATACACCTTTTTCCTGCACGCCGACGGGGAGAGCGTGGAGAGTGTCGTGGATGATGCGAAAGCGCGCGAGCATGGGGGTTATTTCTGTAAGGTTGTGAGGGCTGATATGGCCCTGGCGGCGCAACGGGAACGGCAGGAAGAAGAAGGAGGGGGCGAGCAAGCCGAAGAGCTGGGCTCGGAAGACGAGGAGGAGGAGTTGTTGGACGTGAGAAAGAGGGTCAAGCTCGACAACCTCGCTACTTTTTATGCGTTTGTCCTCGACACCAACGCGTGGTACAACATCCTCGTCGAGGATGGAGTTGTCGACATCTGATGAAGTTAACTCCCGTTAACTTTTATGTTATGCTGTTGAAGCCACTAGGTCTTTGTAACGCTACTAACTAATAATACGGTTAAACCTCGGCTATCGTCCTTCCCCGATTAGCTTTTCCCCGCGTCATAAGTGGATGTAGTTGAATCATTACGCGATGTACTTATGTACTCCGGCCCGTGTAGCCGGCATGGCGTTGAATATACCTTACTATTCTACGGCAGGAAGGTAAGCTTAAGCAACGTATCATGTTGGTAGAGTAGCTTATATAAATACTTGCTCTCTCAATCCTCGTCATTGAGTCTCAACTCGTTCCTTGACATCTCACGAAGTGCCATAACGTACGGCAGCAATACAAAGTCTGCTTCAATTTGGACCCATCTTGACATCCCATAAACCATGTCGAGCCAGACCTTCTCCATCGCCGCCCCTCCAGGGACCGACGTCTGGCGCAAGCCGCCCGTCACTGACGTATTCAACGGTGCCTACCCTACCAAACATCCCCCCATTTACACTTCTTATTCTATACTAACACAAGTCCCCAGCACCAACCCACCCTCCCCCATCAGGAAACCACACCAACCCCCTCTCCTCCTTCCGCTCAGCCCGCATCTCCTTCTCCTTCCCCTTCGCGCAAGCAGCCCAGTACGACCAAGGGGGCCTACTTCTCTCCTTCCGCCCCAAGGGCCAATCCCCCCCTACGGCAATGCCGCCGCGGTGGATCAAGACGGGCGTCGAGTGCTACAACTCGGCACCCCGCATCTCCACCGTAGCCTGCGACCGCTACGCGGACTGGAGCGTCGGCGACCGCTCGCCCGACGCCACCGAGCGGGAAGGGACCGACCGCGGTAAGGTCTGGACCACGGTCTCGGTCGAGAAGCAGGGCGACCACCACGGCCCCAGCTTCTGGGTCTTCCGCGTGCTCGCCGACGGCACCAAGGTGCCGCTGCGCGAGATCACCTGGATCTACGCCGGCGGCGACGAGGAGGTCGCCAAGTGGGACCTGACGGTCGAGGCCCTGGCCGCGAGGCCGGACACGGTGGTGACGTCGGACCTGGTCGTGGAGTTCAAGGATTTCGAGGTGGAATGGGCGGCGTAGGGCATGGCCAGCTCATCTGTAGTCCGGAAACGATGCGATGGGGAGGCGTCTACGCAAAACAGGAGTGCACAGTCACGAAAGCATCAGAGCAGAGGAACGATCAGGTGGAGGTGGCCGAGATCTCCTATTACCTAGCCCGTCAAGCGGGCGTAGAGCCAACGGGGCCGTCAGCACAGGAAAGGAGAAGAGAGAGTCATCCTCTAGGAAAGATCTCCTGTGCCCTCTCCTTCCCTTGTACTTCCGGCCCGACGAAAGGTAGATTTCGTCAAGAAGTCATAAATCATCATCAGGTCATTACAAATGAGTGATCGCCAGCCGTTCCTACGCGCTAGCAAAAGCAAATCCATGCAGGCCCATCTTTGCTCTCGGCTGTGATAAAAGCCAACCATCAACCTCCTCCTTCCCCGAAACACAGCGTTGCTGCGATTTAGACAAAGGAAATAAAGGTATCCGAAGAAGAATGTGATGTACGGCAGCGAAAGGTGTGAAAAGGTCGCGCCAGCCTGTGGTGTCGGTTCTTGTTGTTTTTCGTATTAGCCCCTTTCCGACGCCTTCCACTGCTCGTCTCTTGAATTCCAGTCTGAGTGTTGTGTCGAAAAACGATCTATGCCCGCTTTGCTTCGCATTCCCAAACGCCCAATGAAGGTATCGGAAATTCTGACAAGAAAAAGCAGAGATTGTCTTCTCCCCCGTACCAGTCCGGAAAGAGCAAAGCAGCCGAAAGCAAGATACAGAGATGCAAAAAAAAGAACGCTAGGTTGTTTTTCTGGAGATGGCGATGGGGTTATCAGTCCCAGTGCGGGAGACAACGTCGTGGGGCGCTTGTCGATATGGACGACGAGGGCTGGGACGGGGAGCCATAGCTTCCTGTTTTGTGATACTCCCGCGCACTGCCCGGCGTCTCTTGTTGCTCTCTGCGGTCATTCGACCAGCGAACAGAACCAATCTGATGCAACACAGAGAGCGAGGCGCCAGTTCCAACGCGAGACAAAGCAGTCCGGCCTTCCGTAGATACCGCAGAGTGATGAAATCAAGCCAAACAGAAACAGTAGGAAAGCAGAGGGGATGGGCTTCTCCCAGTCGGGCTCCTTCTTCGTATACCTCCACATTAGAGCCCTCCCTCTCACTCACCAAACTCTCGCATCAGAAAATGGTCGGCCAACCTTGCAAGAAGTGAAGAGTTTTCAAGTGGATGAATCGTCTCCCGAATGGTGTTCCAGTCTGATGAAGAATTCGGGAGCTGCAAACGAGAAAGCACCCCAACGCCGAGCGAAAAAGAAGTCAGTGCAAGAAGAAACCAATCACACACGATCCGATGTCTCGATCCAGCCCATAGCGATTCCAACTATACGCACCTTAAGAAAGCCAGAAAACCAATTTTGTACAATTCCTTGCGCAAGACCAAAAGCCTCTCAGACAGTCTTCGGTGTACGGGCGTTGCTCGCATCGATGACGTCGTCGAGGTGGTTGCACATGGCGACAAAGAGGTCGAAGAACAGCTTCCCGCTGCCCTCGCCGTAGACGTCGCCGCCGCACCTCTCCATCTCGGCCTGCATGGTGCCGCTCCGCTTGAAGGTCTTGCGGCACCGGATGATGAGTGCCAGGTAATGGGCGCGCAGGCGGCTGTCCGAGTCCGGCGTGTGCGCGTAGCAGTACTGCGCGCTGCGGAGGATGGTGCCCACGTCGATGCCCGACTGTAGGCCCTGCTTCCGCAGCGCCAGCCTCTTCAGCTCCTCCAGCTCGTAGCGGTCCGCGGCGCAGTAGATTACCGTGTCGCGGAGCAGGTGCTGGCCTACGCTGGAGAGGAACACCGTCGGCTCGACAGCCGAGGGATTTTGCGGGGTGGTTGGCCCTGCGCGACCACCTCCGATGTTAGGTGAATCGTGTGTCATCGCCGGGGAAGATTGAGGCGTGACCCGGCGAGACGGAAGCGAGTCCTCGAGCTCCCAAGAGTTTCGGGGCTTGTTGTGCAGCAAGCGCGGGTAGTAGTCGCCCTTGTACAGATACTCGAGGACCGCGCTGAAGACTTCTGGTTCCTCCTCCGGGAGCGAAATTCTCTTACTCTGCGCATCGAAGTACGTCCCGCGCAGTATCCTCTCGAAGAAAGGAGACTGGCAGAGGACGTCCTCGTGCGCCGCAAACAGTCGCCCTTCCCTACCCACCGTCATGGTGACGATGGGCGAGGGGGCGGGGGGTTTCTCGGCGTACCTCGGCGCCTGCGGCTGGGATTGCTGCATGCGCGAGGTCTCCTCGCCCGTGAGCGACCGTTGCAGTTTCGACAGCTTCTGGGGATCCCGCACGGATCCCGAACCGTTCTTCCTCATCAGCCTCGCAGACTTGTCCACGCGGTGTTGCGAATCCATGGGCACTGCTGGTCCCTCCCTCTGGGAGGCGGCAGCGTCCCGGGAGCGGAACGACCGCTTGAACATGTTGAACGACTGCGGCAGTAATCGACGAATCTTGAGCTCGGTAAGGAAGAACACGGTGGATTCGGGTATTCGAGACGCGCGGAACAGTGGAAACTTGGAGAGAGCGACGAAACGAGTGGAAAGTAAAGATCGTCCGGACAAACAGGCAAAACGACCAGAAGCAAAATGAGAGTGAACGCACAAAAGAACGATTGACGGGGTCCGGGCGGAGATACCTCTAACGAGCGACGCTTCGAGATACTCCAGCTGAAAGCTTTGCGACCCTTTTGGTTGTGTGTAGTGGGGGGGAGGAGGAAACCAGAAGGAAACAGGCAAGCGGAGGGGCGGGCGAGGCTTGTATTTATATTGTCGCCGCCATGCACGGCAGCATGGTGTTGACGTTTGCCCATTGGCACGTAACTGGTGTGGGTGGGGTGCGGGGAGGTAGTACCAAGGCACGATAGGTACAGTTGTGCTGTTAGGGACGAAGCTGTGTCTGTGAATGGTCCCAGGGCTGCATGGACAACAGGGCTGTGTCTGAACAGATCAGCGAACGACGGCCGGTTAACAAGATATCGTACCTATAGCAAGCGAGCTAAGCCGTGTGAACTGGCAAGCCGGGCGCGAAGGGGACGAAACAGACATCCACTTGGAATGCCGCGATTGAGATATGTAGAGCATCAAATGCGTCGTCACAACCGGGCGCCACGATCTGATAACACCGTAAAGGGCAAGCCGTCATGTTTGCGACGATAGCGTACAGCTTTGGTTCGAAGTTGGGTGTCAAAAGACGGATTGTCTCTGGATTAAGCTGATGCTGCCAGGATAGGGACTCGTCGACTACACGTAGCAATGACATGACTGCTGGAAAGTGATGCCAATTCATCGGTCACGTACTGACGGGTGTCCTCGTGATCTGTATGCGATGCCCAACATGCGGCCTTAGTCGTCGCACTCCCGTCGAGTCAACGCATCCCGAAAGTCATGGAATCCAGCCGAGTTCTGTCGAGTCACGGCCCAATCCGTTATCAGTGGCGCGCGGTACGAGCATTGTTAGTGGTATACGACCGCTGTTCCATCATACGTAGCCCTATTACTGCCGGAAATGCCGCATGCGGTTGAGTCACGATCATATTCGAGAGTTTGGCTGTAGGTAAGGCACGTCGTTGGTAGATGTGGTGAAGTGTAAAGCCAGGAGCTGACATTGAAGTTAAGGTACAGTACCTGAGTTAGGTACCTTCTTCCCCACCCCACCTGTAGGTACATTCTGTGCTATGCACTCCACCCGCAATAATTCATAGGACCAAAGTACCGTCTACAATATCACAAGAGACACAGATTTGTCGAGTAGACGACATGGTGTAGGCCAATGCGCTGACCACTGTCAAATACCTTTAGACTCCTAGCTGTCATGGAGTACTCGCCAGCTTTCCATGCTCTTTCTGCTGGCAACCTCTTCCTCTGGCTCTCAGCCCTGAAATGTATTGCCAGCTAAGTGCCATTTCCCTCTCTTCGGGTAGCTCTCTCGCGAATACCAATGATGCAGTACAAGAGCATAAATACTAGATCATTAACTAACAGTCAGTACTTTTGCTTCCTGGGTTGGAGGCTCGACTCGAGTGCATACCGAGAGGTCCTGACGCAACAAATCCAGCAGAATACACGGCGATCCGCAAGCGGCTGCCAACCACATCGGGGTCATCAAGAAAGAAAGGACTGTGGCCCGTCATCAGCTTCCCGACTGCGGCCCAACCGAGATAGGCAGCCAGCAAGGCTATCTGGCTGAGAGCGTGACCTAGGGCCGGCTGTAGGGCACTTTTGTGTCAGAGAAAATGTCAACTTTTCACTGCTTGATAGGAGACTGCTTACCACCTGGCGTTTGACACTGTTCAGGAGCACAACTTCGATGAAGACGAGAAGAACTGTGACACCCTCGAGGTTGAAGACCCAGAACGATTTGAGCCAAGCCTGGCCAAACATCTCGAGATACCCAACTGGTGGTTTTCCACGGAAGGTTGAGTAGGCGTAACCATGCGGCACCATGACAGCCCAATATACAAGCGCATTGGTTATGGCGAAGACCTGCGCAGACGTGTAGAACAGACTGAACCAGAGTCGCTTGTGGTCACCAGGCCTCTGCACGGGCGGAGATAATGTCCGTAGCAGCCGCACCTGCCAGTTGTTGTCGTCTTCGTCGATTTCAGCCCAACGGCAGTGTGTGTTGGCCCAGCACTATCTCTCCGTACGCAGACAGTCAGACGCCTAATCCCACATACGCTTACCAGCGAGCTTGCATATGGTAGGGTGGAAGACTCACAAACACGATAATGTGGTACAGCCAGAGGAGTAGGTAGCTGAGGACGGGGAACTCGAAAGCTAACAACCAAGGACCGTGGGTGTCTTCCCTGCGGATATTGAGGTTGATGAGGATTGGCAATAGCGCAGTGAGGTACACCACGATCAGCGCTCGCGCCTTTATCAAGGTCGCCTGGGAAATCCATGTCCAAGGCGAGTGGCAGGCCCGGAGGAAGATAGGCTTGCGGAGAGTCAACAGAATGCGGGCGTCAGGGCTCGAGGAGGCTCATACATGGTCTCGAACGGTGGATCTCGTTGGAGGAGGCACCTCCTGTGCTCCGGCGAGAAGCGGCGTTCTATCATTTGCCATGACAGCACTAAGTATTGACGGCGGCAGAGGAGCAAACTTGAACTTTAGAGATTTTTAACACAACAAACCAAAAGTGAATGGGAATATCTGGTTTCGTCCAGCGTAGGTGTAACGGTGAGGTCTGTCGTATGTGATGCACCGTCACGCAAACATCGACCGTGGATCTCCTTGACACCATAGCTCTGGTAGGTGCTACTGGACAGGATCCAGCCTTGAACGAGTTCACTCGAATTCGCAGCTGATATGAGAGGAACCCCCGTCTAGCCGGAACTTGCCTGGAAAAAGGGACCTACATTCGCGAAAGGAACTTGTTACAGAAGATGAGATCCTGCTGAGGCAGCCTCAATGGACTTTTGGTTAAAGACGTTCCAAAAGGTCCCTTCCCAAAAAGGCAGTCCCAGTTAGCAGCTTCAAATGTGGACAGTTACCTAAATATCTTCATTTTTCACTGCTTCAGCGCGGGTTGCCGCATAACCCGAATGCCCGTGCTAGCAGATCTTGTTGTTCGTGGACAGGTACGAAGCTATTGTGGCTATCACGGGGGGGATTCCCGTCACTTCCAAAGACTCGGAGCTCTCAAGGCTCACCGTGGTGAGGTGAAGTCGTTCTTGGCACGGCCCCACTTTGTCGGTCAACCAACCACAAGTGGCCGACTTTCCAGAAGGAGATGTCACCGTGTCCCGTCACCAAAGCTTCAACATCGAGAACACCGAACCTCAACTTCCCCAGCGAAATCGCAGTCCCAACAGGTTCCCACACTGACAGTCCACCGCATACCCTTCCGCGCCGGTCGCAATGCTGTCAAGCTTAGGGAACCCGCGGCAGGCGGCAGCCCAGCTGCTCAACTTCGGGCTGATCCTGTCGACGGCATTCATGGTGCGCCCGCCCTTCATGTCCACACTCCCCTCTATTCTTTTGCAGGCGCAAGCTAACCGTCCCGTTCGCGTACTACAGATGTGGAAAGGGCTCTCCGTCGTCACAGACTCGCCGTCGCCCATAGTCGTCGTGCTTAGCGGCAGTATGGAGCCTGCTTTCCAACGCGGTGATCTCCTCTTCCTGTGGAACCGGAATTGGCTGCAAGAGACAGATGTACGGTCCGATACAGAACCATGCTGTGGACGTATTGACTAACACACCGGTGCAGGTTGGAGAGATAGTCGTCTATAATGTGAAGGACAAGGAGATCCCGATTGTGCATCGGATTGTCAGGAAGTTCGGCAACGGGTACGTTCTCTCCTGCTAACTAGCCGATGAGCTAAGAGCTACATCCACTTGATATGACTTCGACTGACGATGTGGACGTCAGGCCCAAGGCGAAACTCTTAACGAAGGGCGACAACAACGGTGCCGACGATACGGACCTGTACGCGAAAGGCCAAGACTACCTGGAGAGGAAGGATATAATAGGGAGCGTCGTGGCTTTCATACCCTTTGTGGGATACGTAACGATCCTCTTGAGCGAGCATCCGTGGTTGAAGACGGTCATGCTCGGCCTGATGGGCCTGGTCGTCGTTCTACAGCGAGAATAGGCGTCAGATTCGACCGGAGACAATGCATGGAGTTATTACACCTTTTCTCGCCAGCAGTGTTCCAGGCTGCCGCTTGAGCGGATTGATACCAGACACTTGCGGCTGATTACGCTGGCTGGTTGAGACAATCAAGCCGTCAGATCCATTTTCTTGTGAGGGCATGCTGGGGCTGGCTCGCACAAACACTGCCAACAAAAGCCGGATACGCGACAAATATCGAGCAATTTGGACAAGTTGATAGGTAGCCTGCGACTCTGCAAAGCCCTCGAGTGTTTCCTGCTTGGATTGTCCACATCGAACAACCAGACAAATGCAACTCTGATGCTATGGCGCAGCGCAGTCCATGATTTCTTGTCTCGATATTGACAGGCGGGTCGGCGTCAGTCCTAGAGGGAACGCGGTAAACGCTTGTTATAGACATTGTTCAGCGCCAGCTCTCGAATTGTTCCAAATCTACGTCTGCCAACACTTAGATCACAATAACAACCGCAGCAAATAGCTTCCTTTACTTAGACGTCACCACATGTATGGGTTTCATCCACCTATCTCACAGTTATCTTGATCTTATCGCCGACACCTTCAAAAGTGACAAGGGGTGTTTCCACCTTTCCAGGCACCAGGCGTCCGGGGAATCCAACTCTAACGGCTAAATTGCCTGCGCCATGATGCTCATTGGGCCATAGGGGATACGAGAGCGGCCCAGGCGCCACTAGTGCGTGCAAATACGTTGGAGGCGTTGCTATTCTGGGCTTTTGGGGGCGAAATGGTCACGCCCAGATTCCAGAGATCTTTTCTACGAACGCTGCGCCTCCTGTGACGATGGCAAGTAAAAACTGTGCCGCTCCCGTCGCGTGATTCTTTCTTCCTACTTATCAGTCTTTCGTTGTCCTTAACTTGAATAAACTATTGTCGTCACTCGTTTCGCGACATTTCGTTCGTTTTGTTCTTCAGGTCTAGCCTGCGTCCCTCGTTTCGACTCGTTGACCGCCAATATTCACAATATTACTCTTCAACCAGTCGCTTTATACCGGTCGCACCTGACCGAGGTTGCTAATATAAGAGTGAACGCCGAGAAGCACCACCGATTTGATATCGAGAACATGGAGGAGACAACTCAGACACAGTCGGAGCCTAGCCGGCTGTCTCAACCGCACGCGCCCCAACCGGTCTTCGAGAAGACGCCTCTACAGAACCCGCAGCCTATGCAGTTCATCCCATATACGCCGGGCCAACAACAACAACCTCTACTGCAACCGAATGGTGATGCCGATGAACGACCATTCAGCAGGCCATGGCACATTGCCAAGATCGTGCTGGGATCGGCCTCCCTGTTATCCTCCATCATCATCTGGGCTCTCAGCATAGTCATTCTCGCCCGATACACCTCCGCCGACTACTACTACGACTCGTTTGAGAAAACTTTTGAGGCCGGGTTCGCATTGGCAGCGGTAAGTAGCGCCTGAGAAGCCATTAAATACACGTGCGATTGCTAATGAGACCTCCGATATCAGGCCGGAATAGCCATTGTCTGGCAAGCCGCCGAGTTCATCACGATATGGGCCTCCAAGCGCAACCACGGCATCCACCCCGGCGCAAACGTAGCCATGCACCTCATAATCTGGCTCGTCGCCGTCGTCGGCACCGGCTTCCTCGCCGCCTTCGTAGCCTACGACACCGAGAACCTAGCCGACCTCCGGGACGGCTACGACTACGACGGCAACTCGTACTCCTCCCCGTCCTCCGACGACGGCACCTACGACGCCGCCACGCTCGCGGCCCTGCTCAAGCTCGAGGAGGCCCTGCTGGCCTTCGTCGCCGTGCTCTTCCTGCTGCACTTCGTGCTCTTCGTGCGCGCCTGCGTCGAGACGCACCAGTACAACAGCCACCCCGTCACCCGCACCGTCTACGTCCAGGTCCCCGTGCAGATGGCCGGGGGCGCGCGGGGCCAGCAGCCCTTCGGGTACTACGCCTACCAGCCGCTGCCGGGACAGCCGCTGCCCTTCGCGCTGCCGCCCCAGCAGCAGCAGCAGCAGCAGCAGCAGCCACAGGTCGTTGCTGCGCCGCAGCACGCGCATCTGTACGGATACTATGCGCCGGCTCCGGTTCCTGCCCCGCAGGTGCCGGAGGATAACAGGAGGAGGTCCGCGGCGTCGGGGTCGAGGAATGCGACTCCTGCCGGGCCTTCGTCTGGTGCCGTGAGTCCTGTGTCGAACAGCGACCGTTAGTGATGTGAGAGAGGATTGTCGATTCAAGTCCACATACTGAGACGTTATGAATTCTGCCAACTGCAGTTGCGTGACGCCGTTAAACGCGTCAAATGTCACGGAGGCAGGAACATGATGACGATATAGACATGCTCATGTCCTACCTGAGCGGTCGCCGATTCGGCCGATTTGTTGAGCCTGCATTTGGGTTGTGACGCCTGCCTACCCAGAGCCGCTTTTTTTCGGCCATTTACAAATTTTGGTCTTGGTTTTATCGCGAATTTATCCTCGCCTGCAAACTATACCCAGTCAGATCTATAGATTCCACCTTATGTGCCTTCGATGGCCGCTTAATCTAATACTAGTTTGCGCTCTACGGAGGAAAAATAATACGTGCCCAACTGGATGTTCTAGTTGTGAGGACCACTTGCCATGGCGACACTCGATCAGGGGAGCACGAGGAGGTTCCTGTCCAAGTTGGGCACCTGCACTAAGACTTCGCAAGAGTATCCATATGGAGCAAGTAGTAATCATGCCTGAGTGACAGTAAGAGGTTGATTCCTTCACCGGTCTAACCCCGCAGCCGTCACGTTCTTAGTGTGTTGGTGATGATGATATTTGCAAATGCTTCACATGCTGGCTTGCTGCTTCTCGGTGCCGCGGCTGTGGAGTTTGTCTACCCCAGATTCAACTCCGCCATGACTTTCACCCATGTCCACCAACGATGAGCAACAAGCTTCTTGTTCCTTGCACCTCCCCCGCATGTCCGGGGTCGGCTTTATATCCGTATCCAGTTACGGATCGACATGGCACTTTCCCACCTCCCAGGAATCATCACAGACGGACAGGCAATTTTACGGGTGATCATCCAGTCTGATTTCCTGCGAAGATCATGCCCGGATACTCGCGAGGCTAGTCGCTTTGCGCCGTTTGCTTATACTTGCGATGCTACGTCGGCCATGCTGGACTGGTCAGCGCGGGGTACGAGCTAACAAACAAGAGCGAGAGATGCGCTGAAGTTGCGTGCTCACCTCCCTCGGCTTGTTGTCGACATACAGCTTACAAAGTGCGTTGTGCTGGGGCTCGTGATGATCGGCAGGAGTATATATCCCAGGTCACGGCGTGCTCCTAGAAGTCTAGGAGGACGTATACTGATCTCCCAAGCCTGAGTCTACCCCGTCCGCCACGGTCAACGAAGTCGTGTTAGCTTTCTACGCCTACCTACACAAACAGGCATCATAAGGGCCACAAAGGACGCTTCCGTCCTGATAGTCAAGGAAATATGCGCTTCGCAAGCACCCTCGCCCCCCTGGCCTTCCTGGCCAGCACCGTCCTCGCCGACGGAGCCGCCATCGCCGACGCCGTCGGGGTGATCAACACCGTCACGCTCGAGCTGCAGAGCAAGGTGACGGCCTGGAAGGGCGACCTGCTCGGCACGCTGCCCATCATCGCGGCCTCGACCGAGCTGCTGGCCGACATCAACAACGCCACCCGCACGACCAAGGCGTCGGCGGCGCTCGACGCCCTCGAGGCCCTGACGGTCGCCATCGCCGTCAACACCCTGTCCGGCAGCGTCAACTCGACCATCTCCGCCATAATCGCCAGGCGGCCGCAGTTCGACAAGCTGCTGCTCCGGCCCGTCATCCTGCTGAACCTGGAGCTGGAGAAGGACGCCACCGACAAGCTCGGCGCCGCGCTGGCGGACAAGGTGCCTGCGGATCTTGTGGGGGCGGCGCAGACGCTGCAGGCTACTATTGATGGGTACTTTAACACGGGGATCCAGGCGTATAAGCTGTTCTAGTGGGAGGGTTGTAATGGTTGGGTGTGTGGCTGGGCTGGGTAGGGGTATGCTGGCTTCAAGTGTCCTCAGCTGTATGTAATGTATCCAATAAGTCATAATGAAATGAGACATGGTGCAAGACGACACTAGTGTGCGGTTGGGTCCTGATCGAAGCTAAAGGATCTCCAAGCGTTGAGATTTAACCACCGATCGATGTCTCTGGCTACCAGGATCTCGATCGATTTGCTTTAGGGCCAACCCGCGCTGTCTCAGATCCATGACGATAGTTCGAAAGGGATCAATTGTGTCTGGCACGCAAACTGGTGCGTGTTTGCTTTGTTCTCGACGCCTCACCGTCATGGCTCAAGACGGGATCGACAAGGAAGCCGGGGAGGATGCGGCGGACCGGTGGCGGCCAAACACAGCGAGTGCCAGGAAGGTGCCTTCCTTTTTGACCTGCAGTACTTCGCTTGGACGAAACAAGAAACGCAAGACGGGAAGGCGCATGTCTCGCATGCCTTCTGCATTTGGAGTTTGTTGCAGAGTTAAGATGTCTAGACGTTCCATGCTTCTTCTTGATCCGTGCGTGCTGTGGATGCTGAGCGACGTCCGTCATGATTCATCTTAGACGTCACGGCGGCTTCACCTTTCGTCATCGTTGGGTCAACCATATCAGATTGTAGACCATCGTCACGGACAGCTCTATTGAGGTAGGTATGGAAAAGTGATAAAACGGCAAGTGGCTTCATGCTTCCTTCCTGGCAATCTCGGTAATTTGACATCTTCCTACAACTACTGGACTGCATCTCACACTTGAACAACTCACATCTAACTCACAATCCAACACCACTCACACTTTCCAAACCCAATACCAAACAAATCATCACAATGGCTCCGCGCAAGAACGTTACCGAGGACGCCCCCTCCGGCGAGGTCCACGATAACTCCTACACCACCGGTGGTGACGCCAAGGTCGTGTCCGACGACGCTCCAGTCGAGGACCCCTACAAGGGCACAGATCCCGACTCCGACCAGCAGCTCGGTAAGATAGTCCCCTCAACATGCTCCCCCGTCACAGATAAACCCCCAGTCATACTAACTCCTCTACCATCCAGAGCGTGACGACAACGAGGCCATCGACAAGAACAACATCATCAAGGACCGCACCCGCCACGCCAAGCCCGTCGACACGTACCGCGAGCCCGGCGACACGGAGGGTCTGGAGCAGGCCGAGGATACGGGTCGGAGCGCCACGTCTACCACCGACCAGGTTCTGCGCTCTTGAACATGTTCTGAGGATCAGACAGCATGAGCTGAATGGCACGGCGTACGAGTGGAATATGGTTCGTTAGTGAGGGAAAGGGATCGCTTTGATTCTTTCATTTGATGATGACGTTCGGTTTCTAGGCGCCTGAGTTCGGTTGACTAGTTACAGACCTTGGAAGGGTGCTTGATAGGTAGACCAAAGCAATCTTTCCGCCTGACAAACAATGGTATCATCTGATGGAAAGCATGTGTGAGCTAAACAGCTGCACCAAGCGTCCTAACCATACGTGCCACACCGCGCCTAGGTCAGGTACCTATACCAGAAAACCAGTACGAACTAACCATGATGTCAAACTGCGTAAATGCTCCGTCCGCATCGCCTCGTCATCGCGCCTCCATACACTTGAACCTCAAAGCCTAGATCCCCAAACTGTTAGCAATGCCCCAGCCAATCTACCGCCTGACAGATACTCACCTGTTCAGCAGTCGCCCTCCCGCTATCATACCTCACCAGCGCAGCAACTAAGTCCCTCCACTCATGCCCCACTTCAGGCAGGATCTCCTCCCAGCTCCGCCCCTCAAAGAATCGATACATCTCGAACGGCGGCGTCCTGAACCTCGCCGCCTCAGGCCACGACTCCCGCGTCGGACTCCCCACCGTCTTGAAGATACTCAGTATCAACCCGAGCTGGTTCCCGTCCTCATGAACAGGCCGGCTCTCAAACAGCGGCTTCGGCGTCGGTCTGCGATAACACTCCGCCAGCATCGCGCCCGCGGCCCACATGTCGACCCCCGTGCCGTACGATCTATCCCCAAAGAGGACCTCCGGGGCGCGGTATGGGCCAGTCCCGATATCGAGGATTTTATTGTCGAATGGCTCGGTGGTCGCCGATAAGGTGGGATGCCACGCCGTGCCAAAGTCGGAGAGGTAAGCCGGGCCGGCGGGCGAGGCGAGGAGCACGGCCGAGGGCTTGACGTCGCGGTGGATGATAGCCTGGGCGTGGATGCTTGCCAGGGCGGAGAAGATGTCCGTGAAGATGGACCTGATCTGGACGTCGGTGAGTGGACCTTGGTCGAGGAGTGCGGCGAGGGTGAGCGGCATGTAGGGGAAGACGAGCACGAAGCGCTGTTCGTGGTCTCGGAACGTTTCGAGGAGCTGGATGCACGGCTTTTTGAGGGTGGCGAGGATCTTGGCTTCGCGGTGCGGGTTGTGCGGCTCGATGGCGCGGGTCTCGGTGATGACCTTGAGGGCGCGGTCGCGGGAGCGGTAGACCTCGGCTGTGACGCCGCTGGCGACGTAGTGGCAGTTCTGGTACGGGCCTATACGCACGCCAGGCTGCTCGTCGTCTGAGCCGTTGGTGTCATGAGTCTCTGGCGGAGGTGAACCTGTCCTGGTGGCCTGAGCTGTGGGTGGACTTGGTATCAAGCTACATGCTGCATCGTATTCCTCCTGTGCGTCTGTCAGTCTCAATGACACCGAAGCTTGATGTAGGTACAACTAACCCGGCTGTGAGAGGACTTGTATGCTTCGTTCTCAACTGCGAAGGCTGTCTGGTTCAGACCAGATTTAGTGAGGACCTGCTGGCTGGCGGAATCCTTGTTTAGCAGGGCTGTATCTGACACAAGGCTCTCAATAGGGTCTCACGAACATTCTCTGGATGTTCTCGTATCTCTCAGATGCTGTCAGGGAGCTCCGCCAGTCGCTTTGGTCTGCCATTGGACTGCGGTTTCACTGTAACTGAACGAGAACTCTGGTGTATATGTTCGTGATATTTCAGGGTTTTGACTGCACATCATCAGCCAAGGTCGAGCTCATGACAAGACATCAGTCTAAATTTTACACACTAGTAATGCTGACTATCTCGTCCCAAGAAATGTTTGCAAGTGCTCTTCTTGATGTATGTTCATGATCAGTCTTGTTGGGGTTCAACCTGTGAGGCTAGGATTGGCCCATCAGGGAGATCATCATGCACAACCCGAATCTGGGGTGGCTCCCCGAGTGGAGACCACACATTCCAATGTCAGCGCCGCTGCGGCCTTGGCTCCCGTGACATCAATACGCCGTTCCCGCTTTGGGGTTGGGAAGGAAAGAAAGCACGGAAGGACGGGAGCTCTCCACCACCAAACTGTCCACCTTCTCGTTCCACAGACCTCCATTGGCAAAACATCGCATCAAACCCCCCGTCAGCCATCTTGAGCGACTCCAAACGGCTGCGATACCTAATTCTTACTGTCGCACAACCCTTATCAGCCTTGCCTCGAGAGCTTGCGGACAACGAAGAGAGCACGCTGGTGCAACCCTGTCCGTCAGTGTCGAGTGCCGTTACCGAGAAAAGTCCCCGGATCTCTCGAACCACTTGCTGGAAAAGTCGCAACCATTGAGTCACTCACGACAGGTCGCGGATTGCTCGGGTTGCTGCATCGTTATACCGGCCTTCTATTGGGCTCAACTATACTGCCCGTCTGATATGCATTGATCTCATTGCCGACTCGATTCCTTTGGCTTGGACCTGCGCCCGACCCTCCCTCTCAGCAACATGGAAGACCTCTCAAGGTCCGATTACCCGGCTATGCTGGTAAGCTACTGTGCTCCTATATCAGTCAAATCCCAAAGTTCCGAGACTGACAACTGGCGTCCTTGTTGCACCGAACACAGGCAAACCTCCAGCCGAGCGCCGCAGTACAAGCCTTCACCGAACGCGTCAAGCGCATCGCAAGACAGAATCAAGAAATCGCCGACTGGCTACAGGTACGAACAGCCACGGCTCGCAGACACATACAGATCCAGAAGGGTAGCAGGGCTGTGTCTAACTGGGTAACTGCCGTATTCTAGGAGCGACGAAGAGTCGAGGATACCTACATCGCTGGCTTGCGCAAGCTGCTGCTCTTCAAGGTTCCCAATGGCCAGTCTGAGCTTGGGTATGCTTCATCCCGCACCTCTCCAGACCATGGTGTTGCTTTCACATTGGCAGACCTACTGATCACAACCTGCAACAGTATCTTCCAGACACCGTGGGACAAGATCCTGCAGTCCGCAGACTCCATCGCCGCCTCGCACCAGCTCTACGCCCAAAATGTCGAAAAGGACGTCGAGCACGCCTTGCGCAGCTTTCAAAACAGGCGCGAGATGCAGAACATCAACACCATCAGTGCAAACCTCCAATCAATGGCAAAGGAGCTCGACGAAGCTCGAGAGCGCTCCGACAAGCTGACCCGCAAGGGCGGCAAAGCCAATGCCCAGAAGGTCGACCAGGCCACGTCACGACTCGAGGCGGCTCAGCAGCAGTGGGAGTCGCAGGCGCCCTTCATCTTCGAAAGCCTCCAAGCGCTCGACGAGCAGCGCATCAACCACCTGCGCGACGTCTTGACGCAACTTGTCACGCACGAAGTCGACCAGGCTGCTAGGACGCAGGCCTCGGCCGAGGATGTGCTGAATACCCTCTTGGAGGTCCAGACGGACCAGGAGATCAAGAGCTTTGTCCAAAAGACCACCGCTGGCAGACCAAAGCTGGAGAAGCGAAGCACGAGCACGAGGCAGGGAAGTGTGGTCGCATCTTCCAACCTGGCGCCCCCGAGCTTGCCAGGGCACCGTGAAGACGACGACGGTATCAGCGAACATTCAGGATTCAGAGAAAAGGATCAAGGCGGTAGGTACAACCCTAGATGATTCTAGGCTTTTTTATCTGGGAACTGTTTCTAACGTCTGTTATAGAATCGAAGCTCCGGAGCCGAATCGGCACCATGCTGGGACGGAGGCGTCAGAGCGTCCATGGCGGGTTCGGCCCTCTATCGCCGCAGAAGAACCTGGGGTCGTTCACGAGGAATCTCAACAGCAGTCACGGCCGCGGCATATCTCCACGTGCATCCTCACACAACCTGACAGAATCCCATAACCGTCTTTCGTCCCTATCGGAAAGCCCGACCTCTGGACAGCGACCGGATTCGTCAAACCTGGCGGAACAGCATCCGCACGAGGGCACCAATGGTGTCAAGACCACCGAAGGTGCCAACGCTCCTTCACAACAATCAGCCAGCGTTCTAAACGGGACAGCTGAGGATATTTTCGATGTTCAACCCCCTGCCGGGCCGCCGCCGTCGCAGCAAAACAACCAAGAGCCGGCGAAAGACTCGGACGGCTACACAGTCCCAGCACCGATGAACGACCCGATATCGCAAGCGCAGAAAGAAGCTGCTGCAGAGGCAGGGGAGGAAGGTGACCAGTTCTTCAAGGTCAATATCCAGAAGGAGCCCGTCCCCGAGGAGGACCCCGACGCAAAACAGGCTGCTCTGTCCAACGTCGCAAAGTCGCTGACGCAGATGGGTGCCCCGACGCGAAAGACAGGCACCGTCCGGGGACGGAGAGACGTCCGCAATACGGTCTACATGCCGAGCCTGGCGACGTCCGGGTCGATACCGGAAGACACGCCCGCCCCGTCGTCCCCGGCTCTGCCAAGCGTGAGCACGCGGCCGTCCGCCGTTTCAGCCCTGGCCTCGGAAACGAGCATAACAGGGACCTCCGACACACAATCGGTGAGGTCGGGCCTTTCACTCGGCAGCCAGACGCAACACAAGCACCCCGAAATGCACGGTCAGGGTCTGAACACGTCCATCATCGAATACGTCTCGGCTTCGTTCGAGGATGGCGTCGTCAAGTCCGCCAAGATCAACGGCGAGATTGCCTTTGCCTACAACCCAGATCCATCGTCGAGCAACCCAGGTAAGTTCCGTAACCCCCCAGACAGTAAAAGTTCAAGACCCCTAACTCACAATCGTAAGAACACGTAACCGTCCGCATCAACAACTTCAACGCCCTCTCCGCGATCGGCCCGAACCGCATCCTCGTGAACAACGTGGCCTCCTCCCCCGACGAATTCAGCCTCGAGCTCTCGCACCTGACCAAGCCCTCCCCGTCCTTCACCTACCGCCTGCAAGCCGGCGCCGACGACGACAACAACCCCGCCGCGCTCGCCTCGCAGTGCCCCCTCGTCATCAAGCCGGCGTGGAAGCCCGCCGGCGACAAGCTCGGCCTCGTGCTGCAGTACCGGCTCAACCCGGACTGCGCCTTCCCCGGCCCCGTGACGCTCAGCAACGTCTTCATCTTCGCCACGTACGAGGGGGCGCGCGCGTCCGGCGCCCAGAGCAAGCCCGCCTCGGTCCACCTCAAGGACAAGCACATCGTCTACTGGAAGCTGGGCGACGTCGCCCTCACGCAGGACTGGACCAGGATCGTGTGCCGCATCGTCGGCGAGGGCGGCGCGGAGCCGAAGCCGGGGCACGTCGAGGCGCGGTGGGAGTACGCCGTTCCCGAGGGGGCGGCCGCCGCAGGCGTCGGCAGCGGTATCTCGATCTCGAGGCTGGTCGAGTCCAAGGGCAAGGAGCGGGCCGTCGAGGAGGAGCAGGAGGACGACCCGTTTGCGGACGATACGGGCCGGTCGACGCCGTCGCCGCGGAGCGCGGGGGCGTGGGCTGATGTGCCTGCTGTGAGGAAGCTTGCTTCTGGGAAGTATGAGGCCAAGTAGATGGGGGGTGTTACGATTCAGGGAGATATCTGTATGTAGGATGGGATTTGGACAAGAGGTGTCGTGTCTAGTATGGTAAGACTCGTCTTGTACGCTGGTGGAGGTGTGGATATCTGAGGGGTGAAGTTGTAGTGATTTGAGGTGAGATGAGCGAGTGGCAGCGTTATTTCTGCAGATACCTATCTATCAACCGTGTACTTCTTGCATCCGCATACCTGTGCCAGGTCAATACTGTTTGATGGTCAGCCACCAGGGGGATTTCTTCTAAAAAGTTTGCAAGATAGCCAGTCATTAGTGGTATTCAGCTATCCGTCCACAGTCTTGGTACTAGAGCATCCAGATCAAATCAAACTCCGCCAGTCCATATGCTTCGTGGTACCCCTTTCCAGGAACGCCAGCGACAGAGAAGAGCCACCACCTATAAACGTATCAAATACACTCGCCTACTCTTTCCACCTCCTTCGACCTCCTCTCACATATCGACACGGCAAGATTGTCAACCCCACAACAAATCAAAAGATGATCTCAACCCGGCCTCGCAGCCCTGGTATGCTCCTCATAAAACTCCAACGTCAGCGCCGCCAGGAAACACGGCACGCACCCCCGCTCCCTAACCCAGAACTTGATATTATCCCCGATGCGCTGCGCGAACGCGCTCCTCGGCCCCCCGCCAACCTTCATAGTTCCCCTCTCGCCGTCGAAAACGATACTATTCTCGTGCTCGTCCGTCTGGCTCGGACAGTACACGCTCTCGACCCTCATCTTGCCGTTGGGGATGAACGTCACGGTCCACCCCAGAGTACTAAAGATGGCCTCCTTGAACTCGGTCGACTTAGCCGCCCAGACCTCCTTGAGCCTGCGCGCCGACTTCTGCGCCGACGCCGTCTCGGCCCGCGCGTCCGCCACCTCCCGCTGCGCCGCCGCGAGCTGCGACGCCGGCACGGTGGCGAACAGCGTCGGCTGGCGCTGGATGTGGGCCAGGAGCTCCGCGTTCTCGAGCTTGAGGGCCGCCAGGGTCGACGTCTTGACGGCCTCGAAGTCGGAGGTCGGGTTGGACCGCAGCGAGAGGATGCGCGTGCGCGACTGCGCCTGCAGCGACTTGAGCTGCTCCTGGCCGACCTTGTGCTCGGTCTGGAGGAGGCGGTGGGCCGACTGCAGCTCCGCGAGCTCGTCCTGGAGCTTGCGGTTCTTGCGCGCGAGCTGGCCGAGCTGCTCGTTGTGCTCGGCTTGGTCGGCGGCGTCGTCGTCGCGCGGTCGCTTGGTGCCGGCGAGGGGGGGGGCCGTGGGGCTGGTCGTGGCGGATTCGAGGGAGGTGAGTTCGTTGTGTAGGTTGAGGACTTCTTCCTTATATTTGTCGACTATGTCCTCGAGCTCTTGGATCCGGTCCTGCTTCTTCTGGTCAAAGTGTTCTGGCTGATAGGTGACATCCTCCGAGTCGAACGTCTTGAGCTGGGCGCGGAGATACTCGACTTCCTTGAGTGCCAACGCTCGCTGTCTCTCGATGCGTATCCGGCTCTTGTCCGCTCCAGACGAGGCACTGGCCGTCTTGGCCTTCTCGAGCTGCTCCTTGAGCCCAGCTACCTCCTCCTCGAGCGTCTTGATTATATTCTCGCGATCGGCAATCTCGGGCTGTATTTCGCCAATCTTCTGCACTAGTGATGCCGAGTTGAGACGTTCCTCGACCAGAGCCCTTGCCAGATCCACCGGCGATTCGAACTCGATCGGGCTATCGGTACTTGACTCGCTCCGCAGATAGGCCGCCCAGGCACGGTGTTCGTCCTCCAGTCTCTGCCGCTGTCGTCGCTCCTCCTGCAGCTCCAGCTCGATGGACTCGGCGGCCTCCAACTTCCGCTGCAGCGAGCGCTTTTCTTCCTCAACCACCTCGACAGCCCGGTGTACTTGGCGGAGGTGTTTCAGCTCGACCAGCTGCTCTCTACTCGTAGTCTCCAGTGTCCGAATATGGGCGACCTGGTCGGCGAGTTCTCGCTGAATTACCGCCATGGTCTCTGCATCGCCTGTTTGAGCCTTTAGCCGCAGCACTTCGCCCTCCAACCGTTCTATTGCTTCGTCTTTCTCGGCTAGCTGTTCTTGCGCCTTTTGAAGTGCAGAATTCCGCCCGTTTGCCTCCTGCTCCATCTCCTCCACGGTCCGTTGAACCGAGAGCAGCTGCGCCTTCACATCCTTGACCTCTCTGTCGGCCAGACGGGCAGCTTCGTCCTTAGCGGCTGCCAGATCTTCAAGCTGTTCTTTCAAGAGACGCGCCTCCTCCTCAGCTTCCCGGGCTCTCCTCTCAATATCCCTCCGTGCATTTTCCTCTTGGGCACGTAATGTCTCCGCCTCGCTCGCCATAGTCTCCATCTGCCTCTGCACGCGGCTCTTCTCGGCTTCGACGGCTTGCCTGGCCTTGAAGTCCTCATCCGCCTTCCGGCGCGCCTCGCGCACTTCATTGTCTTTCTCCAGCACCAGCATGTCTCGCTCCTGCTCGAGGTTGCGCATGGCGTAGCTCAGGGTGCCGACCTCGGCTTTCAGCTCTTCGATACGGCGGCGCTGGGTTTCGTACTCCTCGGCGTCTGGAGGCGCGTGGTTCTCTTTGCTACTCTCGCGTGAGAAGTTTGATGGCGCTCGTTGCCTACCAGACCCGGTAGAGGGTGGCGACATGTCGCCTGGTTGAGTGGCGCCGGTGAGGATACTGTGACGGCCGGAGACGGAAGGTCGACGGTTTGGTTGTGGCATGCCGGTGGTAGTGTTTGGGTTAGTCTCACCGGTAAAGAGGTTGTAGGACGGCTGATTCGTTGAGGCGCGCATGTTTGACAGCTAGTGGAGAGGAGAAATGGTTAGAATTGTACAACATTATTTGGATTAATTACGGATACTCTGTTTGGGATGGAAAAGACACAAAGAAACGTACTCTTGACTCCCGGAGTGAGGTTTGCGGTCGAGAGAAGCCACCGAAACTTGCACGGGGGTTCTGGCCTGCCTGTCCAGCTGAGGGCCTCCTGGCACTACCTGGAGGGTCTCCTTGCGGCGTGTGGCCCCTCATTGCGGTGGTGCGGCCGTGTTGAAGTTGTGATGCGGATGCGCGTCTTTGAAGTTGAGAACGCGACCTTCATTGACGGTTTGGTATATGGGCACTGCCAGCTGGTCAACGGCTGGCGTACCTTGAATGGAGCTCATTCCCTTTTAGAGAAGCTCCCAGTTGGGCCATGTTCTTTCCTTCTACTACCAAGCTAGGTATCATAACTACATATGGAAGTTCCTGGCTTAAGATGAGATTATATAATTTAAATTGTCTGCACTCTGTGTAAGGCAAGTAAGTGGGTTCAAAGAGTATCTGGCTTTACCTCCGTGGTGTTATGTCTTTCAGTGCCGCAGTAGGTCAGTAGGTAGAGGTACCTCCAATTGACTCTTATACAGGCCTAAAGTTCCCAGTTCAGAGGCACTTCATCTGTGAGCCAATGTCTTCCACGAATCGTAAGCACTGCACATCTCTGAATCTACCGTTTGTGTGCTCTCGTGCAACCCAGTACGGTCTTTGTCGTAGCCTCCACGAACGCATTCTTTCCATCTTACTATTTGCTCTCATCTACACAGTAGACTCTGAGATGGCGCGATGACGGAAAACACACAAAAAAAGCGGGATGCGCCCCTGTCAGAGCTCCGCTGCTTATCCATGTCCGTGATCCATCGCATCGCATCATTGGCCCGCACGCTCGCAGTTGGTACCTGTGATGTCGTTTCTCGGCTTTTGGGACGCATTTTAGCTTTACGTGCGGCTCTCCCAGCTTCACAAGACTCTATCTCACCACCAAAGCTCAGGCATGGAACGCAACAGAAGGTGATACATCAATTCTCCTCTTCCACAGCTTATGCTGTCGTGCCGTCCTTCCCTGAAACCCTGAGCAAGCCATTTCCCCGCCATTGGATTGGCATTCGCAATGGCTTCGCTTCGAGTTGCCTTGGCGCAGGTAAGCTCAGCTATCCCCGGGACACCTTTTGAGACGTCGTGTGCTGAAGCTGGACCTTACAGTGCGGTGCCAAGGCCGTAACACCCTCTGCATCACTCCTTACCCGACGATATCCAGGTCGCTACGTTCTCCTTCGTAACAAGAACTCGATCCGCTTCTTCGCAACCAACCCGAACACCCCGGAGAACGCGAAGGAGAGCTCGGCAAAGGATTCGGAATCCGACAGCGCGACGGAGACCGCAACGCGCGACTCCAAATCCTCCAGCAAGCTTGCCGACGAAGCTACCAGCAGCTCCTCCTCTTCGGCCTCCGACGATTGGGAAGCGAATCCGAACTTCTCCATCTCGAGCTTCAAGGAGCTGCCCCACGCCAACTTCGGCGTCAACCAGCACATCCTCATCAACGCCGAGTTCAAGGAGGTCCTGCGCCAGGTCCTCTGGCAGTTCCGCGCCCCCATCCGATATGCCTTCGCCTACGGATCTGGCGTCTTTCCCCAGAGCAAGAGCACCGGCCGCGTACCCACCGAGGCCGAGATACGCGCCATCCACCCGAAAGCCCCCGCCGCCGTTCAGCGAGCCCAGGACGGCACGCCAAAGATGATCGACTTCATATTTGGCGTGACCTTCACCCAGCACTGGCACAGTCTCAACCTCAACCAGCACAGAGACCACTACTCGCTCCTCGGCAGCCTCGGCTCCGGTGCAGTGTCGGCCGTCCAGGATCGCTGGGGAGCGGGCGTCTACTTCAACCCCTACGTGGTCATCAACGGCATCCTCGTCAAGTACGGCGTCGTCAACCTCGACACTCTCGAGCGCGACTTGCGAGAGTGGGATACCCTCTATCTGGCCGGCCGACTACAGAAGCCCGTCAAGATCCTCCGCGACGACGCCAGGATCAGGCTCGCAAACCAGATCAACCTGCTCTCGGCCCTGCGCACCGCCCTTCTCCTCCTCCCGCCCAAGTTCACCGAGCGCGAGCTGTACAACACCATCGCCGGCATCTCGTACCTGGGCGACCCGCGCATGGCCTTCCCGACCGAGAACCCGCAGAAAGTCGCCAACATTGTCGGCAACAACCTCCCGCACTTCCGCCGCCTGTACGCACCCCTCGTCGAGACGCTCCCCAACGTCGAGTTCGACGACCCCAGCTGCAGATCAGAAGGCTGGCTGTCCATGGACAACGACGCGAACCTCGGCCTGCGGCAGGACATGGACCCCGTCAAGCGCGGCAACATGGTCCGCCGGCTGCCCAAGTCGTTCCGGTCCAAGCTGTACTTCCAGTACCAGAAGAAGTTCGCCATCCCGCAGGCCGAGTTCGACCGGATGATGGCCGAGTCGCGGTCCGAGGACACGACGCAGTTCCGCAAGCGCCAGGGCGGCACCTTTGAGCAGCGCATCGCCCAGGACGACCCGGAGCAGCTCCGCACCTACGTGCGCCAGGTCATCAAGCAGACGGTCGGCTGGCCCTCCACCACCCAGAGCCTCAAGAGCGCCCTCACGGCCGGCGTCCCCCGCATGGTGAGGTATCTGCGCGAGAAGTTCGCCAAGTCCAGGGAGGGCAAGAAGGCCCTGGCGAAGGAGGCCGCCGCGACCCCGGCCGCGATTGAGGCGGTGAAGAAGGAGGGCGGGGCCGAGAGATCGACGGCCGAGACTGAGACCAAGGCCGCAAACTCGGATAAGACCTCGTGAAGTCCTGGTGTTAGCGTACCGTTACCTCCATCTCTTGCACAGACACCCTCTTTTCCCCTTCCTTTTGTTTATTGGACTTGGCCCGTCCTTGTAACATAACTCCAAAAAATGGACGATACGGCTGAGCTGGCATGGCATGGCGCGTGGCAATTCTGGACCTCTGAAGAGCCGGATGGTAGATATTGAGGACGGCGTTTCGATGATGGCCCCTGATTTCGGGAAGCAAAACTGCGTAAGCTGCAGAGCATTGCTGGTTGGTCAACTGAATAAAAACTTTGATGATTTGTACACTTCTTCCCTTCTGCGACATGAGGTCTTCTTTGATATCGTCCACATGGAGCTCCGTGACAGATGGCCCTCAGTCACTCTTCGGTTTGATGACTTGCAACTACAAAAGCATACTGACTTCATATGCCCAGTCTATCTGCAATCATGGCGAACGCTGTCTCATATGCTAGGCTGCTGGCTGCTGTGCTTGATCCTGGTCCATTGTGGCAGTGGTGCGGAAGGAGTATTGAATAGGTGAGCATCCTCCATGAGTTGTGCTCCGCGGAGTAAGATTTTGGTATATATATATATATATATATACTAACTATCAGACTAGGGCCAGAACAGTTCGATCAAGACTATCGTGTTACGTCCATAGTCGTCCTCCACACAGGCAAATCTTCAGCCATTTGTATCGACACAGCACAGTCCAACAATCCACTTCCTAATTCTTCCTCAGGAACTCAATGCTCTCCAGCTGGCCCCCCTGCCCGACACTCTTGCTCACCGGCTCGAGCGCCCTGAGCTCGCGCTCCCACCGGCCCAGCTCGGCCAGCATCATGCCCCACGAGTCCGGGCCGAGTGGGACCCTGAAGGGCATCTCCTTGCCCCCCGCGTCCGCGATGCGGTACATGGCCGCCACCACGTCCTCGGCGCGGGCCCACCGCTTGAGGTTCTCCGGGTCCTCGATGTACCGCTCCAGCACGCGCGCCGGCGTGTCCTCGGCCGCGTAGGCCGGGTGCGGCGCGATCTTCTGCGTGCTCGTCGTGGCGTAGTTGGTCTGCGTGCCGCCGGGCTCGATGAGGGTGAAGTGGACTGCCACGCACACCAATTTAGCCACGGCTTTTCCTCAAAACGGGCTCACAACCGAGATGCCAAAAGGTATCATCCGAAAGAGAGAAAGGAAAACTCACTGTTCCACTCCGGCCTAACCTCCTTCGACACCGCCTCCGTAAACCCCTCGATCGCAAACTTCGACGCGTGATAGAACGCATTCCCCGGGAACGCGATCCGCCCCCCCATCGAGGTAACATTCATCACCACGCCGCCGATCCCGCCCGTCTTGGGATTCTCCTCGCGCATGATCCGCACGGCGTGCTTGGTGAGCCGCACCGTGCCCCAGAAGTTGGTCTCGACGCAGCGGCGCGCGTCCTCGTCGCTCGCGTTCTCGGCGTCCCCAAACAAGGTGTACCCCGCGTTGTTGACGACGACGTCGAGGCGGCCGAAGCGGGCCAGGGCCGCGGCCACGGCGGCGTCGACGCTGGCCTGGGAGGTGACGTCCAGGGCGAGCTTGAGGATTTTGGCGTCGTTGTCCGGCAGGTAGTCGAGGGCGGAGAGCTTGCGGGCTGTCGTGACCAGGCGCTGGCCTTTGGAGGCCACGAGTTGGGAGAGGGCCTTGCCGATGCCGGAGGAGCAACCGGTGACTTGTCTTGGGGTTAGCTGTGGTGCCCTGGAAGAATGTAGAGGGAGTGTGATGACTTACTGAACCAGACGGCATCACTGGGGAGGTGGTAGGGAGTGGAAGCCATGGTTGCGGACGTGGGTAGTATCTATATAGTGAAGAACGTGAAGGTGCAGAGGTGCGTAGTATATCGTCCCTGTGGATTGACCGGCTTTTGAGTCTGCTGTTTCTCAAGGGATACATCCTCCCTTCGACGGCAGGACCCTGCCGGTTTATATACTTGTTTTCATCTCAACCTTCACCATCAGGGCCCTTGATATCCCGCGCCGTCTAAGTCCCCTAAAGCCAGTATCCGTCAAGTATAAGTCGCAAGTGGATCCGCTCGAGCGTGACTATATAGTGAAGTCACTCTAAACTCCGTCCACATTTGCGCACATGCGGCCGCATTCCTGTTAAGGTAGATAGACAAAACCACCAAATAAAACGCGCGGCCGCATATCTCCCTAACAGCGGAGCCGCCCGTCTAAGTCGTCTGGTAGACCAGACTATAGCACGGCCAGCTACCACAGCATAGTCCGATACGCTCACAAATCACGGCAAGGTGAAAACCCTGAGGGTTTCGCAAAAGGCTGTGATGGCCTGCGGACAAATCCACACCTGGATGCGGACTTTTGTCTCAGACTTCTGGCTTGGGTCCAAATCTCTTCCGGGATTCGTATGTTCGTACCCCGGACTTAGACCTGCACTGGGACTTCCGGGGCTTTCGCAGCCGCGTATAGAAATAATTACCATTGTCCAGACTTGGAACCTAGGATTCCATCGCTGCTGGCTTGGAATACGAAATACAACAAATCCTGCGTCAAATAGAAGCGAGAATCTCGCATCTTGGTGGCGCTGGCAGCTTTTACCGAATATCAGAAAACACCCTGCTCGCATCGAGATCTTCTATCCTCGTTACCCCGGGTCCCGTCCTATTGTATTCCTCTGGCACACAGCTCAGAGGTAGAACAGCCATTTCTTCGGGAAAGTTATCACGAAGTTGACCACAGTCGACTCCATTTGCACTCACATCATATCGAAGCTGGCAGACCATTCTCCATTGCGAGTTGAACCGCATCCTCTCATTGTGCAGAAACGTGGGACTATAACCAACGCCATACCCTCTTGTGTACAGACCCCAAACCCAGCAGACCCATCAAGTCAAACAACCCATTTAAGTTCCAACACATTCAATCATTCACAATCTCCCCCCTTCCCCTCCCCTCCCTAGCCCATGGCCTATTCGCCCTTCATCCCTCAACAACCAACCCCTCCAAAACCCTCATAGCCCTCCCCCCCTCAACCTCAAACTTGTTAACCAACCCCTCGCACTCATCCCTGAGCATCCGCTCCGCCAAGTCCGCATTATGGTATATCCACTCCCGGACCGTCATATCCCTCTCGGGCGTGCTAAGCAGCTGTCCCCCCCTCCTCAACAACCCGTTCACGTCCACCTCACCCCCTTGCCCATCCCCCTCGCCTTCACCCACAAGCGCAAACACAAGATCCAGATCGACCGGCGTCCACGGCTGGGTACTCTTCAGTCCCGCGACGACGTTGCGCCGACGTGAGGGCGAGGCAGACTGGTAATCAGCGCGGCCCGGCGTCGCGGGCGGGAGGGAGATGGGCGGTAGCGCAACGGCACGCTTGGCGGCGGCGCTGCTGGCCGGTTTGGAGGACGGGGGCTGGTTCTCCGCGTCGGAGGACTGGGGTGATTGCGAGGGCGAGAGCGTCGCCTGCTTGGCGGACGCGCTGGGCGCGATGCGGGTGTCGGCGGCGCGCGGAGTGGCGGGTGGTGCCGTCGCCAGGACTGGCTTCTCGGACTGGGGGGGTGGAGAGGGCGGCGCGGGCGGGAGGGACTTGGTGTTGCGGCTGGTTCGTAGAGCTGCGGTGGTTGGCGGGTGGTTTTGTGCTGCCGTGGGTGGAGGTCGAACGGCGCATATGGAGTCGCGCACATTTGTTGCTTGCACTTCTTCCACGGGGTGCGCTATCTGCTGGTCTGCCGCAACAATGTGTTCGGGCTCCGGCTCGGTGGCAGCGGGTTGCGACGTGCTCGACTTCTTCTTTGGTCGGCCTTTGGGTTTAGCAGCAGCTGTTCGCGAAGTCGACGGCTTGTTCACAATAGTTCCAGAAGTAGTGTCCGCATCCTCGGGCGAAGCCTCTGGTTCAGGAGGAGCGACGACGGGTAGTTGGGTAACCACAATTGAGTCCTCCTCAGGCTCATCGACCGGCTCTGGTGGCGGCGGCGCGAGGGCCTCTTGCTCCTTAGGCTTCTTCGTCTGCCGCGACGCCTTCCGCGTGCCAGCCTTTCTGCCCTTCTTGGGAACCTCGAGGGGCTCAGGGTCTGGCTCAACGTTCATCTCGGCCTCCAGAGCCCTGAGATCTTGCTCAATCTCGGCGTCGTCGTGATGTACGGGAGCGGGATTGAACATTGTGTAGTCGCGCATTATTTCCTCTTGGCTGCGTACCATCGGTTTCCCAGGGGGGGCTGCTTTCTTAGACTTGACTCCCGCTGCGGGCAGAGCCGGCTTGTTGCGCTCCGACTCTGAATCAGCCGTCATGTATTCGTCCTCAGTTAGCGGACGCTCTAGGTCGGCCTGTAGCTGGCGGTCTAGGTCGTCGTCCAGTGCAGCTTGTGCTCGTAAGGATGCGGTGGAGGCCTTGGCCTTGAGGGAGGCGGCCGAAGCCTTGCGAGTGGTTGTCTTCGCGTTGGACGCTCGGCCTTTTATCCGTCCGGTCGGTTGCTTGGCCGGAGGAGCCGGAGCGTCGGCCATGTCCATGTCTACGGCGTCGGCTATTGGCGTGGGGTTGTCTGTGAGCGCCTCGCTCACCTTTCCGCGGGTGGCTCGTTTCTTAGCAGCGGGAGCCTCCACGTTCATAACGATGGAGTCTTCGACCTCCTCACTGCCTCTCTTGCGGCCCCTACTTGGCTTTGCAGGCGGCGGAGGTGGTATCTCAGCATCCTGCGCGTCCTCCAGGATCTCGACGGCTTCGTCCTTCTTGGCCTTTGTTTTTCGCGTTTTCGCAGTCGCGGTCTTCCTAGGACGGCCCTTCTTGCCGCCTTGGGTCGCGACGGACGTCGTCGTCATGACGCTGACATCAGGATCTAACGTCATATCCCCGGCTACAGAATGCATGTCTGACATCGTAGTCGCAACAGATTGCATAGAGAGGCGAGATGCCTTCGAGGCTCGCGCTGCCTTAGTAGAGCGAGGCTTCTTCGGGGCAGGATTCTGGTTGATGAGTTCGAAGAACGCGCAATCGGGAGATCGCTTGTTGTGTTCGTCCCTGGGTACTGTTAGAGAAGGGTCTCAACCTCCTCGAGCTGAGATGCTTACATTGGCTTGTCACTCGCTTCCCAGCCATCAAGAGCGAGTTGGCAGTGGGCACAAGTGGCCATGTCGTCAGACTCGAGCGTCGGACTGTAATACCATCCTGCTTCAACCAGCTAGGTCAGGTCAGTAAGTGCTGGCGCATGTACCCCGAAGTACGGTCGGCATACCTGTTTCGTCTTGCATTTCCACGCCTTCTTTGCGTCGTACGGCCACCTCCCAGCGAAAGTAGCCTTCCTCGCCTCGATCATCCGCGGATCGAGAGGGTGCACCTTGGCGTAGTCTCCGAGCTCCTTCTCGATCGCGGCAACAATGGCCCAGCCGCAGTCGGGCACATGTTTGAGATGTTCAACTAACGGATCGTCGTCCTCTTCCCACCCGTCTAGATGTTTGTCGCAGAGGAAGCAAACAACGTTGTCAGGATTCGCTGGGGTTGGTTGGAAGACGAAGCCGGCTTTGGCAAACTATTTTATGACATGGTCAGCCCGATATCATATCGAAAACGAGACCTGCTGTACCACCACGTACGCTGGAGGGAGATAGCTTCTTATGTGGCCACGTCAGGGTCTTGGGCGCTCTTGAGCTCGCATTTGAAGCTCGGCGTTTGGGAACGGGTTGAGGGCCTTGGAAGGAGGCTAGACGGTTCTCGTACACGAAGTACTGTTCATCTACGGCGGGCAACGCCATGTTGCAGATGAGCTTGAGGGTGCTGCTGCTGGCTGGGAGTGAGTGCAGAGGTTGGTGGTCAGGCGTCGCGAAGGTGACGGTTTGTACGGGGAGTAGCTGAGCGAAGTCAAAGAGAAGTGGTATTTAATGACATTGTCTGCAGCAGTCGGAACGATTTGGAAGGATCAATCTGAACTGTCCGTGATGTGCTAGGTATTGCTGATAGAGTGGTCAACATATAATCCGTTCCTCCAGGGCGGGACGGACTGTGGTGGAAAGCAGGTCGTCGAAGTAGATTGCTAGTCTGATTGGCCCATTGTTACGCGTTTGTTTACTTTGCCAGGCGAAAGCAGTGGTGTGGGTCCACCGTCTGAGAGTGTGGAGGCCGTAACACAAAAATACCTTATGCAAGCCGTGCTCTGGGCAATTCTTGCTTGCTTCAAGTCAGCCTGTATCGGCATTTGACGCTGTTGACATTGTTCATGTACACTACAGTACTGCGTACACCTGCGGTAGGATTACGCATGTTAGTGCGCAACTACAAGCTCAATGATCAGAAAGCAAACTTAGAGCAGAGAAGGCAATGATTATACGACGAGACGACGACGCAAAAAGACGATCACAGGATGATAGAGCAGAGGGAATAGACTACTACACGACCGTTTAATCATTGTCGCTTACTTATACATAGATCCCGGTGTTTGTCAGCGTTTGAAGGTTACCACGGTCGTACATGGCCGTCCGAGTGCTGTGCATTGTTCCTTTTCTCGGTTTCAGCCGAGTTTTCGAACAGCTGGAAGCTCGGCTGTATTAGGTTGACCCTGCCCTGCCTGCGTAAGAACAAGAAGTGAAACGTGCCTTCCAAATTGTCACCTTAGGTACAAATGCCATTCTGTTCAAAACCAACACCACCAGCTTCAATTCGACATACTTGCAGGGCACCAACGTACGACCTATCATTTCTGCCTCTTTGTTCTCTCGAGGATTCGTGTAACTAACCCCCCCGAGGACACACATCCATCCACTACCATCCACTACCATCCACTACCATCCCCTCGACCCCGCAATCCTGGGCAACGACTGCAGGCAGCTCCACGTAATACACTGTACATGCCATCTCCACCCCTGGCAATTGCGAGCTCCCCGGACCTTCCTTGTAGCTTAAGGTAGCACCGTCTGCTCTTTAGTTCTACCTTCCCGGTCACTACGATTGCTCCGACATCTCGTCACCGTGGCTCCTCCAACCTCGACCGTCCCGTCCTCCTCTCGACTCCGCAAGACCTCCCTGCTTCTCCTCTTCTCCGTCCTCTTCTTCGCAGTGACCACCCTCATCCTGGCGGCGCCACGCATCGTGCCCCGCCTCTCGAGCCTCTTCAGCCAGCTCAAGTATTACCGCCCGCCCCAGTCTCCCCTAGGTGGTGGTCCTTATATTCCGTACAAACCGTCGTCCACCAGCTTTCTAGCCACCTCGACCTTTGCTACGTACAGCCCCATCTTCACCAACCCACCCGAAGCCATGACCAAGTACGCGAACCCACCCCAGCCCCCGCCGCTCTTCACCGGAACCAAGGACAGCATCGTCTCCGACGCCCAAGCCCTGTGCGACAAGACCCGCTCGCTCCTCGACAAGCTGGTGGCCGAGATCAACCCAAAGGACACTGCTCAAGCCACGTTCAATAAGGTGCTCCTGCCCCAGATCGAAGACGAGAACGAGGGCTCCCTCACGGCTCGTATTCTCGGCTTCTACCAATATGTTTCGAGCGAGGAGGCCCTGCGAAATGCAAGCACAGAGGCAGAGAAGCTTATGGACGAGTTTGGCATCGAGATGAGCATGCGCGAAGATGTCTTCCACCTGGTCGATGCCGTTTACCAAGCCTCCGGCCTGAAGGAGGCAAAGGAGAAGGCGGATGACGGGCTGATCGACGACAAGCTCGCTAAGCAGCTAGGATTTGAGGACGCCGAGAGCGCTAGGCTGCTAGATAAGGAGAGGAAGAGCTACATCAAGAACGGTCTGGGACTGACGACACAGGATGAGAAGGATAGGTTCAAGGAGATCAAGAAGCGGTTGAGTCAAATCCAGATCCAATTCACCAAGAACCTGAACGAGGAGAACGGAGGCATCTGGTTTACCATCGAGGAACTGGACGGTGTACCCAGCGATGTCCTGGACGGACTTGAGAAGGGGACAGGCGAGAACGAGGGGAAGCTGAAGTTGAGCTTCAAGTACCCCGATCTCTTCCCGACCTTGAAGTTCGCAAAGAACCCCGAGACGCGGAAGAAGCTCTTCATCGACAACGAGAATAAGGTAAAGGCCGCTGACAGAGCAATCTGAGAACGTCATGGCGAATATCTAATACTAACCAGCCAATAGTGCAACCAGAACGTCCCTCTCTTCAAAGAGGCTGTCGTCCTCCGTGATGAGGCTGCTCGTCTGCTTGGCTACCCGGACCATGCCTCCTTCCGGATCGAGGACAAGATGGCCAAGACGCCCAAGACGGTGCTCGACTTCCTCGGCGACCTCCGGTCCAAACTCACTGCGGGCGGAGCTAAGGAGACGGCACACCTGCTCGAGTTGAAGAAGGCTGACCACGAAGCAAGGAAGCTGCCCTTTGACGGCAATTACTACCTATGGGACCACCGCTTCTACGACCGGTTGATGGTGGAGAAGGAGTACAGTATCGACGAGAACGCAATCGCCGAATACTTTCCCATCCGTCCCACCATCGGCGGCATGCTCAAGATCTTTGAGGAGCTGTTTGGCCTAGTCTTCGTCGAGCTGAACCCCGAAGACCGCGCGCGCCTCTCCCCCACCGGCAAGGCCGAGGATATCGCGTGGCACGAGGACGTGATCATCTTCAGCGTGTGGGACGACAGCACGGAGGGCGACGGCTTCGTCGGCTACCTGTACCTGGACCTCCACCCACGCCCCGGCAAGTACGGGCACGCCGCCAACTTCAACCTCTCGCCGGGTTTCGTCCAGAAGGACGGCTCGAGGCGGTATCCGGCCACGGCGCTGGTGTGCAACTTCAGCAAGCCGACGCCCAAGAAGCCGTCGCTGCTCAAGCACGACGAGGTGGTCACGCTCTTCCACGAGCTGGGCCACGGCATCCACGACCTGGCGGGCCGCAACAGGTTCGCGCGCTTCCACGGCACGTCGACTGTGCGCGACTTTGTCGAGGCGCCGAGCCAGATGCTGGAGAACTGGTGCTGGACGCCCAGCCAGCTCAAGGCGCTGAGCAAGCACTACGAGACGGGGGCTACGATCCCCGAGGACCTGATCGAGAAGCTGATCTCTACGAAGCACGTCAACGACGCGCTGTTTAACCTCAGGCAGCTGCACTTTGGGTTGTTCGATATGACGGTCCATACGCCGAAAACGCACGAGGAGATTGAGGGGATGGATATTAGTAAGGTGTATAACGAGCTGAGGGTGGAGATCGCGGGCATGAAGGGCCCGGAGGCGCTGGGTGAATCAAGGTATGTTTGTCTTTCTGCTCATCGATCATTCAATTCATCAAGTCCATCCGTCGATCCGCCAATCCGTTCTCCTGTTCTTCAAATCCATCTGCCCATCCCTTCATCTGTCCGTACACCTTCCGATCCGCGCATCCTCCATCCTCTTCACCTGCCAATCAGCTTCATCTGTCCATACAACCCATCCCCTACCCGCTCACCAACCAAAGAGAAAGTAAAGCTAACCGGTTTCCAACAGCACCTGGGGCAACGGCCAAGCCACGTTCGGACACCTGATCGGCGGCTACGACGCTGGCTACTACGGCTACCTCTCGTCGCTGGTGTACTCGACCGACATGTTCTACTCCGTCTTCAAGCAGAACCCCATGGACGGCACCCAGGGCAGGCGGTACCGACATACCGTGCTGGAGAAGGGAGGGTCCCAGGACGAGATGCTGACGCTGGAGCAGTTCCTGGGCAGGAAGCCGAGCACCGAGGCGTTCTACAAGGAGCTGGGCATTCCTACGAAGTAGGTGGGGAGGGGGAAATGTATGGGAGTTGGGGTGTTGGTGAGGGGATGTGTGGCGTTGGTAGTTTATATGTAGAACATGCAATGTCAGTTTAGATATGATCATGTCTGGTACAAAGACTTTAGGCTCGCCTTGTTCACCCTCTCTCTTTGAGGAAAGAATTCTTCGAGAGCTCGGTTCTGAAATCTAGGAGAGGACCAATCCACACAGCAGTTCAGACTGCCATGTACATGTACAACCCACATGATAGTAACAGTGACAAATGCCGATTCAGGCTTATTTGAAAACGAGCAAAAGCTGAACAGTAGCTATTGGATGCAATTCCATATTTTCTTTTCTCTGCCTCAATGTTTGAAGAAGCATAAATGTGACAGTGATAGTCCAATTGCTCCTATTCCAGGTTGTGTCTCGTTATTCCTACACCCAGGGATAGCAGAAGGGCACAGAAAAAGCAATCAACGCCAGGCCCCGCCCTAAACCAAGCAAAATGCAATATCCGTCATGAAAAGCCCTCGTCTCTTAGCTACCGTATCGACGGGTCCTGGTATCTCCATCCCGCGATGCCATGCAGGCAATCGAGCATAGGATGGATGTTAACGCAGCACTCGATGTTCTCTCAGTTCGCAAGAATCGTCCGGACCAGCTCTGCAAAGCCCCCTGATTAGCTACCCGCACGAAGCACGTAAAAGTCAAAGATAGAAACTCACCGGTATAGTTAACCTGCCCCGAGCTCGTGTCGACCGTCTTGAGCAGCTCGTCGACCTCGTCCTCTGACATCTTCTCGCCGAGGTTGGTCAGGATGTACTTGAGCTGGCCGACGCCGATGAAGCCCGTCATGTCCTTGTCGAACACCTGGAAGCCGCGGCAGTACTCCTCCGGGTCGCCCGGGTCGCGGAAGCCGCCTGCGCGGTTGAGCACGCGCTGGAAGGTCTCGAAGTCGACTGTTTAGGGGGGGAAGTCATGATCTGTCAGCTGAAAGATTCTATCATTGCGTATTGCAAAATTACAGTGTGGCAGAACTCACAGTCACCGCCAACCTGCTTCTCCAGGTCCTTAATCTCAGCCAGAGTCGGGTTCTGGCCGCATGCGCGGAGCAGATCGCCTAGGCTGTCGACTGTGACTCGGCCATTACCGCGCTTGTCGAATAGGGAGAAGGCCTCCTTGTAGTTTGTCGAGGCCTGAGCGTCGTAGTGGTTAGAAGCCATTTTGGTTTGCAGGTTTTTGTGTGATAGCCAGTGCCAGTGCAAGAGGGAGAACGCAGTGGAAGCAGCTCCAATTATCAGGAAGAAGCGGTAGGGAATGCGGTTTGAGTCTCAAAGTTGGAAGCCGAAATGTCAAGACAGCGCCAAACGCTAATAGCAGTGGGCGAGATTTTAGTGGCCAACAAGCTTGGATGTTTGGCCTTGTTGACATGGGCAACGAGGGGCAGGAACCACCGGCCGGTCGCGACTTCCGCGTTAATGAGTGGGGCACTCACCATGATTTGAGGGTACTTGTGTAAGGTACCTTCTGTCCTTCTCGTGTTCTTCCGAAGTGCTGCTTGATATTTCTTGAAATTCGAAAGACTTTTTGAAGCCTGAAAGAGAGAAAACTGGTGATGTCTGAAGAAAAATGATGTACGGTTTGAGAAATCTTTACCAAACAACGGCACCACCGTCTTTAAACACACTCAGCCAGCCCGTCCCTGAGCTGTGGTCTGTGCCTGTCATGCGCCCAGATTGCAGCGTCCCCTTGTCACAGCTGAGCCTTTCTGGCCCGGCAACCGGCAATGGAACCTGGTCGCCGTTACGCTAACCACACCATGCTCCTCTGCCCAGATGTTGTATTGGGATGGTAATCAAGACAGACAGACAGACACAAGCTGCACAGTAGATACCACAGTAAAATGCAGCTCACCGTCTCCTGGCAAGCAAGATGACGGTACCCCAAGCAACATCCACCTCGATATCCCTCCACCCTTCACCAGCCTGTTTCCACTCAGGCACCGCATCCACCACCTCGTCAAACATGCGATCCACCACGTCCCCCTCCCCTCCGTCCGCCCTGCTCTTAGTCTGAGGATACGCCTCCTGCCAGTTCTTGAAGCTGCTATACGTCCTCACATACCCCTCCAACTCGCCCAGCTTCAGCTTCTTCCTCTGCCACAGCGCCTCCTCAGGCGGATTCTCTCCCAACCCTCCCGTCTTCCGGTCCGGATCCCAGACAATCCTCTGAACATCCCCCCACTCCGCCTCAGGCGGCTCAATCACCCGGTATGAGTCCCTTAGTATATCCCGACCGGGCAGTTCCCAGAAACGCGCCAGGCTCTCCGTGCCGGGACACGGCTCCCCATCGCCGTAGGTATACCTGTAAAAGATCTCGGCCACTTTCGGCCCAGCCCCAACGATGACGTGGTCCTTGTAGCCCCAGAAGGCCAGCGTGCCGCCCTTGCGCACGACTCGTGCAAGTTCCGCCCACGCCTTGGAGTAGTCGAACCAGTGCGCCGCCTGGCCGGCCACCACGCAGTCGACGGATGCGTCCGAGGCGAAGGGACGGAGATCCTCGGCTGCGCCTTGGTGAAATGAGATCTTGGAGGAGAGTTCCGGCGGTGTCAGGCGCTGTGCCTGCGCGACCATGCCGGCCGAGGGGTCCAGGGCGATGATGCGCGAGAAGTGCGGTGCTAGGGCGCGCGCGATGAGGCCGTGGCCGCAGCCCAGGTCTAGTAAAGTGCCTGTTGACGAGGGCGGGTTGGTGTGGTTGTGGTAGGCTAGCACCGTGCGGAACAGGGACGGTGGGTAGCTGGGGCGGAACGCAGCGTAGCCCGAGTGGGAGAAGGTTGAGCGACTTGTATTAACGGTAAGTAAGATATGTTGGCATAGCATGATTCGGGTGGACTTACGCAAAGGTTGCCATGTTTGACGTTGCTATCTCGCCCTGAGCAGCCGCTTAGATATTCAGAGGTGCAACTCGATTGTTCAGATGTTATCGCAGAAGCTGACAAGAACTGTCATGGCGGGGGAGTAACTGCGCGACACCCGGTCTTTATGCGTGTCTAGGCCGGAGTAATCTGAGAAGCCATTGATCCAGGTTGACCGACAAGTGCAATACACAGTTTCTCGTTGGATGCCATCTCCGTCGACTATTTCCAGCACATACGCCCTGTCAACTGGCCCGTGAGTGCTGCTATGTCGACATGAACCGACGGTTTCCGCTCGGATTGACGCCATCGGACCCGACATCGGCAGCAACCGTCTTGAGCCGCGGTTTTGCGCATCACCAATCCATCATTCTCAATCCTAGCATACCAAACCATACCTAAGCCAAAACAGATACATTCTTATTCGCCAATTCAAACGGTATAACACGCCTGCATGAGCTTGTTTAGACTCCCTTTCACCATCGCTGTCGATTCACGCCTCTGCACTCGTTCTGGCCTGCTCCATACCTCGGTACTGCCTGTGACATCACACCTCCGGCCTTCGTCTCACTCACCATCAGTTGCTGGTACAAGGTCCATCCGACACTCCCGCAAGATGACGACCGAAGCCACAGTCCGCACCTTTTTCTCGTCCCCGAAGTTCGCAGTTGTGGGCGCCAGCTCCAACCCAGCCAAGTTCGGCCACAAAGGTCTGCATCAGCTCCCACTTGTTGATACCATCTCACTGACACTCCACCACAGTATTCGCCTGGTACACCGCCCACTCCCTGCCAGTAACACCCATCAACCCCACTACACCAGAGATATCCGTCTCCGGCACCGCCCACAAGACCGTGCCGTCCCTCTCCGCCCTTCCCGACCCCAAGCAGACCTCCGTCTCCATCATCACCCCGCCCAAAGCGACCCTGTCCGTCCTGCGCGAGGCCAAGGAACTCGGCGTCCCGGCCGTCTGGATGCAGCCGGGCAGCTTTGACGACGAGGTCCTCGCCTTCGCCAGGAGCGACGAGGCCGGCTTCAAGGCTGTTGTTGCAGGGGGCGGCGGACGCGGGGATGAGGGCTGGTGTGTTCTCGTCGACGGGGAGAGGGGCCTGAAGGCTGCTGGGAAGCTATGATTCCGTGATTCCATGATAATGATGAACGCAGCTCCATACGCGGCTTCAGCTGGCAGGTCCTAAGGTCCGAAACTAAGGTTCGACTGAAACAGGTACACATCTATGTCTGAACCCTATCTCTATAGCCACCTCAGCAGCATTCGTAAGACTCAAACCTTCAGATCGTAGAAGGAGTCATGTCGCAGAATAGACTTTGGCAGCTAGTCCTTAAAGACCCAGGGACTACAACCGCCGCTCGTGAAAACCATGAAATTTCCACATCCTCATCAGTCACTGTTCTCCCAAACGGCCATATCCCAACATCCAACATAATAAGAGACACCAGCCAACTGACCAGTTGAAGTACGAGACGTACCAACCCCAGTCTTCAATATAGCTTCACTTTGCTTCCAAAACCTACCCCCCCGTCACCATCATCAACACACAATGGCATCCACTCACCCCCAGAATCACATGGATCCCGTGGCCCCGCGACATACAGCCATCGCTGTCGCTGATGCGGTCTACTGCGACGTGATCGGCGCGGCGTCGGCAGTTCTCGAGGCGCCTAAACACGACAAGAACCCGAGCCTCGGGACCAACAAGATCAGAACGTGCAAGACAATCATCGTCGAGCAGGTCGACGCGCAGAATCTCGCAGTCGGCGACGAGATCACGCTGATGCACTGGGGCAACGCCGTCGTGCGGGCTATCTCCAGGGTCTGGGCCTGTCTCGACGACGACGCGACAAGGAACGGCCGCAGAGATACCGCTCCGGGTAATATTTTGGATATCGTGGTGAAACGTCTAGTGCTGGAACTCAAGCCCTCCTCGCGCGACTCCAGGAAGGCCAGGAAGATAACCTGGCTGGCGGCCGTGGACGGGAACACGATCCCGGTGGACCTGGTTGCCTTCGACCACATCCTCGCCAAAGAGAAGCTGGACCCTGAGGTCAAGCTGGAGGACTGCCTCGCGTCGGTGATTGGGTGCACGACACGTGCGTTTGCGGACTGTAACGTGGTGGATTTGGAGCAGGGGCAAGTTGTGCAGTTGCAGCGGAAGGGGTACTATCAGGTGGACGTTGCTTATCGTGATGAGGGCCCGTCGATAGTGTTCTTCGAGATTCCTTCCGGTGAGAAGTGAGAGGAAATTATCTGACTTGAACAGCATGGACATAAAGCTCCATCAAGGGTGGTAATAAGTCATCTTTATTTTCATTAATTTAATGTCAATACCCGTCACTTCATACCCTCTCACTGCATTTCCATCACCCCTTTTTCCTCCACAAACCGTAACATACCCCATGACTTCATATCATCCACTACCCTACATCTTAGCCGCAGCCTTGCCAAGGTCGGCGAGAGCGTCGCGACGTTTGAACTTGGCATCCTGGATGACACCTACAGGCACCCAGTCAGTAAACGATACAGCAACCTGGGACAGCACGGGACCTGAATTCGAGGCGTCTCAAGGAAACTTACCAGCATCGGCATCATTGGAGAAGTGGCCGCTCCACTCGACAAAAGTGCTGCCCTCCAGCTCGCCCGAGGTGACGGCATACAGACGGATGGTGCTCAGCACGCTCGAGTATGTCAGCTCCGGCTGGGCCGTGATGATGCTGTACGTGATGTAGTGGTTGATCGTCTACAGAAAACCGTCAGTAAGCCTGGCACCTCGACCACCTACTGCATCAACCCCAGCAGGGTCCATGGGAAAACAAGACTCACGCTGTGCTCCTCCTGCTTGACCTGCACGACGCTGCCGTCCTTAAAGTTCCACTCGACCACGTCGGTGTCGTCGCTGACGCCCTTGACCAGCTTGGACGACTTGAGCGCCGACCAGAAGTTGGCGAAGCTCTCGAGCTTGATGTGGTGCCAGACGTGCGACAGCGGGGCCTTGATGACGGCGCTCTCGACGACCGAGGTCGAGGTCGGGATGGAGGTAGACATGGCTGCGAGAGGTTTGTCCGGTTGGGTGATTTCGTTACAAAGTTGCAATTGAATGCTCAATTGAAATAGATACGATGTGTCACTTCAATTTGCCTGTTTGAAGTTGTAATTCTGTAACGTACGGAGTCTGCTCCGCAGAGCTGTTCTGCTGCTGTGCTAAAATGTCTGGTGCTTACTACGTCATCGCCCTGTCATTCTCTGATTCGCTGCAGCAAACGGAAGTCGCAAACGGAATTATCATGAGAATTCCATCAGGTTCAGTGGACTTACCTGATTTGATAAAACTATAATAATAACAGTAAGATACGTTATGTGTACCAATCGTACACAATGCCAAGATTTCAGTATAGGATTGGTCTCGAATCGTATAGGTACCTTAGCTTCGTGCAGTATACAACCACATATTTAACTTGGTCATCGCTTACCACTGTTGCATCGCTTTTTAATTGAATGCCTTCGACAAGTGGACGACTACTGGCAGGAGGTCTTAACTACGGATAGCCAGAAGCACATAGCGTCCGGTGCGAAAAGCAGGTCATATAGGACCGGGAGAGATGAATAGCCATTCTTCGCAAACTACCTACTTATCACTAGTGATGTGATGCGGGCGGGCTCACATACGGAAGCCAACGTATGCTACTATAGATTCATACCTCGATTGAAAGAAGTAAGTGCCAGATACGTCGGTTGAGATGATCTTTGAGGTTATCGCATGTGAGTGACCAACAGTTACAAGTAGAGTTGCATAAGTTCTTATATCATTTCGCTTTCGTGTCTGAGTATACAGCGCTACCGTAGGTGATTTGTCTCACCGGAGTCTGCGTAGACTCATCCTAGGATGCAAGTCACTTGTATCATGAACAGGAAACTGATGTATTGCTAGAAACGGCATTATTAGGACTCGTACTCCGATTTCCGAGCAGGTTGGTCAAGTTAATCCTATGCCATATTATTACAGAGCAACCCAACAGACCGTATATCACTTCCAGCAAGGAACGTGCCAGACAGCGAACCCTCTCCGTCGAGGAGTTTGAGGAAGATGTCTGGAATTTTTGCATGTAGCTCCTATGTAAGTCTATCCGAGCGAAGGTAGAGTTCGTAACCAGCATGAAGTAATGACAAATAGGACCATGCTCCAAAAGCCGGCCGTCCGACGACACATGTGACAAGTAGGCTTTCAAAGCCGCTGAGCAGAGAGTGTGGCAGTAAATGTGGTCACTGCGACCTTGATTAGATTACTTTAGCTGTAGCTTTGTACGTTATATACGTTGAGTTGACCTCTGGTATCATACTTGTCCTCCACCTCTATGCACGTATTCCCAGTATGGCATTGCTGTCAATAAACACCATAGACACACCGTAGTGACACAATGTCTCGAGTCATTGAAACACTTCGACCATCTTTCCCTAAAGCAATACCAACCCAACTACTACAGAAGCGACGATGCCCCCAAGGACGCTAACGCTTGTCCTTGCTGACCCAGCATGGACCACTGATGCGGTGGGAGAGAATGTTGGTACCGAGGTCGTGAAAGGTGAGCTAGTAGCCGACGTCGCCGGTGCGGCAGTCGTCGTCGGACTTGAACTGCTGGCCTTTGTCGTGGGCACTGTGGTAGTTGACACGGGCGTAGTAGTGGTGAATGACCCGGGCACTACCGTCCCAGGTGCCACTGTTCCTGGAATCACAGTGATGCCAGATATCCCCGAAACAGTTACGGACCCTCCCACTGCTAAGCCAGCCGTTGCGCAACCGCATACTGTACAACGCTGTCAGCACACAGTGGACTTGCAAGCAAATACCCGAAGACTTGGGCTCACCTGATGATGCGCCGTCAATGACGGCTTGGTATGATGCTGTAGGGCATCCTGTGGCCACGCAACCCTCAATGGCAGCATACAGCTTCGCTTCTGAAACGCATTGGCAAGCGAAGTCGAGACTGCCGCAGCCAATGGACGGGGCGCCGTTGAGGAAGCACGTCTGAGCACACTTGGGGATCGCGGTGAGGGCGACGGCGGCACAGTTGTCTGCCCGTACCACGGCGAGCTCGCCCGTTAAGAGCAGGGCGGCCCCGAGGAGGAATTGTATTATCTTGGTCATGATGGTGTTATTCTGAGCTTGACAGCAGTCCTACGATCCCAATGCCACCAAAAGAACGAGTGGATAGTCGGCTTGACACTTTCAGTCTCGGCTTGAGAAAAGCTGGCAAAGGAAGAGATTACGACAGGACAAACGCGCTTTCCCCCAGGACACAGCGCGCAATCTGCCCCGGGGGATGAGTTTTATTAGAAGCACCCCGGTAGGATTGCTACCCGGCCTTTGCCAGGGCAGCTTGCGCGGTATCATGATGGCACGCCAGTATCTCCGCGCGGTGCGATTCCTTTGCTAAGCTTTGCCAGTGATCGCCAAGGATGGTAGCATCCAAGCAATCCAAAAGAGAAAGTCGACATGGGGTAAGGCGCGCTATCGGACCCACCAATCTCACCCTCCCCAGAGCTCCACTTGCCCCTTTTGGAGAACTGGCCGAGCTCCCAACGGCCACAGCCAACAGCAGGCCACCACCAACCCTGCGCTACTGCACTCCATCCTAAATGACCTCACTTGTGCCTTGCACTGGCGGACTACTAATCGCACTTGTTGGCATCCATCTCGGTACGACCTCTCTGTCAACTCCAGCATGTGAAATCCGTGATTCCCAACACGATGGACAGGCAAACCCCGCCCTGCAACATCAGCCTACTATGGTAAATAGGCGCACAAAGAGCCCAGCAAAATAAGGTGACCGAGCTGGCCAAGCAGGTAGCTACCCCTCACCGACAGGGAACTTCGGGACAGCACCGACGATCGGCGAAGACACGATGATGACCCGGTGGACAGGACTTGGACAGCGGGCAGAATATGGCACCTGCTGTGGCACTTGTGGATATCTTGTGGAGATGGCGAAAGACGAAGAATAGCAAACCGGGGAAGCCGGGGACATTCTGGGGAGCGGGGAAGCGAACGGCATGGAGCAGAGAAGCGTCGCCATCCGGTGTATGATGGACGATTGAGGCTATCACGGATTGCGCAATGGCTCGTGTGCCTCGGTAGAGGGGAGATCTCCAACCCGGGACACGGGAATACGGTCAAGCTTGCGATTGGCACCGGGCGTGGAGGAGCTTCCTGGCCAGTTACTGGCCCTCGCAAGCAATAAGGCTTGACCGCCTAAGTCTAAAGGATTATCTTTCTGCCCATTGCCCTAGCCAAGCCGCTTTCAGATGCTGCAAAGGTGCAAAATGGACGGCTGGTGCGGTGGAGCAGTCGCGCTTGGTTTGCAGAGAGTCTAGTGTGGAAGGAGCGGATCTCGTATCTGCGCGCAGCCCGGCCCGTCACTTGACAATCTGCGATTAGAATCCTGCCCGTCAGCATCCAATCTCAGGTGCCAACCTGCAAGTTGGAAGAAGCTGAAAAGGTAAGACAAGTCAAGCGTGGTTAACCCGATCGGTGTAAATCGTCCTTCGTGGTTGTGACACATGTCGTGGGGCCTCGGTATCCTGCAAGAGCTCACAGTTTTTGAGCACGCTAAGGTAGGTCCGAGATCCATCGCGTCTCTTAGTAGCTTTGAGCTTTGAATATATCTTGGTAAGATACCTGTTAGTTCCTGAAAGTCTCTGATTCCTATGACTAAGGAAACGGAGGGATCTACGACGGTGTTCGTCTGTATCGTCAGCACTTTGCCTGCACTTGCACAGTAATGTTCGTGCTATACACAACAGGAAAAAGAAGAGTCCATACGACTAAGAGCCAATATTGATCTTGAGAGCACGCCCTCGTAGTTTTCGTCCTAATTCAGACATATGTGATGTCTACTGATGTATGGCGGAGGACCCTGATTTTGTCCACGGCAGATTCACATTCCATCCATGAATACCTAGGCGGCATTCCAACCTTAAATCAGCCACAAATGTCATCGGTCCATGCGCCAGTTGAATTCTAGACTAACACACACCAATGTCTGGATACTAAGGCAGAAAGCAGTGGTGTACTCCACACGCGACGAGTATCCATGGATTTGGACTCTATATCCAGTAAAACAGATCCTTGCTCGGTGTTTTCCTCGCACCGATAGGACAGGCACACACACACACACACAACACACATCTGATTTGTACAAGTTAAACTTGTTGCCATTCGCAACGGATCTGACCTCTTTCAGGCCTCAACGCGCTTCACAGTTAAGTTGGGCCCAGCATGCATATGGAAGCTTAGAGTTTGACGGTTGTCTGCTCTGCGCTCTCGGGACGAAGGAGCTTTTGTGCGCACCGGAACACGACACTAGCCTGGCTCGAACATTGCTCTTGGAGTCTTGTAGAATTATCTGTTAGCTTGGACCTCTCGGATTGCGAGCCATCAAACGTTTGCATACATAAGGTCTGTAAGACATTGGTGATATCTTTGGTAGGACAGCTCGGACAATTAGGCTCGGAGGTACAGACAAGACGAACCTTGTCTTCGTGTGCCAGGTGCTCGGTCCGCCAGCCGATTCCTGCTCAGGGTGAATGCAGAGAAGACCGGAAAGTATAAAGTTACGTGTCTGTCAAGTTCTGTATTCCAATAATAGGTCCAGGCCGGTAGTAGTGCTGCCGGACTCCGCAGGGGGACGCCGCTCGGAGTCCGGCCTCATACCGTCACTGGCCAGCACCACATTGATGATCTCAGTGAGAGCACACGACATTGAACATTATATAACTTTGAATGTCCGTGCAGGCAATGAGTAGGATGGAATTAGAAGAAAGCATGATAACACTTCACACCCTTTCTTGCGGCTATTGCTCGTGTGGTGTTCGTCCTTCGGGAAACACCACGAAGTCGCCGGACATAATACAGCTCATCAAGCCGGTTCGGTCTATCACTTCTATGTCCTCCATATGAGATGGTTTTGCTATGAAGACCTTGATCTAGGTTCAATAATAAGGGGTTAGATACCCAGAGGCTCACCAAGGCAGCAACCCATCTGCCTCAACCCTGAGACACAAGGCCCATCTGGCTCGCTTCCACTGCCCTCACAGAACATCCCCAGTATCAGCACAAAATGTTCGTCGTCCACGCCTCCCCCGAAAAGCCCACCCTGGACAACAAACTCCTCCCCCTCGTCGCCCCCATCTCCATCACCGCCCCAACCTCGCCCTTCGCCCCCAAGACCCGCATCTGCCACGCCTGCCACTCCCCCAACCCGCCCTCGACCACGCACTGCCAGAGCGCAACCTGCTCCCTCGCCCCCTTCCCCCTAACCTGGAGCACCAGCACGCTCCTCGACCACCGCGACCGGCCCCTCGACCCTGCGGCACGCTTCCCCGTCTCCTGGCTCTGCAGCACCTGCCACACTCCGCGTTCCGTGCTCGAGATCTTCCTCCTCCCCCCCGCCAGTCTCGAGCGGAACCAGCCAGGCCGCGCCTGTCCCTGCCCCTGCGGCCGGCCGACCCTACAGGCCGTGTACGACCAGTTCGGCGACCTGTTCCTGTTCTGGCCCCACGACGGCGCGATCCGCGACCTGACGGAGCCTGACTGCGTCCGGGAGGCGGCGCGACGGCTGTGGATGGCCGGCGGGGAGAGGTGGGTGGACGAGATGCCTTTCAGCCAACTCCGGGAGGAGGATGGGACGGACAGGATGGAGGGGATGGCTTTGCTGTAAGTCAACTTGTCGACTTCGTGATTAGGGATGACGGGGTTGCTGACATTGATGCTGTGCGGTAGGTCTAGCGGGAGGGCGGCTTTGACTGGTGTCACGGCGTAGTTGAACGATTGTAAGATATGATGGGGGTGTATGGATATCTCGCTTGTAGGCAATGGACTCCGCGACTGCACGTACGTCTTCAATCCGTTCGCTGGGGCAGGGCCATTTGCACTGGTTCTGTGGCATCTGAAAGTTGTCACTGTTGTGCCATCGTGAAATAGAGGAAGCGATAGGCTGTGTTTCTGAATCGACTCAAGCGCGAGGCGTGACCGTGATCCCTCACGTACTCCTGTTTGTGAGATTGACGATATATCGTCGCTTCTCGACTCGAACGTACACTTTATAACATGCTTTACTAACGTTAACTTTCTGTTCCACATCATAGAGACAGTCGCCCTTTTTTCAAGTTCCTTTTTTTCCCCGTTCCTTTTTTCTCCCGTTCCGGACTGAAGGACCACAGACGAGAAACCCAATAACTGCCTGACATTATCCGACCTTACTCTGATCTCGAGAAAAGCCTGGAGCTGAACTAAGAAGTGGTCTCTCAGACAGAAACAACCACTCTCGCTCTCCAACCCGCGCATCTCTGCCCCTCCCCTCACAGCCTCTTCTTTGCCCCCGCCCCCTCCCTCCGTACAAGCACCTCGTCCCTCTCCCACAACAACGCCGCAGCAGCCGCCACCGGCCCCCCAAGCGCCACCCACCCCAGCACCTTGGCAACCAACCCCACCACGCCGGGCCAGTCCGCCGGCCCCGCTGCCGCGCGGCGCAGGTACACGGCCCACAGCAGCAGCGCGATGTTCCCGCAGTGCAGGTCCCACACGAGGAAGAAGTGCGTCGCGGGCGCCAGGGCCTCGGCGGGTATGACCTTGGGGTCGACGGTGGGCGGAGCGAGCAGCGCCGGCGGGACGATGGCCGACCGCACCGTGACCTGGTCGAAGATGGCGGTGACGGTAGAAGGCAAGCCGGCCGGCAGGGCGGAGGACGGGGTCAGGGCGACGATCATGAGGGCGGTGTGCGTCGTGACGGTGATCCAGAGCACGGCGCGGTAGACCGCGGCGGTGGTGACGGCGGGGCGGCGGTTGGGCTGCTTGGCGGAGGGGCCGAACAGGCCGAGGGTTGAGAAGGTGACGCGGAGGAGGAACTGGAACAGCGAGAAGAGGACCGGGAAGAACTGCCATGTGGCTATCCAGTTGTAGTGGGTCGCGGCCGAGACGACCGAGGGTGCCGGCAGGGCCATGCCGATGGCGGGGACGGCGAAGGCGAGGAAGTTGCTGAGCAGGAGGATCCATGGCTCGCGCGAGTCGGCCGGTAGCACATCGCTGGCTGATACTGAGGGCGATGCCGTGGGCGAGGTGAAGATGTGCAGGATGAAGTAAATTGGCGCGGTGATGGTGTACGTGATGTTCTGAGCGATGAAACCCGCTGTTCCGACCCTGTGTGATGTCAGCATATGGCTGTCCCAAGACTCGCTTGTCAAAAGCGAAAAAAGGCGTTGCCGCTCACCAGCTCACGGTCCTCCCGGCATTTCCGCGCCTCACCCCCTCAAGAAAGATCAGACAGCAGGCGGCGAAGAAATGGGTGAAGAGGGTCCAGAATGATGCCGTGATGCTCCACGACTGCGGCGTGTCGAGGATGAAGGCAAAGAAGGGGACCAGCACCAGCAGGGTGGTGTCGATGGCCGCGATGCCGGTGTACGTGTTTTTGAAGGGGTGCACGCCGCCCGGGATGTATGGGTCCACGGCTCGGCCGGCCGAGTTCCTGATGCTCGCGCCGGCTCCGTTGCGCTGGATCGTGTACATGCCGGCGTACCCTCCGACCAGGGCGCAGGACGCGATCAATGGGAGCACAAATTCTCGGACAGCACCTACTGGAGCCATGATTGCAATTGTTGTTCTTGTGCAGTAGAGGCAGTCGGTAAGACTGAGGTGAGACAAGACGTTGAACTTATAGCGCCTGGTCGAAAGTAACGTAAGCTATGCCAAGCCGTGAGTTATACCGCTTTTGGATGTTTCAGTCAGCTTGGCAGGGTCAACAGCTCGACGAAAAACATCTACGGTGGATATTTGCAGAGAGTGCGACGGCGTGCTGTGCAGTGTCTGTTGAAAACTAGTTCTTCCGTGACATGAAGGTAGCATCGTCTCCATACGCACGCAGCTTATCCGACAGTCCCTCATCAGCCTGCACAGGCACAAACCCAAAGCGAGCCCAGAAAGACGAGGTGCCATAGACAGAGACGAGACAAGTGGCGGGATACCCATGATCCTTGGCAACAGCAAGCAGCTTGTCAACACATGCTCTAGCAAGAGCACGACCGCGAAAGGCAGGCAGGACAGCGACGTCGTGGATGTAGTACTGGTCTGCATCCGCGGCTATCTCCCCTAGAAGGCTGTTCAGAGCCGGCGGCTGGTTTTCGCGGATGGGATGCGAGATGGCATAGCCGCAGACCTGGTCATCTTGGACGGCAAGCAGGCAGCCCCGGGGGAAGAGCTTCACACGCTCGGCGAAGATGGCTCGGTCTTCGGGGAGATCGGGATGCACGACTTCGGCGACGCGTAGGACGGCCGGAACGTCATCTGCGGTCATGTTCCGCCAGGTCATAGTAACAGGTAAGGTACCCTTGATGTTTAAATGTTGCTGAGATGCGACCTTCGAACCTTTCCATTAAGAAGAGTTACCTGAGTTGAGTGGGGGAAAGTACCTAAAGTACCTGGATGCTATCGTGGGGTAACTCAAGGTACCTGGCGCGTCTTGTCGCCTTCTCTTCAAGCTGCCTCGATCCTACGACGCTGCATTCGCGTCTGTCGTCGTCGGCACCAATTCCCTTACGTATCCCCAGGATGCGATTGACCTGGCATTGAAGCTCAAAATATCCGGTAATGCATGGCAATTGACTGCAACTCAATTCCCTTTTCATGGTTATGACGATGCTTCAATCCTTTGTGAATTGTGAATTTCCCCGCTATCGCTGCGTTAGGAAGGCGTTGACGTGCCTTTGCAGCGGCACTGGCTTGCTTCACTGGTTTAATCAGTCGATGCGTCGTCATCTGACTTCGCGTGCCGTCATTCTTTCTATGAGGTGCTAGCATATGCATTAGACATAAAGATAGGTAGTCGTTGGCACGCTTGCAGCTCGGACATGGTCTATTTGCCCATCCGTCTCTCCACGGTACCTAATTGACCATGGTGACTATGCGAAAGGAAGTGCCGCTGCACGAGTCGAGCGCGAGGGCCATTGACTCGAGTGGCAGTCTCGCCTCCTCGGAGCTGACAATCCACACGTCGACGCTCTTCGACTCCAAGCACAAAACCTTCCTCTCCGACATCACCTTGGTGGTAGACACCAAGACCGGCCTCATCACCAACACCTACCAGCGGAAACTGGACCTACCGCAGCGCAATGTATCCGGCGCCAACACCATCGACCTGCGCGGCCTTACCGTGCTGCCGGGTCTGGTAGACGCCCACACCCACATCTTCCTGCACCCGTACTCCGAGGCCGACGACCTGCACCAGATGCGCGACGAGAGCCTGGTGGAGCGCGTCGTCCGCGCCACCAACCACGTGCGCTCCGCCCTGATGGCCGGCTACACCACCTACCGCGACCTCGGCACCGAGGGCCTCCGCGACGCCGACGTGCACTTTCGCGACACCATCAACCGCGGCCTGGTCCCCGGCCCGCGCATGTTCGTCGCCACCGAGTGCATCGCCTCCAGCGGCGGCTACGAGATCCGGATCGAGAACTCGCTACCGGGGGGCGTCGGTACCGCCGTGCCGCGCATCTCGGACCCGGCCGACGGCGTCTACGGGGTGCGGGCCGCGGTCCGCAGGCGGCTCGGCGCCGGCGCCGACATCGTCAAGTTCTACGCCGACTACCGCAAGCGGGCCCTGCGCTTCCCCTCGGGCGGCTGGCCGGGCCAGTGTCCGATCCAGTTCCCGCCCTCGAGCGACCTGCTGCACGGGGACCGCAGCCCGAACGTGCTGCTCTTCACGCAGGAGGAGATGGACGCCATGGTGGACGAGGCGCGGATGAGCAGGGTGCCCATCGCGGCGCACGCGCAGAGCCCCGAGGCGGTCGTCATGGCGGCCAAGGCGGGCGTGACGTCGGTCGAGCACGGGGCCTGGCCCAGCGAGGAGGCGCTGCAGGCCATGAAGGACAACCAGACCATCTTCGTGCCAACCCTGGCCGTCTTCGACCTCTACCTCGGCAAGGGCGGCGAGCAGCAGGAGCGGAACCGCAAGGCCATCCTGGCGCACACCAAGGCCGCCTTCGACAAGGGCATCAAGATCGCCTGCGGAGGCGACACGGGGGCGTTCGCCCACGGCGACAACGCGCGAGAGCTGGAGCTGCTGGTCGAGGCGGGCATACCGCTGCTGGACGTGCTGCAGGGGGCTACGTTGCACGGATGGGAGTCGTGCGGCGGTGATCTGTGTGGCCGGAGGTTCGGGTACCTGCAGTCCGGATGGGCCGCGGATGTCGTGGCTTTTGAGGGTGACCTGACCAAGGATCTCGGCGTCTTGAGACGGCCTGTTTTCGTGATGAAGGACGGCAAGGTCTACAAGCAGCAGTGAAGTGATGATGGTTTGCTGGTCTCAGCCATTTATCATCTCACGTACCTACCTCTATTGCATATTATTGCAGTTGGTCCTCAGCTGCAGATAGAGAAGACACTTTCACAGGCTGGAGGTTCCATGTTCCGTCCCAGATTCCCCCCGACGATGCCGGAAGCTGTATTGTAATAGCCGTGCCAAACCGGCTAGGCTCACCGATGCCGGTGACCCATTCACCTGGAATTCCCGATAAAATGATGTGACAGCCAGAGCTTTAGCAGTGCCCCGTGGAACGAGCTACCCCGCCAGCCCCGCATCGTCACCACCAGTCGGGAGCTTCTGACACAGTGCATATTAGCTGTAATTGTAGGTCTAGTAGGACCTGCCGGAGGTCTAATACACAGTAAGTCTAGTGGGAAGCAACCGCCGCCGCACAAGTGGCGAAGCATCCGCCGCTCCTGCGTGATGACCTCGAGATCGTCGTACGACCTGGGGATTGGCCGGACCCTGATTCTCGTTCATTCTGGCGTTTGACCTCCTCCAAGATAAATTATCACAGACCTGCTGTTTTGTATTGACTGTCCCGAATCCTCCTTCATTGATTCTCAAACACGCAAAACAGTAACCTCGATTACTACAAACATACGTCACATCCGAGATACCGAGCCTCAAGATAGCACCCGGTAAACACCTATCATCCACACCTACCTACCTATCATCCTAGGTACTACTACTATCAAACCAATCCGCATCAACCTCAGGTAACTACGTTACCTACCTCACCACAAATCTCCAAAACATCAAATACACAAAAGACCATGGCTTCAAACCAACCACACATCGACACCACCGCCGCCTCCGCCGCGGGCCAGCCGCCGTCCCTCTCCCAGCAACTCACCTCGGCCACGTCGCCCACGACCCCGCACAGCGCCGCCGACGCCCAGCGCGGCATGAGCCACGTCGGCGCCTGGATGCCGCAGTTCAACCGCCGCCAGAGCTGGAGCAAGGAGGAGCACAAGCACGCCATGCAGATGAGCCGCGTGCAGGACGTCAAGACGGGGCCCGGGTTTAGCGAGAGGTCTTGAACAACACAAACCACACTGGACAGACACTCTTGCTAGTTTAGTTTGTGAGGCCGGAAGTGGAAGGGAAGAATGATGATACAAATTTGGGTGCTGGCTTGTGGGGAGGGTACAAGCCAAGCGCTAGATTGATGAGGCGGGAGAGGGAGTTGTAAGAAATGATTAAAGGAGACGGCGAGCTGTGAGGGATTGCACTGCACTGCAATTTTGGGGTCGCACTCCATTTTTGGAGGTGCTCGTCTGATGGTTCCTTTTATGACGGTTATGATGTCAGGTTCTCGACGCTGGATGGGAGGACGGCGATGCGGCTGCAGACTGGAAACGCGTCGGTCATTCGGCTGTTGAGGCGAGGCACTGGCGTTATCGTGATCTCTTATGCTGTGGCTTTATGATGGATGCCACTACGCTGTCATGGTCCGCGACATGATTTCACTTGAGCACATGGAAAGGTTATGGGCTACGATTGGGGTACGGAATGATCGTGTACAGATTGACGATGACACTGCCGCAGTACACGGATCACAGGCACATGCATAATGATGGAGAGAGAGTAAATCCTATAGTGTACGAAGGAACCTGACTGGAGAGCATCCTATCGTGTCGTTCCCTACCGCAGTAAGGTACAGTTGCCCTGCGTATCGCCGCCGTAGACGCCAAGAAATAGAGACAAAACAAGAAAATCCAGAGTAAACCACCTATGCTGAGGGACATGTCATATCCTCTTCAATGCATAATACCCAAAGAGCCCAAATGGGAACGAACGACGTGTGCCTCCAAAAACACCAATAATAGCATCGCGCTTCGGCAAAATGCTCAGAATCCCTTCGGTCCCTTCCCATCCACACCTCCAGTCTTGAAGTACTCCCCCATCACCCCGAGCGCATAGCTCACGCCCGCCACCCACGCAGCCCCGACCGCCATCCTCTTGGGCAGGCTCGTCTTGGCCTCCTGTCGTCCCTCTCCCTCACCCTTCCTCTCCCCGCTGAAGACGGCCTCCTCGCGACGCACGTCGATGCCCGACACGAACCGCTGCTGCTGCTGCGCCGTGGCAGCAGGCATGTCGTAGTTGACGAATCCCGTCGGGCTCGCGAACCGCCCGATAGCCGGGTCCGGGAACTTGCGCCTCGAGCCCGTCATGTCGATCGGGTTGACCAGCGGTGCCTTGGTTGCCTCCTTGGCCGCGGCGGGGGCGGGGACGGCGTCGGCGTCGGCGACGGCCGAGTCCTTCCCGGCGGCGTCGCGCACCTTGCGGAAGACGAGCACGTCGCCGCTTCCCGAGACGATCTCGAAGCCTTGCTCCTGCAGCGGACCGAAATGCGGGAAGAACTTGGCCGGGTTGGAGAGCCGGAGCAGGACCTCGGCCGGGGTCAGCGGGGGCTCGGCTTTGGAGACGTTGGATGTCGTCTCGGCGATGTTGATGCTCTGCATCGTCTGGTCGTACGCCAGGATCTTGTACAGCGTCGGTTCCCCGGCCGGCTCTTGGACAGCTGCGTCGCTTGACGAGGGACCGGACTCGGATGCGGCGGCGGCAGCTGACTCGGGCTTTGCGTGGAAGTCCCCGTAGTGTTTCACGAACAGCGGTGAGCCAAGTGTCGCCGCGCATTCCTCCTCGTATGAAGTCTCCAGGCCCTGGGGTTCCTTGGAGTACAAGTCTGTTGATAATGGTTCGTGCTTGTTCACTTGTCGGTCCAGCGCCGGCTGCACAGGCGCATCATCCGCTGGCGAGTTCAGGCTTGTCGACAGTTCTGGCGTAAAGTTCGACGACGTCCATGAGCGGGCGAATTCGTCGGGGAAATCTCGCACGTAGCTTCCAGTGAGCTGTCTCTCCTGTGCTTGCGCCTGTACCGACGCCATAGCATCTTGGTCCACTGCATCGGAAGCAGCCGCGTGCCTGGACATTGATGACTCCAGCAAGCTGCGATCTGTTGACTGGGCTTCAGTAGGCTCCGCAATTGAAAACTTCGCCCTCACATCACTAGCTCGAAGGAGGTCTAGGTCCTCGGCCCTCTCCTCTTCCGTAGGCTCTAGGTAGGGAATTTGCTTTCCGGCCCTTTGTTCCCGATCGAACTCATCTAATGATCGAGAGGTTGAGTCCAGCTGCTCAGTCGGTCTTCCGTCAGGCTCATTATGCTTGACTGCTCCATACTGCTGAAGCTCGCTGGAGCGATCCTCGGAAGTTGATTTGGTGGGATCAACATCACGGTCCGCAAAGTTGCTTTCTTCGTATCCCTGTGGTACTGCTGCTTCGTGGCTATCCGTGGTCTCTTCCGATAGGGGTTTGCCATCAGGTTCATTGTACCTGACTGCTTGGTACGTCTGCACTTCCAAGGGGTCATATACTTGGGATTCTTCCGTGGTGAACATTGGTTTACCATCAGGTTCATTGTACCTGATTGCCTGGTACGTCTGCACTTCCACAGGGTCATAGCCGTTACCTTCTTCGGTAGCGAGCTGCGGTTTACCGTCAGGCTCATTGTACCTGAATGCCTGGTACTTCTGCACTTCCAGAGGATCATAGCCGTTACCTTCTTCGGTAACAAGCTCCGGTTTACCGTCAGGTTCGTTGTACCTGAACGCCTGGTATTGTTGCACTTCATGTGGGTCGTATTCGTGGGATTCTTCCGTGGTGAACATTGGTTTACCGTCAGGCTCATTATAGCCGAATGGCCTGTAGTTGCTCAGCTCTCTTCGGTCGGTTCGGGGCCCGCCATCAACAAGTCGGGCATCTTCTTCGCCAAGCTGGAATGGCTGGTACTTATCCACCTCCGAGACGACTTCCGTCTGCTCCTCGGATAGTGGCTTGCCGTCGGGTTCGAGATAAGTAAACTTCTTGTAGCTGCCCAAGTCTGAATATTGGTGATGTGGCTGTAGGGTTTCAACGTCGTCCTCTTCGAGTGCCACCGGCTTGTATTTCAACAGATCATCATATACAGGCATGTGTGCTGGCGTGGAGTCAGCGTCCTTATCTAGATCTTTAAACCCAAGGTTGTCCGACGTGGTCGCCCACGCATTAGCGCTATCTCTATCGCTGGTCGTGAGGTCGCTCGTAGCAGGCATTATACCATCGTTCGTGTGCCAAGATATTGTCTTGTCTTGGGATTTCGCATGGTTGCTCTCGTACTCTTCGCTCTCAGAGAAAAGGTTCGGTTGTTCACCGCCAGTAGGCGACGCGGCGTTCGGGTCCAGTCTTACTGGGCCGTACTTCTCCAGTTCCGCTGCAGGCGGAGGTCCGTCATAGAAGATGGGTTCTGGGGAGTTCGAAACAGCGGGCGGATTGAAAGGAGTGAACTGCCGTTCATATTCTTTCATTGTTTTTGCCGGATCGCCCGGTGAATGCATTGCCGCAGAATGCGGCGTCGAATCGAACGTCGAAAATATGGCAGGGGACGAGACATCCGGTACATCAGGTATCTTGCGTGCTTTCGATACCTTCCTGTTTGTGATAGGATCAATGGTATATTCCACATCAGGGCTTTGATCCTTGGTCGACACAGCGGAGGACCTGACTGACGACATATGTTGGTTTCGTGCACGACCCTTGGACTTTTGGAAGGTTGCGGGCCATTCCTCATTGCTCCTCTCGCCAAAGAGGAGATGCTCCATAGCACCGCGTTCGGCGTCTTCGATGTTGCTGCCGGGACGAATACCGTCCGGGTTCTCCGGAGTCTTGCATCGCGTGCCGGTGTTAACATAGCGGCCTGTCGGCCGCAATTCCTGCCGCCAGCAGTCACGGATAGCAGATTTAAGCATCCGCCTTGCATCATCGGCATAAGGGTGGTTATCCCATGAGAGTCGGCGATTCATTGACTCGGCATACTTGTGCCTGAGTTTACGGTGATGCCGGAACACCTCCCGTTGTGGCTCTTGGTCAAGGTATGATGCCCAGATACGTGCAAACCGGAAACCTCGATTCTGCTGGTTTCGGTAGCGGATCAAGGCGGCACACGTAGGGGTAATGCTGCCAGAGGTGCCCGAACGGCCGCAGCGCGTGCTTGCGCTAAACCGGGTTGCAGTCGTTGTCAACATGATAAGTGAAGAAACGAAGTTGATGATGGCATGCTAGTGGCTGGAACCAACGTCTAAGTCCTGGTTGTTAGCTGCTGCGGCGGGTGTCTCTGCCAGAGGTAAATGTCACAATGATGGAAGGGAAGTGCAGGAGTGTTTCCACTCTGTCCTAAGACGTCCAAGATGTCCAAGATACGCGATGCTTACTTAAGTGTAAGGTTCCCGGAATGATTCGGACTTACAAGAAGAATACAGCAGAAATGCTATTGCACAAAACCTAAAACTGGAACCTGCTGAGAGTCTGTCGAAGTGCAGCCAAAGTATGTGAAGCAAGGTTCAAAAGGAAGAAGAAAAGTGTCACAGTAGGAGGGAGTAAAGGAGACTGACGAACCCTCCCAAAACAGGTCGTTCTGCAAAGCAACGCCAAGACATCGTGTAGCCGAATATCCAGCGACGAACACCGTCCGGTCACACTATCGTGAAGAAGGGCCACGACAGCCTCTCACTGGCCCCGGAGTGATCGACTGGTCATTCCAAGGCTCCCCGCACTCGGTGCTATTTGAACGACACGATAGTGGACACTTTGGCCCAAACCAGCCACTGACGCACTCTCTTCAGCCCGTGTTAATGGTCATCCCCATGCCCCTCCATGCGGACAACTGTACCATTGCGGGGTAACCGCGCGATAAGCCTGAAACCAGCGAGCAACAGGGGCTTTGGGCAAGGCACATGTGTGCGCTATCAGGGGTGGGAACGGAAGGAATAGCGCTGGAAATATCGCTCAAACTCAGCCCGCTTAGATGTGCCAAGGATTTCGCCTTGATGCTCGTTGAATTAAGGCGCCCTGCCTGAATACTGTAGCAGGTCTGCTGTTGGTCAGGTTGGTCAGCTCTCGTCTTATCGCTGTCTTGCACGCGGATATACCGGCAATATCTCACCACTGTTACGCATGTGTACAGGCGGCTATTGCCAGCCATGTGGGGGTTTCCCTGGCAAGCCCTGTGTCTGTGTGAGACTGTGAGTGGCCTTGTGGGGTCGTGAAACGGTACTGTACCTTCAAGAAATGATCATCATGAACAAAAGGTGATCGTCACCGTGCGAGACCAGTCGCGATTTACACGTGTAGTTACTGAGCAACCCATTAGGTGTGTTTTATTAACCTCTGGTTGCGTTGAGGTTGTCCTGATCACTTTTGTCCCCTTTTCGTGGCTTGCTGGTCTTCCTGAGTAAGACCAGCGCTGCGCTGTGTACATCGCAAGTTGCCCATAGTGTGCAGATACTTGACGTCATCTTTTATTCAGGGTCCTCCGCCCTGCTGCGGACGCAGTAGAACCCGTGGCCCAAGCTCGTTAAGTGGCTGAAGAGGGCCCCTTGCACGTGACTACCCCGCCGAAAAGATTTGGTACAGGTAGGTTTGAGCAATGACATCGGCGGGGACTCATACGCCGAGCCCGATCGTGAATTCGGAGCTTTAGCACGAGAAAGCTTTCCACGCGATCAGTACAGGTGTATTGTATGTTGACTAGGTATTACATGGCTGCCATGACGACTTGAATTTGACTGCCTCCTCGAACCGTCTGAAACGCCCTGTTAAAACGCAACGTATCGATCGATTCGAAGTAAACCTAGACCGAAGTCAAGGTTCGACGTCCAAATACATGCGCAAACCTAAATGCACCTCGACAGGATCGCTGACACAAAGTCATATATAGCGGGCGCTGTTTCTGAAATGACTCTCTTTCCATAAAAGCAGCCAAACTGGTAGTAATTACCCGAAACTACGCTCCCACCATCTACCGACAAACGGATAAAGCACCCTCTGAGCTCAACGACTACCGCGGGCGCAACAAGAATGTCTTCCAAACGGACTGCGGTGGGTGGCAAAGCCTCCTTTCAAAAATCAGCACGGTCTGGATTTGGAGGTTTTGCGACTACTTCGAGTACCCTGTCCTACATCTCCGAGCCCCCTGATCTCACGGCCGTGTCTGATGCCAACGTTGTCGTGTCGCTCAAAAACTTGCTTAAGAAGGACAGTACAACAAAGGCAAAAGCATTGGATGATCTTCTTCTCTATGTTCAAGCGCATCCATACGAGAAAGATGGTGGTGTCGAGGAGCCTGTGCTGGATGCTTGGGTAAGCTTTCGCTATCCTTCCCGACAACTGACGCCATAACTAACTGCCTATTTCCAGGTCAAACTCTACGGCCGAACGTCCATCGACAACTCCCGAAGAGTCCGCGAGCTTTGCCATACGGTCCAACTTGAGCTGATGAAGTCTGCCCGCAAGCGGATGGAGAAACGATTACCGAAAGTGGCCGGTCCATGGCTCGCTGGCACATACGACAAGGACCGCGTCGTGTCTCGCGCCGCTGCAGATGCCTTGTCCTCATTCCTCAACACTGATGAAAAGGTCACACAATTTTGGAGGAGGTTACAAGGGCAAATTCTGGAATTTGCCCTCGAAAGCGTGCGCGAAACGCCGGATACGTTGAGCGACGAGCGCTCCACCACAAAGGAAGACTCCGAGGCCAAATATTACCGAGTGGTTGGCGCTTCTCTGGCATTGGTGGTGAACCTGCTTCAGAAAATTGGTGCCGATGACAGCCAGGAGCAGCTGGACCAATATCTGGCTGCGGAATCTGTTTGGGCGCTAGCGGCGGCCGAAGACTCCCATGTGCGACGAATGGTCTATCAGCTTGCTCTGACCTGCCTTAAGGAGTATCCTGGTTTATTGAAGTCACATCTCCCACGTCTCGGCAAGGCTATCGTCTCGGATGCGCTCAAGATCAAGCAAACCGGGTCTGCCTTGGACTTCGTTCGGGTTCTGACGGTTTTGACTACGCTACATCCAGAAGTCTGGGGCACAAAGAAGCAACCATTCTCGCGGCTCCTACCTTTCGTTGAGAAGGGCTCGCAGGGCAGCTCTTCTGCCTTCTGGCAGGAGCTTCGCCAGTTGATCGCGGCTCTGTTGCGCGAATCGGTATCCTCTGATGTTGCAAAGGGATTTCTGAAGGCTCTCAGAGCCGGCATATCTAACAGGGAAGAGCCGCGAGCAAATGCTCCTCATGCATGGGCATGTTATTTCGAGACCTTCTTGTTGTTCTTAGACAAGTTGACGCCTGAGCAGTCCAGGTTAGATTTTATCAAGGATGTTTTCTATCCTGTCACCAAACAGTACCTTCGCCCTGTTGCTGATAAATCATCCTGGACGACGGCTGCTCCGCTGTCCTTGCTTCCCAAGGCGTGGGTAAGAGTTGCGGCGGCTACATCTGACGAAGTCCGCCGGTCGGTGTACGAAGAGTGGAGAGGACTGGCCGACGAGTTACGGGTCCGCATGAACAACTCGCTACCTGAGGTCTCCAAGGAATTCCAGAAATCGCAAGAAGCTATAGCCGAAGAAGGAGACAGGTGGTTCGCATTAGCAGGCGCGATCACCAGCTACATCACGACAAGCTTTGACGAAGATAAAGCTGTAGAAGATCTGCGGACCCCTTTTCACTCGGCATCCAGCTCAATTCTGAGGGAAGCCACCGAACTCCTGATAAGGCGGAACTTCAAGCCCTGTGGAGCTGCTTCGACCGTAGAGTCGGCATTGAAGCGATTTCCCACGATTGTCGAAGGTGATGGCTCTCTATTAGCTAACAGCCTCTTCAGACCTGATCGGCCAGACGACCTAAGGAATCTTCTTAGCTCACCCTCGGCTCCTTATCTCCTCTCTTGTCTCAACATCATGGGTTCTATGCGAGATCACTCTGCGGCGTATGATCCAATATGGACTTCACTTGTCAATATATTGCTGAGCAGCAGCGAGCAGTATGTAGCCGACAGACTGTTGATCCTGGTATCAGCCGAGAAGGCAAATCTTTTGGCTCAAGGTCACCAACGTCTCCAAGAATACCTGGTATCCAGTTTCTTAGATACAGCTAAGGGGAAGAATGACTACTGGGAGCTTTTCGACGCAGCGCTCACTTATCAAGCTTTGGCGGAATCAAGTGTTCAACGCCTGGGTGCTGATATCGTTCAGATTATTGGCGGATCGGTCGAATCCATTGCTCCAGCGCTGAGAGCGCTTGAACTCATTTTGCACCGCCGGCCTTCTCTTTTTTCCGCCGCATCAGATCTTCATGTCCAACTCGTCGCAAAACTTCTCGCCCTCACCGAGATAACAGACCTGGCAGTGTCGGCTCGAGCAACAACACTTCGTACTATGCTCGATCAACACACCGATGGGGTCCCTCCGCTGGTTGGTATTGTACAGGAGAACCTTGACAATGCCGGACAAAACTCCTTAGAGTAAGGATCCTCATACATGATATACATTGGACTGCTTGACTAATAATTTTCGCAGAATTGATACTCTTGTCGCGCAGGCGACGTCTATGCTAACTGCAAAGACTGTATCCGAGGAGCAGCTCCTTCCTAACACCAATATCTGGATGGAAGACCTTCTACTCTTTATGCAGGAAGCCCCGGATCCTTCTCTGTCATTGACGAGTAGCATTGGGGGCGCTTACTATCTGATACAACACAACCCTGTGGATCAAAGGCGGATGCCTCGTCGAGATCGTCAGGGATACTCCATACCGGCACGTATGGCTCTGTACACCGCACGGCTCCTCGATTCAGGCTTCCAGTTGTCATCCATTCCTCAGAAGCTGCAATCGGAGATACTTTACCTGATCTGTCTCGTTGTCGAGTTAACCGAGGATCAATTACAATCGAAGGGTATCCAGGCTGCCAATGCACTATGGTCTCCGCATGGTGACGACGGAGAGATTGAGGAGTTTACGTCGTTGGCACGGAGAATTGTCAATAACATTCTCGGCGCAACTGACCACTGGGACGAGGCAAATATTGTGGGCGGCGGTCTCGTTGGGGACTTGATCGCCATCATGCTGCAACAATCAAAAGGCCTAAGCCCTCTAGCGCTGTATAGTGCCAAGGCATTGACCGGCGTTATTCAGTCATTGACTGAAGCTCATGGTCTTCCCTCGAGCGCCGAGCAGACGTTGACCAGTCTGGAGATCTTAAAAGCCCGGCCAGAGACGGTCTTCAGCGCCGTTGCCTTTATTAATGGCTTCGGCGAGACCCTAGCTTCATCCAAGGCGGTCAAGCTGCTCTGCAATCGGCTAATTAGCGATGTAGCCGGCGCAGCTCCGACTACTCCTAACACACTACTGACTATGGTCCTTCTTAATGCATGTCTCTCAGTTTACGAATCCGGAGAGCTACCTGTGGAAAGCCGCCGGCAGATATTCGCTGTTAGACAAATCACCTCCTGGACCCAATCACCGAGTGACATGGACAGCAGCCTTGCAGCCGAGGCATGCAAAGCGCTGAATCGGCTTTTCCCAAATGTCGGCTCGGTTTATGGCCCGTACTGGGAACAGGCTATCAAGTTTTGCATATCTCTGTGGCAGGGCGCCGGAGAGAACCCTATCTCGAGCAGTCTGCCTTGCCTCCACGCTTCACTGAAGCTGTCAGCAACCTTGGACTCCTTGAAAGGCGAAAATGACGACCTAGATGATGCACTAGCAGCTCATACCGAGGAGACATCGCTTGCTTTGATCCATCTCCTCCAGAACCGCGGTGATGTTAGCGACCCGATGTCTGAGATAGTGGATGCTTTGCTCTGTCGCCGTATCGCGAAGATTCCACTGGACCACATTAAAGAACTGTCGGAGCTCTATGGGCTGGTCGCGTCCGACTCTAGGGATATTCAAACAGCGGCATTTGGTGTTCTCAGTAAGGCTATCGCTGCAGCCCAGTCACAGCTCTCAATCGATGTTTTGCTGGAGAAACGAGGTAAGAGATTCACCTGCTAGGACGTATTAAAGAAGGGTTCTAACGTATCTTAGATGCTAAACTGCCCGACGAGCTGCTTTCCCTTCTGCTAGATGCTCCAGTATATGACGCCTATCCGGACGACGTCCTAGCCCGATTTCCTACACCCATACGCTCTTATCTCCTGTCCTGGCATCTCGTGTTCGACGCCTTCAGAACCGCCGCGTCGAAGGTGCGCGGCGACTACGCTGAGCAGCTGAAGGCTTCAGCATGCATAGATGGGCTGATGAATTTCATGTTCGACGTGCTTGGTCATTCGGCAGCTCGACCACTCAACCTTGACAAGGCGGGCTTCACTACGGAGCACATCCGTACATACGACATCAAGATCGCCGATGGCGAGCCGGATGAGCGTAACATGCACTGGCTTCTCATACACCTGTTCTACCTCTCGATGAAGTACGTACCAGGACTGTTCAAGTCTTGGTTCCTCGAGTGCCGCTCAAAACAAACAAAGGTTGCTGTCGAGCCGTGGATGACGAAGTACTTCTCCCCTGTCATAATATCGGAGAATTTGGATGACGTGGTCGAGTGGGCCGCCAAACAGGAGCCTCCTGAAGAAGACGAGAAGGAACTCGTGGTCAAAGTCAGTCGAGCAGCGAGAGAGGTTACTGCCGGTTACGAAGTCGACGAACTACAAGCATCCATAGCTATCCGCATCCCGCCAAGTTATCCGCTCGAATCCGTCAGCGTCGTTGGCATCAACCGAGTAGCGGTGAGCGAGAAAAAGTGGCAGAACTGGCTTCTGATCACGCAGGGCGTGATCACTCTAGGGGTAAGTAAAGTCTGACTCCTGGCCTTGGCCGAGCGTTGCCTCGTCGTTACTGACATTCAAGATACAGAACGGCAGCATCATCGACGGCCTGACGACCTTCCGGCGTAACGTCGTCGGCGCGCTGAAGGGCCAGACAGAATGCGCCATCTGCTACTCGATCATCTCGACGGATAAGAAAATGCCGGACAAGAAATGCGGCACGTGCAGGAACACCTTCCACCGCACATGTCTCTACAAGTGGTTCCAGACCAGTCACCAGAACACTTGTCCTCTGTGTCGGAATCCGATCGACTATCTGGGTTCGCGCTGAGATGGTTCTGTCTAGGAGACGCTTGGCTGGTATAGCTAACAAATTGTTTCGTGTTAACTCTGGTTTTGAATATTGCGCTTGTCGATATAGAGCCAGAGCGCTGTGTGGGAATGGCATTTTGTTGTTTTTCTCCTGGAAGGATGCATAGCTGGTCAGAAAAGTTGGAGGCGTTTGGGGAGACATTGGACGCTGTGTAGTTGATAGAGGCCTGAAGAATGCACTGTTGTTTGGAGCCACTGCCTCTGTATCATCATGCCGCTAGTGGTTTCAGTCTACAAGCCGAGACCTCTCTCCTTGAAAGTAGTATTTACAGCTCGTAAGACGTGCAATATGTACTGTGCTAGGTACCTTATTCTAGACTTGAAGAGCCACCATAGTACGTCAGATACCCCACCAACAGCTACCTTATCGATATGCTTTAAACATCGACAAGGAGCCATCTCCGTGGTTGCGACAAACTTCACTTAATTATACCTTCTTCTCGTTTCCTTACCTTAGGTACCTTACTTTCTTTCTCGTGCATTCTGCTTTCATGAACCTCCGTCTTGCCGGCAGAACACTCAAAATGCCGACAATCGCGACCCTCCAGCGGCTGCCCGCCTCAGAACTCTCGAAACTCCTCCTTGCCGAACAAGAAGCTGCCACGAACCCAACGATAGCAGTAGTTGACGTTCGCGATGACGGTTAGCTTGTCCCGCTCCGTCTTTCTCCGCCCAGCAGTAAGCTATGGTCCGACTAACCTCCCCTTTATCGTCTTCAAGACCACATAGGCGGCCACATCAAGGGCTCCATACACGCTCCTTCGCGCACACTCGACGCCAAGATGCCCACGCTCGTACGCCAGCTGCAGGACAAGAAGGCTGTCATCTTCCACTGCGCCCTGTCGCAGCAACGCGGGCCAGGCGCGGCACTGCAGTACATTCGGGAGAGGGAGAGGATGTTTCCCCGTCGGCAGAGGGAAGGGACAGAGAACAAGGCAGAAGGGGCTGAGGCAGCGAAAACGGAAGTGGAGAAAGAGGTTGAGGTGGACCAGAAGGTGTATGTGCTCGATCGTGGGTTTGTCGGGTGGCAGGAGGTATATGCCAACGACGAGAGGCTGACAGAGGGCTATCGGAAGGAGCTTTGGCAGGATGGGTATTGGGGTTGAAGTGGTTTCCTGCAGGAGTATGTGGGAGTCCAACAGACGTGTATTCCACTCTCTGGACTTTCTTGTTGCTGGCTATCACTTGCTTGGTCTGGCGAACACGTTGGATCCTTCGCCGAGAACAGCGGGACAGACACCTGTATACATTGGATCGGATCGTGAGTGAGTTTTGAACCAACGGTCGGAGTCAGTACAATGGAACCTCATGGATTGCTGACACCCTATCTGACAGGTAAAGTATTCGACAAGTTGAAGAGATTCAGGCCTTTTGAGAGCATCGGATACACGTTTGGTTGCGTGATATTAGGAGGATGTACCGATCTCCCTTTGGATGGATCATGCTCATGGCCCATTCACTTCTTCCAAGGGAAATCGGATACTTGTCTCGCTTATTGAATCATTCAGACATCTTGAAGCTAGGAAATTATATAAGGTGCCGATCTTTTACTCCTTCCCGCCATCACCATCATCAACCTTGCCGTTCAGAACATATACGTGTGTGCAGCCACCATTTGAGACAAGCCTTGAAGTCTACTCCCTACCGTCTGATATTTGCTATTTACCCTCCCGTCGCTTTGGAAGAGGTATCAACTAGGAAGACATCCAAACAATCTTCGCATAACGAGGTACGGTATGATCCCTAGTCAAGCCACACCAGCAAGGCATCCCGAGACAAAGCAGCTAACTCTGTCATCATGAGACATCACATTTCCAGCATGAAAAACCTACATAGAAACATCATTCAAGCTCACGACGGCGTCTTGTCTCCCAGTCCAGTGGACAAGAGCAACCGTTAAGGACACCAGGATATCGAATGGCTCACATCAGCTCCGGCAGGTATCATCTCATTGTCCGCCCAACCGTGCCTGCATTACCACACACACTGTGGCCAGTTCACCGCAGCTCCTCTGGAATCCTGGTGCACGCAATGTAAAAACGACCCCCATTGCAACCCCAACGCGCCTCAGCCCACGCCCCAGCCTGCTCCTGAGCCCGCTCCTCAGCCTGCGCCAGACCCCACTCCGCAATCTCCTCCGCAGCATCCTCCGCAGCAGTCCCATGATGTAATTAGGTGTGCATCACCAGGACTACGATGAAGGACCGGGTCCAAAGCGACGTAAGGGAATCTCAGCTATGGGAAGCGTCACATTGGGAAGCGGCTATACTAGGGAGCTATACCAGGGTCTTCAGCTTTATTTCCAAGGGCCGTACAGTCTATAGTACTACAATCAAAGTCTTATACGCTCTTACTTGTCACCTTTCATGTGTCGTACGCTGTCCATGTGGTTCTCCGCAGCAGATGTTGTGTTATCTTGTAAAAGCAGGTAACGTCAGTACTGTACGACATTCGCACATCGGAAGAGCTCACCTTCGTAAGCTTCAAAGTCTATTCGAGGCTCTCCTAGAGTTTATTGCTCATGAAAGGTAGTCTTTGTTGCGACCATTGTTACCATTTCTGTGCACATGAGTCCTTTTGATTGTGCGAAACAGGGCAAATATATACAATGATGTTGTTCGCCCGTTCGTGCTGCGCTGCTACAAAGAGCTGTTGGCAGTGTTCTTGTGCTATAGTCCTATTGTCGGTTTGTCTCAGTATCCCTAAAGCCGGTAACATGTCTAAGGGCTCCTGGACTAAGAACGGCACAATGACTTGTAGGGTAGAAAAATACAATAGTCAGGCCTCCAGCTTTAAGTCCAGTACTATATAATCTGTTGCTCATCATTTGCACTTTCCAACCACACAACCTCTACAGGAACAGACATCCCTGGACCACAGCACGCACCTCACAGATAACATTAGCAGCAGCTTCATTGCCTCTCAAGATGACCCGCTGTGCGCACTACTACACCCATGGGTGTCCACGAAAGACCACCCCTGGGGATATCTACTGCTTTGAGTGCAAGGACTCGCTATGCGGTCACTACTTCAAGGGAGGTTTCGCTTGGCTTGCTCGGAGTCTAGGTTTGTGAGTCAAATCTCTCGACCCGAAGTCTAGCAAAACACACATCAGATCTCATCCCGGACGATATGGCGCCGGCCTGTACTGATATAGAGATAATTATGAAGGTTTGGCTTAGGAAGATTTGGATCGTTAGTGGCGATATATCTGGGTTGATACCCATCTCTTCAAGTTCCTTGGGCATGGTAGTACTAAGTATATGTAGCCAGACTTTACCACTACCTTTAAATCATTAGATTTCTGCGGGACGACTCACACTCTACATATTTATATGTTCCTCCTAATGCTCGTGCCATGACACATTAGTTAACCATTGGAATGATCGCCGTGATGATATGGCCCTGAACAGCATCGCAGGACTTTAACACCAGAGTGTAGATTGGAGTTACTCGTAAGTATGTGATCACATACTTACGTACCATCTGGCCGTAGTCGGGACTGTGAGGGTCAATTGATTATAACGATGAAGTAGTGTTCGATGGCAAACGAAAGATCGGACGTCATAAGGTGGCATTATCCCTGACTCGATGTGATGTTCTGCCTTAGTACTAGTATCTACCCGAGACTCGTAAATACGTTCAATCCTTCATTTGGAAGCCGACAGGCACTATATAAGGGGACTTATACTCCTGACAACCTATTCTAGTCTCAGCATCTACCCTAATTCTCAACACGAAAAGCTCCAATACAAGACTTCAAATCTCTTACCTGGTGATAGGTTTCATGTCACGGAAGAGGCTCGAACTCAGTGTCCTCCACTTACAAGCAAGATCAATCCCGTAGCCCCCGTTTCGATATCTATCAGTCCATTTCCTGCCTGATTTTCTAGTCAAGCTTCTGCTAACAACAAGGCGTCAGAATCTCTACCATCGGCTTCGCACCAAGTTGCTCTCTTTTCGAATATCTGTTGGCACTGCTTACAGAGTGATTAAGTACGGACTTGAAAATGTCATCGGCTTTCTCAGGAGCCACACTCCGGGCGCACCCCCCATTTGGCTACCTGCGCACCCTTATTTGTGCACCCACTACACCACGCTTTCCAGTATGTGCCCAGCATTTCCAATGACGATGTGCCAGACAATTTTGGGAGGTTCCAGTCATTAAGTATGTGTAGGCTACCTGCACATGTCATTTTTCGTATATCTTATATTTTATACCAGCGCCTTATTTGTGCACCCCCCTTTAATTATGCACCCCCTTTTAATTATGCACCCCCCTTTAATTACTAGTATGCACCCCTTAGATCTTTATATACCTAAGTGTAACATTTTCAGTGATACTTTCCCTCACATTTTTACTTAAAGCTAGTTAAGAATTATACTTTATTTATCATTAGAAAGGCTTCTAGCATAAGCCTGATTAACTTTTGTATGATCAACAGGTGTAGATCGCTGGAAAGAGATAGTCGTGAGTGCTCTACTCCCAGAGGTGTGTAACGGGCAAAAAGCCTGCCCTTGTAGGTCCCGGAGACGATAGAGTGGGAGACATCTTCCGAGCAGAGCTCGCAGATGGACAGTGGGTCAGGATGAGGCAACGGCATGCTTGTACACGTTGCCGATTATCGAGTTTCGGTTCCAGAGACGTGAGCATCGATGCAAGCTTGTTATCCGGGTTTGAAGGAGAGATGTTCCTCTTTCCTCGACAAGAGGCGGAGGCTCTGTTGGGTGCTCCATCCCCGATGTCACTCTCACAGTGATTAATGACAGTGATTCATGACATGATAGTGATTCATGATATGATTCATGACAGTGGTTTATGATAGTGGTTCATTATAGTGACTTTGAGAAATGCTCATGATGTGGGCCGAGTACTATGATAGGCACTTTATAGGATCATAGACTGCGCAATTTAGCAAACAGAAGCTAAGACCAGTTTGGCGATAGGATCTCTAATGCCAATTTAAGTATTTTGTTGCGTGTCATGACTCGAGATGATATACTTCGGTGAAATGCTTGCAAGAGCACGATAGGTCACTGTCCGTTTAGACTAGGGGTCACCACTCAAGGCAACATGTACCAAGCTTTGGAATGCCATGCCTCCTAAAGGGGAATATAAAGAGAGAAGAAAAGAGAAAGACCCCTGGAATCCGAGCAAACGATCCGTTCAGTAACGCACACGCCGGCTATAACCGCCTATCCAACGGTTGTCCGGAGTTGTATATTCGTAGGACGTCATGACGGACATTTAGAAAACAATTTCGCTGCCGGTGATCAGACTACTTGGTAGGGTAAGGCCATACGCTAGCAGCAGACATTTGCGGAGCCGCTGCGCGCCGTTTGACTTACACGTCCCTAGCACCGGGACAGGGGATCTGGCACGATCCGACGTCGCGCTGCAGGGTGCCTTGGGTCATAAAAAGACATGGCCAGTATCCGTACCAAGTCTTCCTCTGGACTGGACCAATACCAGAGTTTGTGTTCAACAGGTGCTAACTCGAAATGGGCACAAGTGCAGAAGCTGGTACACTCGAAAGTCAAACCCAGGTGCCGGTGGTACATCATCCGCCGCCTGACGGCGGACTCAGAGCATGGCTAGAGATCCTGGAGGGCCACCTCATCAACGCCCTGACCTGGGGTTACAGCGCCTCCTTCGGCGTCTATCAGCTCTCCTACACCGCGCACTTGGACCTTCCGCCGTCGCAGGTATCGTGGATAGGATCGATGCAGATCTTCCTGGCGCTCCTCGTCGGCACCGTCTCCGGCCGGTCGGCAGACGCAGGCTACGCGCAGTGGACGGTCCTGCTGGGCTCGACCATGGTGGTGTTGGGGACTTTCTTGACTAGCGTCGCCGCGACCTACTGGCAGATCTTCCTGGCCTACGGGCTCTGCACGGGATTGGGCATGGGCATCCTTTACATGCCCGCCGTGGCCGTGATAGGATCGTACTGGCAGCAGAGAAAGGGCACGGCGCTCGCGCTGGCTGCGTCCGGCAGCGGGACCGGCTCTATCATCTTCCCGCTCGTCGTGCAGAACCTGCAGCACCAGATCGGTAAGTCGACAATCTTGTTCCCCCTCGAGGTCGAGAGCGTCGATCCCCTGACCACTCCAGGCTTTGCGAACGCCGTCAGGGTGCAAGCCTGCATCGCGGCCTTCTTTGCAATCGTCATCAACTTACTCCTACGTCCGCGTCTACCCCCGCGCAGGTCGGGTCCGCTAGTAGAGTGGTCGGCCTTCAGAGAACCGACCTACACGCTCTTCACGGCTGGCATGTTCCTGATCTTCTGGGCCCTGTACTTCTGTTTCTACTATGTCAACACCTTCGCGACGGACCCCGGGATTGGGATCGGGCTCTCGGACGTGGCGGCCGTGAATTTGGTGGTCGTCATTAGCGCCCTCGGCATTCCCACTCGTCCGCTGTTGGGGTGGATGGCGGACCGATATTTCGGTGCTCTGCCGACACTGGTCATGTCGTCCTCTATTTTGGGCATAGTGTTGCTGTGTTGGATTCCGGTACGAAGTATTGGTGGCTTGTATGGCTGGTCTGTTATCTACGGTTTTGCCACCGGTGCTACTCAGGGCATTTTTGTCGGCGCTCTAGCTTCGCTGACGAAGGAGGCGAACAAGATGGGCACGAGATTTGGCATGGTGTGCTCGGTGCTGGCCTTTGCGTCGCTCGCAGGTCCACCCACGGCAGGCGCCCTGATTCAGAGCGAAGGAGGCGGGTTTCTGCGTGCCCAGATATGGGGTGGTGCCGCTACTCTTGCTGGAGCAGGATTAATTGGTGCGGCGTGGTGGTTCTCGGTCCGGGAAGAGAGACTTACTGCAGGAGCTCCAACCATGGAGTTTGCGTGGCCGCGAAGGAAACAGCCTGATGGTATTGTAGCGGGTAGGGATGGGGAAGGTGGCCACGTTGGCGATATAGATGTAGCCATATCGCAGCCACTGTAGACTATCCGCTTTCCAGATGCTTTTCGCTCTCACAGAGGTCCCAATGAGGTCCCTTGTCCTCGCTTTGCTTGGCCGATGAGACTGACCCCCCAAGATGAGCGGAATCGTTATGGAGATCTCGGCTTATTTGGAGTACTTTACCTGTCGTTATCACAGAGGACAGAGGACAAAGGTCAGTGGCATCTGGCGTCATAGAGCATGTTATTTCTCTGATAGCTACGACTGTAGCGGGCTCGAGTGGTCGAGAACCGTAGATAACGAGGCTTTCATGCTGCCACAATCCGATACCGGGAGTATCAAGAGTCTGAAGTACACGTAGACATGATATAAAGGAATGGTAGTTCAATATCAACCATTCTGGACGGCGTAAATCAGTCTTGGTGCAATGTCCAAATGCAAGACAGTGGCGGTGCAAAGTCATCCCATCGAAGTCAAGTCAAGTCTCATCGACGTTGAGGTTGACTTCCAAAGTTAAGTGCATTCCTACAATAAGTCGAGTAATGTGGGCCCTCTGCTTAGTTATCGGCTACAAGGGCCTCCCCGGCAGCTTGGCAAGGGGGGAAGCCACGACGACTCGACCGTCACAGCCGCATCTTCAACTTTCTCGGCAAGATGCGCCCCCGTTTCATTCATCAGCTGTGCGCCTGAGAGACTTCAATCCGGACCATTCGCTAACCATCGATTCGATCTTACAATTCACTTGTATTGCACACTCTTACAGCGCACATAGGAGCAACTGCTGCTCTCCACCCAGGATGTCCTAGACTTAGCGGACCTGAAACCACAGCTTACGATATCCATCAGATCGATTCCGGCACTGCCAGGACGATTCGACCCCATACGAAAAACATGCAGCGTTGCTGATACGACTTACACTTGCTTCTCTTCCTTCCTTCGCTAATGCACGACATCTTCTTTCTGCTATTTCGGATGAATGTCAATACCGCACTTTCTCCGTAAGCCAACCAACCTACGGTAGCTACAATGGCTCCGGATACGAAGTCCACCTACGACCCTCCAATCCCTTCCTACGACGAAGCCATCGGCGCGAGCACCGCAGCTAGTCGAGACGCCTTCGAGAACGATTCATGGACGCCTACGGCACACGACGATGACGACGGCGAGAACCGGGAAGGCCACTCACTCCTTCGAAATGCGCCATCACATACCGCGGCCAACCGGCTGGACCGGCATCGGTCCGGAGGTTACCGGGCGCCGACCGTCGAAACCGAGGACGAGGACAGCATATTTGGCGCAGAGGGCGACTCGGACAGCGACGACGAGGCCGCACACGTGCGCCGGGAGATGTTCGAGATGGACGTGATCGACGCCGAGCACGACGACGACCGCTCCAGCAACTTCTCCGCCCTGCTTTGGGGGAAGCGCATAGGGTTCCCCCTGTCTCTGCCGCGGTGGCGGTGGAGCTGGCGGCCGCGGTTACCGCGCATGCAAATACGTCTGGGCCAGGACGACGGCGGCGGCGGTGCTAGGTCAACTTCGGATGATGCGGCAGAGGAAGGATCGGCCCCTCCGCGGTGGAGGCGGTGGTGCTTCCCCGTGGCATGGCCGGCTATCAATAACATGACGCTATTGATTGTCATAGGGCGACTCCTAGCCGTGTTGCTGGTGCTGGGGTTCCTGTACCTGTTGTTCGTCAGCGACCTATTCACAGGAATCACGAGGCGGATGGGGAGCCAGATGTTCGATCCGGAGAGTGTGAGGTTGCACGTGCAGAGCAGCGTGGACCCGCTGAGAATAAGGGAAAATTTGAGGGAGTTTACGAGGTATCCGCATATTGCAGGTACGGAGGGCGACTATGGGCTAGCGCTCGATACAAGGAGCAAGTTTGTGAGCTACGGTCTGGAGGACATAACTGTCGACCAATATTGGGTATACCTCAACTACCCTACGGCTAACGGGCGAGCTGTAGAGGTATTGGGTGATAATGACCAACCGGTTTGGTCGGCGGACCTAGAGGAAAAGGACGTTGGGAGGCCGGACGCAGGCCACCAAACCTTCGTTTTCCATGGACATTCGAAGTCGGGGGACGTCAAGGGGCCTCTGATATACGCTAACTATGGCGAGAGAGAAGACTTCTCTACGCTTCAGGAGAACGGCGTCGATACTCGAGGAGCGATTGCTCTAGTACGATATCGCAATAAAGACGATAACGGAGCCTTGAAGGTCAAAGCTGCCGAGATGGCTGGCTTCGCAGGATGCCTCATATACACCGACCCTGCAGATGACGGGTTCGCCAAGGGGGCTCCCGCACCAGAGGGCCGCTGGATGCCTCGAGATGGCGTCCTCAGACAGGCAGTCAGTCTCACTAACTGGGTTGTTGGCGACCCCTTAACCCCTGGTTGGGAGAGCCTTAAGACGATGCCGAGGTTAGAAAAGGAAAAGTCGCAAGGTCTGGTCCAAATACCCAGTTTACCACTGTCATGGAAGGATGCCGAGGTCTTATTGGGCCGAATCAAAGGTTATGGGCAGCGTGTGCCCGAGAAATGGGTTGGCGGGGTTCCTACTGTCGGCGAATGGTGGACCGGGAACCTTACATCGCCCATTGTCCGCATAAAGAACGAACAAGACGAGGATGAGAAGAAGTCAATCTGGAACGTTTACGGCCGGATATCGGGTGTAGAACAGTCGTCCAAGTCCATCATCATCGGGAACCATCGCGACGCGTGGACCTTGGGAGCCACAGATCCCGGTTCAGGTACAGCAATTTTCCTGGAGCTGGCGCGCATCTTCGGCGACCTTCTCAGGCGGGGTTGGCGTCCACTTCGCACCATCGAGTTCATGTCATGGGATGCCGAAGAGTACAACCTTGCCGGATCTACCGAGTTTGTGGAGAAGAATTTGGACAATCTCCGCGACGATGCGATGGTCTACATCAACCTGGATATGGCCGTGACAGGCAATGAATTCCATGCTGCCGGATCGCCTGTATTCCGCGCGCTCCTGTTATCGATTCTTAACCGTGTTTCTGATCCCAACTTCAACACTACCATCAGGGATCTGTTCGACCGGCGGCACGGCGATATCGAGACTCTGGGCTATGACTCCGACTATGTTGCATTCCAGGATATTGCTGGAACTTCTTCCCTCGACGTTGCTTTCACGGGCGAAGGCACTCCCTCTTTCTCGGCGTACGACAACTTCGAATGGATGGAAACGGTCGGAGATCCCGGATTCGTCTACCACACCTTGCTGGGACAGATCGTCGGCCTGTTGGCGCTCGAACTGGCTGACAGGCCGATCCTGCCGTTCGACATGAGTGCCTACGCAAACAGCCTGGGCCGCTGGGTTGAGGAGCTCGAGAAATGGAGCGCCGACAAGGGCGACAAGAAGGGCGCCACACCGCTTGATTTCGGCGTGCTGAAAGTAGCCAGCGCAGAAGTAACTCAAGCGGTCCATGAGTTTGAGCAGTGGGAGCTCGAATGGGAGGCAAGGATCGTGGCGGCCAGCGGCTGGGAGTCCAATGGGCTCGGGCAGGGCAGAGAGAACTATAATAATCTCATGGCACACTTTGAGACGAGGTTGCTCGATCTTGAGCAGGGCGGAGGGGTAAGCTGCGTTCCTCTGGCTACTCCTGTGTGTCTAACGGGCTTTGCTAACGTGACTGATAGGTTCCCAACCGCACTCAGTTCAAGCACGTCGTCTTTGGCCCGCCCTTGTGGTCCGCGGAGGATGGTGCCCACTTCCCAGCGATCCGGGACACCATCACGGCTGGCAACTGGACACTGGCCAACGAGACGATCGAGAAGGTCGCCAAGATTATAAGATCCGCTGCAACGAATCTGTGGCGGGAGAACTGATGGCTATATACCCCTTTGATTTCCTTAAACATGACGTCGTCAAACTTACGCGTCGTTATAAACTGTGAGACCGCGAATCTCCACAGAGTACAGGATGTGCCATTTGGCCCCTAATCTAAGTCCTTTATGTTGCGAACTGAGCAGCCGCCTGGGCCGAGGAGTCAAGACGAGGATAGCTGACGTCTGCGGCGCATCCCTCAGATGCCCGACAGACACCCACGTCTCTATCGGCGAGCAAGTGAGTCCTTGTTTGGAGCATTGAGCCGGTGGGCTTGTTCAACAGGGGTCGTTCCGTGTATATAGCACAGAGACAGGGACATATTTGCATTTGGCGAGGCGCAGCGGATTGGATCTGAATTTTTCTTTTGTTAGATTATGGTTTTCCTGTAAGAAGGCTATTCAGAGAGCAGACTCGTTCTTGGCACTCTGCTGACCACTAGCGTAGCTTAACTCCATCAGCCAAAGTAATGGCTATTGTGCCTCCTCGTCTTGAATAGTCCGTAACTCTCAAGCCTACGCGGAATCGATGTTCAGCAAAAGAGAAGAGAATATGACAGCGAGCAACACGAAGCTCATCTACCCCGTCGTTCCATTGCTCCTCGCCCAGTCAGAGATACCCCATCCCACATCACCAAAACAGTCCTTGTATCATCGCTGCCTCCATCACACATTCCCCTTGCCACTAACCTCAACGACCAAGTCCTGCGAGTTGCACACCCCATACGTCCCACCCGTAAGGTTATCCCCCACCCGGCACGCCTCGAGCACAGCCTTCACCGCGCACGCCACCTCCGCCTTAGTCGTGACGTACGTAGCGTCAGGTCGCCCGTCGCGGCGTCGGACCGTGGCTGAGCTCGAATACGTCCTGCCGCCTCCCCTGCCGAGCGGCTCGGTCCAGACCTTGTAGCAGACCAGGGTTGGGTCGGGGCCGGAGACGTCGACGGTGTCGGAGCCGCGAGCCAGGAGCTTGTTGATGCACTCGTTCGTCCAGTCTATGCGCGCCGGGGAGGCATCGTCGCATTTGGGGACTGTGTCTGCGAGGGCGAGGTTGGTGAGGTTGGCCACGGCCAAGAAGAGGGTGTGGGTTATGTGCATCTTGGCGGAGGCGTCAAGATTAACTTCTTGTCTAGCCGGTTTTGCTTGTGAGAGACAGGAGAGATGTGTTCCTATTTGCTTGTCCTGTGGTAGGGGTGTTGGGCGATTTGGATCTAGGGACGGGCGAAGTTGGGAGAGACATGGGAAGGCTTGGCTTTTTTGTACTCTGTCTATCGCTAAGTTGGCCATTGCCAATTTCAGGGCAGGAGTGACTGAATCATACAATGGGAAGTAACGATTGTAGGTCTCTCGTCCTTTTCAGATAATCTTCTTGCATTGTCGTGGAGTGAGTGGCGTCGGCTGCCGTAAGGAGGCAGGAACGACCATGGTGATCCCATCAAGTGAAACCTAAGAACTGACAAATGGTTGACGATCCAAAAGGAGGTACCCGGATCATACAGAGCAGAATTCACGCTATGGTCCTCCAACGGGAGTCAGACAATTCAGTCCGCCAACGGGGAGAACGTTCCAAAGGAAGTAACCAAGGAGCATAAACCATCAGCAGGAACATTACGACGGAACGTCCAAGTGTATAAGATGGGCTGACAGTTGCAACGACAGCACTCGTGTAGAGTGGACTGAGCAGAAGTTCTGATTCCGAGCAAGCGATAGTACCGATCCCTCGCATTTTCACGTTAACACTACACGACACAGTGACTCACCACTCAATAGCTCTTCGGTGCGAAGCAACAGAACCTATTTACAAGAACGTACAGTACAACTATCAGTCCGAGCCACGCGCTCTGACCCTCAGTTCTGGACGTCATTCTCGCAAACGAAAACGGATGACAGCCGTTTCTCCTCGGTCTTTCTAACTACGCCCGAACAAAGTCCTACGGAGTATCACAGTCTCCCTCCCAGAGACAGGGTTCTCCTCGCCGTCCAACACGCATAAAACCATTCGCTATACTATACGACGCTGGAATAGAGGCACACACTGCCTTGACCTTCTCTAAGGCACCCCGCCCACCACATAATCCCGATATAGCCCGGTAACCTACTTGGGCGTAAGGACGATGCCTTCATACTCCTTGCTGCGGATCATCTCGAGAGTGTGATAGAAATGCTTCTTGCTCGCTTCGATAGAGGCCGAGTCCTGCTGGTTGCCGGCCAGGTTGGAGTGGATGAGTTCGATGAGCCCGTTGAGGTACTTGGTCGTAACCTACGAGTGAGGAAAGTAATGAGCAACAGCTACAAATCTTCGCGACGTAGAAGACAAATGACGACTTACCGATTCGTTGCGTTGATCGAAGTAATAGACGTATCTGTCTAAAATCTCGACAAACAGCTCGATCGACGTGGCCGTCTCCATGCACGAGTCGGCTACTCTGAGCGCGCGCTGCAGGCACTCCAGGACCCGCTTACCGTCGCGATATAACTGACACATCCCGTTAGCTTTTTGAAGGAGTTCGCGTCATGGCAGTGAACAAGCAAGCATACCTCCGTCTCTTCCGTCTCTCCGTTCGCAGCGATCGGCGTCGCCCACCACAGGTGACTAGCCAGATACACGGCGCGACACTGGTCTGGCTTGCGGAGAAGTTTGCTCGCGTGCTGCGCACACTTGGTGATAAGCGTGTCGTAGTTCTCCTTACCAAAGTTCCTCGTCTGGTGCAGTGCTGTGGAGATGACGCACACGGCCTGGAACTGCGCCTTGGAGTCACTGACGGCCTCCTCGTACACTGTGAATGCCTGCGCGAAGAACTCGTACGCCACCTCCTCGAACCCCGTCATGTCAGCCACCTGCCCGCACGAGCAGAAGAGCCTTAGTGCAAGTTCAGCGGCACCGGCACCGTTGACGCGGGTGTATAACATCGAGATCGCGGCGTGCAAGAATTTGAACAGGGCCGACGATTGTGTGGACCAGTTATCATCATAGTGTTCGCGCGCCTTGAAGCGACGGGCGAGCTTCAGGCCCGACGTGACAAGGGGTGGCGTGGTTGTCCGGATCCGCTCGTTGCCCTCTGAGTAAGCTTTGCTGGTCATCTGTAGGAGGCGGAACTGGGTGTCGTTATTCTCAGACTGCAACAAGTGAACTATGCGCGCCAACCAGCCTTGCTCTTCCATTGTCTCGTCCGTCTCCACAGACCGAGCTCTTGTCGCTACGGCGCCAGGATACCCGGCAGGTGCTTGTGAACCCTCCTTGATGAGGACTTTGAGCACCTCGAGAACGTTCCCCAGCTGCGCGGGTGTCGTTATCAGTGTCTGATTCTTTAGCAGCGTCCTCGCGACTTCACCGGCTACAGCACGCCGTGTCGGGTAAGTCTGGGATTGGTACAGGGGCACGTAGGTTGGGAGTGATAGCGCTGTGAATATGGAAACATATCTCTTGAGCGGTGCCTGTAGGAGAGCCAGTAAGCTCTGCTGAGCGGGTTGTGAGTGGAGGTCGGCGCTGTTGGCGTGTTCGATAGTTTTGCCGTTGGCGTAGTCCAAGATCTGGTCAACATAGTCTAGCCTGCTAGGGTAGACGTTGAGGGCTAGGTTGGTGAGTGAGACGCACAATGCGATCGTGTCCTGGATCGGAAGGTGTTGTGCCTGAACCAGATTCTTGACCTGGCCAAAGAAGATCTCGTAGAGGCGCACGTCCTCCGGTATGCCTCTCCGTCGCGGCGCCGCCTCGCCGTCTTCACCCTCGACCGCTGTAGCATCCGTCTCTGCTATCGAGGGAGTTGCTTCTTCGTCGTCTTTGGTCAATGTGGCAGCGGTGGAAGCCGTATCATCATTGGCGTGTTCTCCGTTTTCGCCGTTCGCCTCCGATGTCTGTGGAGCGTCCTTCGGAGCCTTGGGACTCGCTGGTGCGCCCGCGGGTTCGCTCTTTGCAAGCTTGATTTTCTCGAGCAGCTTAGCTAGAGCCTCCTCTTCCATCTTTGCCTTGTCCCCTACATCCTCGTTTTGTGACTCTCTCTCAGCATAGTCCGAGAGTCGGTCCATCAGACCAATGACTATCGCCTTGACGTTTACGTGCGGGTTGAGCCTTGACACCGCACCGAGGAATTGGTCGAGAGTGTGCAGGTGAAATTCGTCAGGGAAGACTTGTGTTATCACTTCCAGAAGGTACTCCTGGGCCAATACATCCCGACACTGGACCACTTGTTCCAACAGTGGCGCTAGAATGCCGGCCCGGTATGATTCCAAATCCACCAACTGACTGAGGCGAACGATGTTGCTGCCGACGAGTAACTGGAGTTCCTTGCGTTCTTGCGTCCTCTGTTCCCGTTCCCTCGAGTGGCCTTGATGTTGCAGCCGCACCCAGAGCTTGTTCATCTCGACGAAATTGGTGAGAATAAAGTTAATTGAGTCCTGCAGGTTTCCCTCGGGTCCATCGCTGTCGCCGGTCGGCAGATAATCCCTTGCTTGGCCTGAGAGGTAGTAGCGCAGAAACAGGCCGCGAATAGGGTGCTGGACGCCGCGGCTCATGTCCATCATGTCCTTCATAAGCTCCTTGACCGGGGCGCCCTCAATGGACATGTAGGCGGTGCCGACGGTGATCATCAGGTATAATCGAGGTATGATGTTTCCTGCATACTGAACGAGCTCGTAGAGATCTGCAAGATGGTTTACAGGGTGGTTCTCGCGGAGGTGGACTGAGAGGTAACGCAGTGCGTCGAAGACAGCCATGTAAAGCTCGTAGTACTGCTTAGGGCCGAGACTGCTCGTTCGGAGCTCTGAAACGAGGGTAGAGCTGTAGCAAGGCCATTTGAGTCAGTATTGGTGATGCGTAGACGCTCTGCGCAACTACACCAAGGTGCAACAGCTGCAGACTCGGCTGAGACAGCGGCGGGCGGTGGGATTGAAGCCGGCGGGAGCTAGCTTCCATCTGATCACTTAGGGCAAACATACCAGCATTTCAAAGCATCCATAAGCTTGCCTGGCTGATCGAGGCACTTGCGCATGAGTGCCGTCTGCTGGCGCACAGCTATGAGGGCATCCTCGAGGAGGCGGGACTGGTCCTCCGGGGGCGCGGGGGCCGACATTTCCGTTAATCAATTGTGTCTAGACGCGGCGAAGCCGAGGATGAAGTTCGAACTAGGCTTATTGAGAAGTCGACGACTATGGAGCTAGCATTGAAGTGGTTGTGTGCTGCAATGTGTATGCTGCTGTTGTCAGATGTTTGGCGAGCTATGAGATGACGACGACCACGCGGGAAGGTGCTGAATGTTGCGTTGCAGCTGCCCGGGAAAGGAGCGATAAGTTCCACAGAGCTGGAGACCCGGTCAGATTACGCAAATGGAGCGATACGGCAAGTGGGTCACATCACGTGTATCCCAAACTGTCACCACTTGAATCTACTTTAGGAGGGCTCAAGAGCATGATAGACACCCTGTAATGACAGCAAGCTTACAAGAAGTTGATGATATGCTCCGTCGTTTCTTCTGCGACAGGGAACAACCGAGAATCCTTCACTCAGGATTGAACAGAAGCATAACCCACCTAGCCTCGGAACTTAACTTGGTGATCAGCTCTCTGGGAAAACCCGACTTGGCTTTAATGCATGTGTTTGTGTTTCAATTTCTATCAAAGAGGAGTGCATAGGAAGCAACATAGTGCTCATCGACACTTTTGAGCTAGCGATCCTCCACCATGACTGCATCCGACTTCCTTGTGAACATCTTCCTGAACTTATCAAGCATGCTCTCACGGCGGCGCCTGACCACAGGCTGCGGAGATATCAGGCCGTTCTCTACCACCTCAATCGCGATATCGTGCAAGCCCGCGTCGACGACAGCCCCCTCACTATTACCGGCGCTTTCTCCCACCACTAGCTCCATAGATGTCACCGCTTTTGTGCCTCGCTTTTCACGTCTGATGCCGGCAGCGTGCTTCTTCCGCCTACACTCGGCGTAAACAACCCCCGGATCTGGCACGTCTCCTCCCCGCTCTCGTAGCACCTCGCGCACAACAGCTTCAAACATCTCCTCCACGTTCTCGCCCGTCTTGGCGCTCGTTTCGTAGAAGGGAACGGTCAACATCAATGTCCGCGCCAGCATCTCGCCTTCGAGCCGGGAGACCTGTCTCCTGGAGGCGGCTGTCGTTGTGGTAGTCGAGTAGCTGCGGAAACGGCTGTGGTCGGCGATTGCTCCGTTTGTCGCCTCGCTCGGGGGTTCTTCCCGGATATCGACGCGGATAAAGTCTCGCTCGCCGTCCTGGTCAGTCAAGGCGACGACGTCCGGGATGTCCTCGTCGTGGCCGCCGTCGTCACCCGGATGCTCAGCAGTCGTAGGGCTGCCGGTCCGGATCCAGTTCTCGACCGCTTCTGACTTCGGTAGCTTGGTCAGGACGAGGGGCTTGCTGCCCTCTTGCATGGTACGGACGGAGCGTTTGGATAGGATCGAGGTGCGGTTGTTAGAAAGCAGCTGGTAGTCGGCGCTCACTGCCGATCGCCGGACGATAGAGTCGAGATTGGCGTTGCTGGTGTGCATTCGGGCTCCGGGTGCAGGAACGGTAATGGCGTTAGGCTTCGGCCTCGAACTGACGGTTTCATTGTCTTGTCGGTTCGTCTTGATGTCGCCGACTTGACCCATCTTCCTCGTGAACGGCCACTCTTCAACTTCTGCCGCGTTTGCACTCGCTCCAGAGCGTCTCTGTTCTTCAGCTTGGGCTTCCCATGTGAGACTCGTTACAGAGTACGGAGAAAGTAACGGTCTGATACTACTGGCAGCCGTATCCCTCTTCGCAGTCTTCGACTTCGCTGTGATCAGTGATCTCAGTTCCGGAAGCCCAATGGCAATCCCGATGCCAATATTGCCATCAACGTCGTCCCGATAAAGCTGACTCTCTCGGTAAAGGGGGTGCATCAGCCCTCTCTCTTCGACGTCTACCTCCTCCAAGGCGGCCCGCTTGGCGTCCAGTCCGAAGTCAACGCTGCCATACTCAGCATCGAAATCAGCCTTGTTGCCCACCAACGCCACAACCGGTTCTCCATGGCCATGATCATGACCATGGCTGCTGCTGCGGAAGCTCATCGACGAACTGGCCCTGCTGGGAGCGCCTCCGTTCGCCCCGACTGCAACACTACTCCGCCTCCTCTTCAGCTTCATCCTGCCCTGCTTCCTTCCAGCCCCGCCGCCTACCCCAGCACCGGCACCGCCCACCATCCGATTCAACCCTTCACTCACACTCCCCGGCCGCGACATCTTCTTCCGCTTACGGCCGTGCATTGGGATCTCCCCGGCCAGTCGCGGCACAGCGTCGAAGCTAACCCTCGATCCGACATCGTAAACCAGTAGCACGGCGTCATAATCGCCCCTGGCGAGCACCGTGGCGCGCACCTTGTCGACCTGGAGAGCCGGATAATTGGTTAGCTCCACAAGGTACGTCCTAGCTTCGCGCTGGCATTTCGGACAAGCTTGATGCAGGTCGTGTTCTGCCGGAATAGATGGGAGCGGGATGTCCACGGCCTTGATGTTCGAGGTTGGACTCTTGGCCGCCTTCTGCTCTTTATTCCCTTTTGGGAGAGAAGCAGGATTCGAAAAGGTGGACGAGGCGGTACGTGGACGACTGTCTTCCTCGCCGTCTGCTCTTTTGTCGGTGATTAACAAGTCCGCCTCGAAGGAAGTCTGATGGAGTGTCGGAAGACCGTAGGAGGTGTCCAGCGGACGTGTGGTTGGCTCTGGCGGAGAAGAGGGCCGCGGCGAGAGAGTGAAGTAGCGTCTGCTGCTGAGAGTGAGAGCCGGGTCGTACAGCGGTGGGTAGGAGGTTGTCGTGAACTGTCAGGAGGTCAGCCATCTGTATTGTCGAACCGGTGGAAGTTCTTAAAGGCAGTCTTGCTCACGCGCGACTCAAGACAGTTCTTCCCTACGCCTGCGGCGCCGAGCATAAGAATCCTTATGGTCGGATTGGGCTCCGGTCGTCCCATGCTGGCGACCTAGATCCAGATCTTCATCTACAGCTTGCAACTTGTTCACTGGTGTACTAGACGATTCACAGTGGTCCTAGTCGGCCGGTACAGCGGTGATGAATGGAAGAAGAGGTGATAAGGTGATGCCAAGGTCAGAAGTACACTTGTAGTGTCCAGAATCTCCCGCATGAACGCAATGAAAACCATGGCTGGGAAGGCGATCAGCCGAGATGATCTGGAACCATTTCGCCATGGTCTGTCGCAGCTCAAGTAGCTAAGAACACTGCCGTCTCGTTCCTAGTGGCGCTCGTTCCCACTACTCGACCTGCCGCGGCAATCAGCTGAGTACAAGAGCTGTAACAAGGCGTCCCTATCAGTGTCCATACCCAGTGTCCCCAAGCCGAGCTTAAGCCATCGACTCGAAAACAGTTCCGTTCTGATCTCATAGACCGCCGGCCATAGTTGTAAGAGAAGCCGTCGCAGTGGGGCATATCGACGGCATTGACTGTAAATCCTGTTGAGGGATGCAAGACGGAACCCAAACTCGGAGACGCAGGCTAAATTGATGCTGATATCTGCGCTGAAATAATCATGAAAGTTGGTACTGATGGATGAATAGAGGAAGGCAGCAGGCACGAGTCTCTCGTTTTATCTGTAACATGGTTCTAATTGAGCAAGATGGGTAACGTATGTGATGACATGAGCGCGTCTGGGATTATCGCGTCGAAGTACACAGACCTGATACAGACTTAGATGAAACATAATAAAAGTTGCCTCGCCCGCACGCAATCACGTACATGTCAAACTAAGGTCCATCAAGACTCGAACTACAGTCACTCCTCATCTCAAAACGAAACATATATTCTTCCTCATGTCAACGCCGAAGGCGAAGATCACAACGAAAAATCAGCATGTCGAATGAATGACATTGACGGCATCAAAAATTCCGACCGGAACGGCCCCGAAGGACAATTCAGAACGGTCAGCTCCACGATGTGCAATGCAGGCTTCCCGCTCTGGCGATCTGTGTTCTTGATCTCAAATCGCCCAATCAAGGTAAGTATGAAGAAAAAAAAGAAGAGAAAAGGAAGAACGTAAAATTTGGAAGGGAAAACCTTGCTTATAAGGTCGTTGGAGCTGGTCTGTGCGTGTGTTGCTTTAGATTTGGGGTAGATTTGCAACACCGCTTTTGGCTTGGGTGGCAGAATTGCTGGATATTCGTGTCTTGTCTCTCAGTGCTCTTGTGCTATTATTTACTGTGTAACTGAAGTCAAGGACAGGGTAACATGAGGAGTATTGAAAACCCCCGAGTAGTAGGACGGGAGGTCACCGGGTAGGTTACATGAATTCTACACTAGATCTATATTTCAGGCTGCCCTCACACTCTACATAATGGTCACTACCGCTGCTCTCATGCTCTACCTATGAATTAGAAAAAGGATTGTGCACTGCTCGATCATGTTCTTTCATTCCTCGTGGTCGTCATGCACGAAAGCAAGTGTCTAACCACCGGCCTCCTAATGCGACATACTTTCAGATGCGTGTACCACAGTACCCCACGCCCCAAAAGCAGCATGCAATACCCTGTGTCCCAAGAGTAATTATACACTGTATCATCGTGTGATACCATAAACATGAATACCGACCTGCTCGCTTGCTGATTTCCACTGTTGAACCCCAAGGGTCATCATATAAATGCCCCGCCATTACCGCCTTCCGGAGGCGTGTGTCTCCTCTGTCCATGCGGAGGAGGCGGCGGCGTTTGGAATCTCTTCCGCCTATTACTCTCCTCGTCCGAGCCGGGACCCGCAGAGCCCGCCTTTTCGTTACTTCCCCTCCGCGGCGGACTGTACGTGATGCCCCGCCCATACCGCGACTCCTTGTCGTCCGTGTAGAACCCAGAAGCTTCCACGTCCTCGAGGTCGTCTCCTTCCTCCGATTCCTCATAGTGCTGCAGAACCGGCGTGGACTGCGATATATTCGAGTCACCCTTCACTAACCCCAGCCTCTCCTCCTCAGTCGCGCCCTTCACCAATGGGTTCGAGTACCCACGAGACGACAACGCTCTATTCGGTCTCACCGGATGGACCGAGGGAAAGAAGTGGTGCCCCGTCTCAGTGTCATGAGCAGCGTCGCCCTGAGCGTGCTGCTGATGACGCTTGAAGACGTTCTGGAAGGAGAACTGGCGTCGAGTGGTATGAGGAGGCGGCGTCGGCGGAGGACCAAGACTGCCCCCGTCGCTACCCTGGGAGGCCTTCCGGTTATCGCCACCAAACTGCACCCTCCGCCCACTGCTATTCAAGCTGACGGTGGAACTAGCCACGCCAGCCGCACCTTCGTATGCAGTCTTCGGCGGGAGGCCGTACTCGCCGTACGGACTCGACGAGTCGTCGCCTACCTTTTGGGCTGGAACGGAGATCTCGGTGAGCTGCACCGGGTGCATCGGGCTTTGCACCTTGGGGTCCATGCCCGCGTCGTGCCGACCCTGCTGAAAGTCGGGGTGGCCGGGCAAGAGCACGCTTTTAGCACGGCTTCTTATGGTCCCCACTATACTGGAGAGGGCACCGGGAGAGCCTGGTCTATCGTGTTCGGCGAGTTCCTCCTCGGTAGGGAAATGTGACATGCCCAACGGCGGGTGAACTTGTTGGGTCTGCCCGATCGTGGGTGTTCTCGGGAGAGTGAATGGGTTCGGTGATGGCGCGGTCATGGCTCGTGATCGTTGGCTTCCAAGGATGGTCTTTCTCCTTCTCAAGCCGTCCCATTCGTACACTGGCCCATCTTCGCTCACCGGCTCTAGTTGCTCTCTCAACTTCTCCTCGTGTAATCGCTTCAGCTCTTCCACCTCCATCTTTTGTCGTGCGACTGAGAATCTCCGTAATAGAGCGGCGGTGCCTCTGATCGCATCAGCCTTCGGTTCCGTCTCGGGCTGTTCCTGTTCGGCGATGGTGTGTATTTGGTCCAGATCGCCCGAGAAGACGGCGGTATCTGGCACATCCTTTGCCGACTTGGATAACTGCAGTAATACGACTCCAGAACAGATGGTCAAGAAGCCCATCACAACAGTGACGATTGAGCCTGCTGAGCCCTTGAAGCCGCGGAACAGGACAGCAGAAGTAATAATGGTAGTGCTAGTGAAGTAGACATAGTAGGTAGGGGTGACCATGGCAGCGTTGAACAGGTTGAGAGCTTTCTGTAAACAGAGTTTGGGTTAGTACCAAGCAAGAGACAAGAAAGGGTTCCACCGTGGCGATGGTCCAGGGCAGCACTCACGTTCAGGAATATTATCTCCGTCAACAAAGTCCCAACGACGAATACCAACAACACGTATAGGAACCACTGGTTAAACTGTGGTGTTCCTTGAGCTTGGGCGACAATCGCAGATCCCAGGCCCTGGGTAGCCACCACGCTGAGTCCTCCCACCCAACTGCAAATGGAGATGTAAACGAGCATATTCTTCTTCCCCCACCGCGGCCCTGCATAAAATGCTGTGATGGCAGATCCGACCAGGATGACGCCCGTGTAGCTGAGAAAGCCGGGCGCAATGACGAAATGCTGCATCTGCTGGATATTCGCAACCGAGGACTCCTGGGGCGCATTCATGACGATGACGACAGAACCGACAATGCACAGAAAACACGCCACCTTGCCGACCATGCTCAGCCTCTCCTTGAGGAAGATCGCCGACAGCACCGTCGTGATGACGACCGACAGAGCGCCGAGCGGGGTGACGAGGATGGCGTCGGTGAAGGCATAGGCGACGAAATTGAGCACCTCACCCAGAATCATCAGGGTCATGCCCGACCACCAGAAGGCGTTCTTGAGGTATCCGTACCCCTCGCCTGCGACCTCATTGTATTTCTCGTTCGCCTTCAGCAGCCCGACCTTCTTCAGCACGAACGACGTCCCGATAAATAAGCCTGAGCCGATAGCTAGACATATTCCGATGATCTTGAACGCCGGCGGCCGTTCTTGTGTCGCCGGCGAGCCGGTCGCACTGGTCCCATTGGTCTCGTTGCGGGCGTATATTTGGTTCGCCGCTACAAGCAGGTGTCCTACTTGATCCATGGTTGACTCCATCTGTTAGGGGAATGCTGCGCGCGAGCGCGCGACGACGAAGGGCGTCGCCGTCCTCGCTTGTCGCGAAGACACCCAGAAACCTAGCGCTCAGTTCTTCTCAGTGCTCTTAATGTAGGACGTTTTAGGCGAGTTCTCCGGCCAAGAGTAAGTGGAAGCGATATAGATAGCGGTTCGTGGACAAGTGATTGTCGGATCGAAGACGGCATAAACACTGCTACTCTGGTTCTGTATGCAAGCTGCCCGGGGAGTATCCAGGGTATTATTAGGTTGAGGATCGGTTCGGGAGTGAAGAATGCGTTCGGAGTGGACTAGTTGTCCTGGACGTGGCTATTGTTCGGGTTTTCGACGTTCAAGGGTATTATTCTGATGCTCTTGTGACGGCTAGGGTCGGGGATACTCGCGAGCCTGGTACCCGACGAGGTGTGGTACGTGAAATGTTTGGGACTATATTTGGTGGTATATCAGGCCAGGTCGACGACTAGCAATTCGGCTCGAGGCGCCCTTGTAACTGTAGGCCAGAGGGCAGAAACCGGTTCGAGCAGACGGGCCGTCTAAACAACGGACAGTCGAACCGGGCAGGTGGCGAGCGGTGTTGTAGGAGAAAGGGGTGAGTGTGCCGGGCTTGAGACGTTTGTTGTTGCGACAGAGAGCGATCCAGGGGTCAAAATGTGTGGCCAAACGCCAAACCGCACTTTTAAGGAGATGCAGACACCCAAACAAGGCCCAGAGATCATAGGATATCAGACGGCGCCAATGTCGAAGCGGAAGAGAGATCTCGTAGGATCGAGGGTTCCAAGCAGAGAGTGCACCTTTTTCCCGGGTGTAAAGTCAGAGGAACCTAGAAAGGTTTGGATAAAGGCAGTCGATACGAGGAGAAACGAAGACAGCTAGGGGGCACAAGATTGAAGGTCGGGGAATGTGGAAATGCACCCTTGTAGGCTATTTTGGTTGCCAGGGCTCCGATTGTTCTCGCTTTAACAGCTGGGCAGAGGCTTATCTGGTATCTGGTGTGTAGGTTTGTCCCAGCTGCGCAGCACTGCAGGCCACTAAGACGCGCGCTAACTCCACTAATGTGCCGCCCGGTCCACTGTTCCAGCTGGTTTGGATCTGCAGATTCTAGACGCTGTCACCGTACTCGTATAAATCAACCTTAGCCCAGCAAGTGATGAATTCTCAGGTGTCTGCATGTCAGATCAACTGTGGTAAGGTGAAGGTACGAGGCATCCCACCACAGTACAACAATCTCTCTAACAAACGCCTCGCTTCAACACCTGGATGACCTGTTAGAGCGCCTGTTTCCCGCTGCCGAGAGAGCGAGACAGAAACAAGTTGGTTCCACTTCAGCCCTTCCCCCACTTGCGCGTTTCACAAGCTAAACCTTCAGGACCTTCTCGTTTGACACAGCACACAGCACGGGCCCCGCTGAGGCTGTGTTCAGGTCGCTTGCGACAGCTCGCCACGGATGGCGTTGAAGAGGAAAGCACGACGTTGATGCTTTCCCTCTTGGGAAAAAGTTCTGCACTAGTATCGAAAGATGCTACATGGACCTTAATGCTTGATATCGTCATTTGCCATGAACTCTGGCGATAGGGGTGAGCCGCTCCTGCCAATGTCGTAGTTGTTTCCCCAGCCAACTCAGTCGGAAGATGATGTCAGCCCGCCGATAGTGACAGGGGTCCGACTTCAGTTCTTCCCTGATTGGCGAACGGCATCTGGTTCTGGAACACCACTGGGAACAAATGGCCAGGGTCCAGGAAGAAGGTTTCGTCCAAGTCGTCAGGGTCCTTTTTCTCGATCTCTTTCCTGGTCCGCCCTTGCGCATCGTTGCAATTTTTGGTCACTGTATGACATCAAAAGGCAGCCATCACAACAGCGAAAGATGCTTCTATTTGTCTTGGTATCCAACCAGACACTTTCCTTGGGAGGGCACCAGGTTCAACTCCTGGATGCCGATTGATGGGTACTTAGGATGGGGAAAGCTGGGCTTTGAAGTTGACAGTTGATCTTCCTCGACATAGGTTTTCAATGGGTCGAGATAGCCACTTAAACACCACTCACTGTCACCGTTCCCTTGACCGCTTACTGTGATAAACTCAAATAACACGGTTGGAGACAAGATTGACTCAGCGACGATCGGGTACGGAAGTGTTGCTGGCGATGATATCTTGTCCTACTTCTCGTTGCCGGCAAGCCACCCCGCCGCCCATTAGGTCCGTATTCGCGCGGATTCAGCGCCATGCAGTGGCGGGGTCATCAGTTAACAGATGGTGGCTATGATCTCCAATGACAACCGGGGGACGACTCAACTATAGGGTCCGGTTCATATCGTGCAGGCCAGCCGCAGCGGTATGGTTGCACAACGCTATCTTGAAATTCATGCCCGTCACTCATCAGATCGCACGTTAGGGCTGATAACCAACCTCGTAAATTCAGCGATTCACTTGCGATGGTGTTGAGGCTGGCTGAGCCAGAGCGAGCCGTTGGTTGCGTGTAAGTGTCCCAACCTCCTTATTGAGAGGAGGCGCATGGATGTGGGCTTGATGCCACAGTACCTATGCAATTGAGGCTTTTCGTTCGCAATTCTTCTAGAAGGTGTTAATGCCTCTCCTGGAGGCAGCTGAGAGCCTGGCACGATAGCCTCAGTGGAGATAGCTCTTTCATCGCCATAACATCAGCTCCCAACACCCTCAACGCCCCTCTCCTGAAGCCGAGTTTTCAGTCCATTGGAAAGTTCCCGTATCCAGCTTGCCAAGGGCAAGGTCACCTCAGCTTGAGGTACTGTGAACAGCAGCATCGTTTCTTCAATCGATTGCCCAGCTCTTGCAATCTCGGTCGTACCGCATCTATAACAGACAATACCTCATTGCTGTATCTGCCGTTCTAGATATGTTGATCAGGAGGTTGACTATGACTATCCCTATGTTCATGACTGTGACCCAGGCACTAGAAGAAGGCGACTTTTGTGGCGCGTCAGCGGACGGCGCTGTATGCGATGCTGGTTTATGCTGTTCTGAGGCTGTGAGTACTCTAAAGGACCATGGCCCAGAGGGATCACCTTAACACATGTCTAGGGCGTATGCGGGACTGGCACCGAGTTCTGCGCTGCCCCCGGCTGTCAACTATCGTATGGGCCAGCCTGTGACGGAAACCAGGCTCCCATAACGGGGAGTGATACGTCGTTTACGCCACGGCCTCAGTTTGGAAACGTGCCTTATGGGGTCGACCTGTATCATTGTACGCTTACTGGGATGGTGGCTTTGACATTTGACGATGGACCATACATCTACACGACCACGCTTCTCGACATATTAGCGAATAATAACGTCAAGGCGACATTTTTCGTGGTTGGCGACAATGGAGGAAAGGGCCAGATACAAGACCCAAGTACGGGCTACCCTGCCATCATCAGGCGTATGGTCGATGATGACCATCACGTAGGAAGCCACACATGGGGTCATCAGGATCTTGCCATCCTCACAGCGGAACAGCGCAGAGATCAGATCATCTTGAATGAGATTGCTCTTGTGGAGATACTGGGCTTCTTCCCAACTTATATGCGGCCGCCATACACCAGTTGGAATGCGGACGCACTGAGGGAACTTGGGGAGTTAGGATACCATGTCGTGAGTTTGCTTGTATATCCATATATTCACATTTTTTTTCCTAGTCAGAACTGACAGACATTGTCAAGTTCAACTACGACATCGATACTAGGGACTGGGCGGGGGATTACCAGTATGCTCAAAGCGTTTATACGTCGATTCTTTCGGAAAACAGTCCAACAACATCCTCGTGGATATCGCTCGAACACGACATTCAGGAGCAGACTGTGTCTCGGTTCACACAATATCTGATCGACCAAGCACGCAGCCTAGGCTACCAGCTTGTAACGCTTGGTGAGTGCCTGGGCGATCCGCCCGTCAACTGGTACCGCGACCCCCGTACTGGCGAACCTTATGGTGGCTCCGACGTGCTCGGGCCAAATGCATCCACGACCCCATCGTTCTCAAATACATCGTTCTCAGCGTCGTATACCTCCACGTCGCCGTTCGCGACTCCGTCGAGCGCGTCTTCCTTGGCTGCGGAGCCGACACCAACGCCGGTTCCCAATGTGAACTTCGGGGCAGGCACATCACCTAAAGACAGATCAGGCTATTCTAAAGTCGGTTCTTCACGCTCAACAACTACAGTAACGTCAGTGGGGGCAACGAGTAAGCCTACCGACGCACCGCCAAAGTCAGACGCGCTTCGTATCTCCATCTCTGGCGCCAGCCTCTTTGCAGTGCTTTTTTGTTTTTCTTTGGTAGCTCTCTGTTAAACTGACTGATGATGAAATGCTTGATGAATCTCAGTAATTGGAGAATTAGCGTTCTCAGTTGTATGAGGTCAAAATACGCTGCGAGAATATGCGAGAGTATGCTCATCTACCCACAAGCGTATCGGTTAAGGGGTCCCGCCAAACAAAGGGGCAAGGCACCTCACGAAGTCCAGAAATGGGTTCAGGAGCGAGCCGGCAAATATAGTTACCGGTATGTACGTAACGTGCAGTATCAGTAACATATGATGAGATTTTGAAAATTCAATCCGTTCAAGATAGCCGGTTCGAAACAGACCAGACAAAACAGTCTGCTGAAGACGAACAGCAACGGAACACCGCGGTTGCCGTCGTGGCTCAAACTGCCTCACCACGACATAAGAACGCCCAGCAATGCGCCAGGACCTGCTGCCTGTCCTTATTAATATTATTAAATATGCTGCATATCGAAGGGCTCCTTGATACACATAAGGCTAACACCCTGTCTTGAAGTCTTGTTCCCTGTAAATGCCAGGCAGCAGGAAGAAACTCAGCCACGCCCAAGATCAGTTTCCTGGCACATCTTCCAGTCTACCCATACATCAATGGCGTTATACGCACTATATTTCTATCCTCGCGTATCTCCTCGCTGTTTGAAAGTTTCCAGCCAGCATTCCAGCACTGGTGGCGACATAGAATCATCAGATTGCAAGTGTTTTTGCTTTGGTAGCTGTCATCCTGCGGGGTTGCCATTGCCATCTGTACAGTACAACCACATCGACCTCACCCGCTCAAAGAACGCGCACGCACACCTACTTCCAGGCTGCTGAAGAATCCATGAACACCTTCCAAAGCACTTCTCACTCACACCTTAGGACCCATTGTAGACTGGATGGCGGAATACTTTGTAATGCCAGATTCAGTGCCCAAGATGGCGGCGACGGCTGATCCACAGCTGCCCTCGCCCTTCTTCTCCGTCCTGCCTCCCGAAGTACGACGGATGATATACACCGAGGCCTGGCGCCACGACTGGCATCACAGAGAGGCCCCTGGTGGACAGACCGCGGAAAGGACGCTCAAGCAGCACATCACCATCCACCAGCAGCAACCGGGAGGCCGCACTCGATTCGCGCACTCGCCTTGCGTGCTGTCCGACCAGAGCCGCCCAGATGTCAGGATGGAGAGGTGGGATTCGTCCGGCCGACAACGGCCCCCGGAGCAGAACAAGTGGCTGCGTCGGATAGAGTCCGAGTGGTCCGTCCATTGGCCCTGCGAGGAGCTCTACATGAAACCTGCCACTCGCCGACAGCGGGCTACTCCTAGTACTCTGATGTCAGCCCTGCTCACCTGCAAACTCATGTGAGCCAGCAAATAGTCCACCCATAAAAAAACGTCCCTTCCCCCCAAAGAAAGAAAAGTAACTAAACCCAAAGTCTAGGTATCTCGAGTGCCTCGAGCACATGTACTCAACCCTCACCTTCGTCTTCACCGATATCCAAACAGCCCAGACCTTCATCTTGCTCCACCCGCTCAACACCTTCCGCTCCCTCGAGCTCTGCGTCCGCATCCCCTTCATCCTCCCGGACCTCTACTGCCCCCCCGAGTTCCGGTCCGGGCCCCTGGCCTCCCTCCCGCACAACCTCCCCCTCGACGCGCACAACAACCCCTGGGCCTCGCTGTGCGGGACCCTGGCCCGCCTCGGCCTCCGCCGCCTCGCCCTGTGGTTCGACATCAGGCACCTGCGCGGCTGGACCGAGCGCGTCTGGGAGCGGCTCTTCTTCGAGGCCCTGGCCGACGTGACGACGGTCGCTTCGCGCGAGGCGTTCGTCCTCGCCCTGCCCGAGGTGGTAGGAGGAGGAGGTCGGGAGGGCGGCAGTGGCGGCGGCGGCCGGTCCGCCGCGCCGCTGCCGCCCGCGGCGGGTTGGCGACTCGAGGGGGACGAGTTCCTGGCCTCCCTGCCGTTCGTGGTCGTGAGGGGCCCGAGGCCGGATTATTGGGAGTCGCACCTGGCTAGGGTCAGGGCGCGCGGTCCGCAGCTTACTATCAGTGCTGGGCCTGCGCATGGTGCTGCTTGAAGGGGCAGGGCTAGATGAGTGAGGTTACGGAACACTGTGTCATAAAGGACTTGTATGGTATCTTATAGATGAACAAGTTTGGGGTGATTCTGTTAGAAGCTGGATGGATGCCCTACTTTTGTTTTTGTCTCCTGATAATGCCCTATGACTGAGTGTGCATGAACAGCTCCATGAAAACCATGGAGGGCGGAAACCGAGATCAACTCATGTCCCTTTTTGCCAACCAAAAGCGCCAGTGCTACCCACAAATGCATGTAAAAAGAGGAGATCATTCAAAGTTCCAAACATGGGTCAAGGGCCTGTTACACGTGGCCCCGACACAGTCCAAAAACAACATAACATCATTAAATCCTCCAGATGAGGAAATAGCTCAAGTCTCCATCTCGTTCACGGTCCACCGCCTCTTCGTCGAGCTCAGGTCGCGGATCCTCTCCGCCTCGCCCGGCGGTCGAGGGCCACCCTCCCAGAGACTGCTGAGCGCTGCCAACCCCGCCTGTCCCGCCTTCGGCGTCTCGTCCCCCTTCTGGCTCAGAAACGCCTCGCTCTGCGACTTGGCCAGGCCCCCGGAGGATCTACCGTTCTCCTTGACTCCGTCCGCAGCGCCAGTCGTAGACGGAGCAGGCTCACTGGGGAGTTCGGTCTTCGCTGCTGCTGGGGCTTGAGCGGGTTCAACCTGCTGGGCCCGCTCGTGGCCGAAGTTGTTGAAGTTGAGGACCAGGTCGTCCTCGTCCTCGTCCTTGGGGACGGGCGACCACAGGCCGATGGACGGCGTTCGGGACAGGCCCGAGGGCGATTTCCGCGCGCCGAACGAGGTGATCCCGCTGCCGACCGTGATGCCGCTGTCCGCATTCGCCCAGACACTGCGCTGCTCTGCCACAGCGGAGGTGCCTGATGGACGACGGCTGTTGTTCAAGGCAGCGTTGGCGGATATGGCACGACTGGTGTTCGCGTCGTTGTAGGAGGGGCTACTCAGCGGCGATGAGAAGGGGCTGGCGAAGCGGCCGCGGACGGCTGCTGAAGTGGAGGGCGTGCGGTTCAAGCTGCGGCCGGAGCTTTGCGAATTTGACCTCAGATGTTCTGTGCTGGCGAGGATTTTGAGGTCGTAATACTCGTGGATGGGGATTTTCCCCTTTGTTTTGCCATTTTGCAGGCTCGCCTGCTCTAACAAGCGGAGTTCCTCATCGGGTTTCCGCACGGCCATGGTCAGGGATGCCATACTTACGTCCATCAGGACCGGCTGATGTGTGAGGGCGCCGATGAGCGCGTTGCAGCCCGCGCCATGGGACACCAGGACCACAATTGCCTCGGTGCCATCCTCCTCTTCTGGATCGTCTTCCACTGCGCAGTCGGGGTCATCAGGTGTCTTCTTGGAGGCCCAGCCCGCCGTCCGGGTCACCATCTCTGTCGGCCTCTCGGCCGAGGCGTACCAGTCGACTAGCTGCTGCAGACCCCTCCTGAACCGGCGATGCATCTCGGTCCACTCCTCGCCAAACTTGCCTCCATCACCCCACTCCAGAGGACCTCTCATCGAGTCCCACTGGTAGTCCACCATGACGCAGGCATCCCTGGCGTGAGCAACGTATCCGAGAGGAATAGTGTTGTTGGAGTTTATGGCGTAGTGGGGCACTGGCGGGACATAACCACCTGGCCGGGCTGGTGACGGAACGGACGTTGTCCCATGGTGACTGCTCAAACTCGAGCTTCTGGTCAGACTGCCCGTAGCGTTGGAGAAGTTGTCCAGACCGTCGAGCTGCGTCGGAGACGAGGTCACCGGACTCGAACGAGGACTGCCGGCCCATAGCTGTCCCTGTGAGCTTGAGTGCACGTGAGTGGCGTAGGCCGGGAAAGAGGTCTGATGGTTCTCGGCACGGAGCAGGTCTGCCTTCGCCGTAGCCAGCATCATAACCGACTCTGGAGGGGGCGTGATAAGTTCGAAATACCCGGGCGTTAGCCATTCTCCAAGAAAAGCATCGAGCCGCAGAACTGCCTTGCGTGTCTCGTGCAGCTGAACTGGCTTTTCTTCTCTATTCTCTCCATCGCGTTTCTTCGCCTGATGCAATACAGGAGAACCTAGACTCAAAGTATTGATTGGCGGGATGCCGCCATTTGGGCCTGAGGTTTGTAAGGGGGTCGGGTCCTTCGCGATGCCGGCACTAAGACCGATCGAAGTTTGGACGCAGCGAAGGAATGGGGAGCTATGGACAATGATCTTGTATTTGCGACGTTTTCGCCTTGTACCGCCGTCCGATTTCTGTGCTGCCTCGTCTTTTTGTATTCTTTCTCCTAATATGGCCGATATCTTGGCACCGACGGCATGTGCCTGTAGCCAGCCGTTATATGTCAGTGGTGGGTCGTATGGTGCGGGTGAGGAGAGATGCCATTGCTTGTCAGAAGCATCAAGTCGGTGTCCATGTCTACGTCAACTTGTTAGTGCCAATATCACCCACACATAGGTCGTTGGGACCCTGGACTGACCTGACTACGAAAATGTAGGCGGGAGGGCGACCCATTCTGAGCCTGGTAGTCTTGGACGGCGAGATGTGGGAGCTCAGCTTCGACTGTCTCCTTGGGAAACTGACTCTATGAAGATTTTGTCTCTTGAAGTTGCAATGTTCCGACCAAGCTGGCTTGACGGTGATGGCTAGTTCCTGGGAGAGGTATAGAGCCTGAAATAATGCAATCACGAGTCTTCACGGTTGGACTCTCTCGGAGGCTGGCTGAAGAATGCCAGATGCTGAGGTCGGTAGATGTGCAGGGCTCTCACAGTGTCTTGATATGGCTGTTGTCGCAGAATCAGGACAGCCCGCCAAAGAAAAATGCCCTGCTTAACGTGACGAAGCAACGTCAAGTGCATAGGTAGATAGGATGCCGATGGACGCAGGCGGTCGCTGTCCTTATTATAGGAAAGTCGATCTTGAGAGAAGAAGAAATGCAGAAGGTCAAGTGGTTTCGATCGCTGGGTAAGGTTGAGGATGCAAAGGCAGCTGGCGTCACATGTGATTGTCTGATTGGCGAGCGGCATGCGAGGGTATAGCTTAAGTCTACCTAGGTCTAAGGTACAGAATAAGCTGCCTCTGTGCCCACTGCTATGACTGCATGCGGTCACAGTTGGAGAAAGCCCCGGGGACCGGCTCCCGTTGGAGAAGCTTTGAAGCTTGGCCGTGCACTGAATGCAAAGCTGGAGCCGCGGGAAGCCGCTAAAATAAAGTTACAGAGGTACGAAGTACGTAATAAGTGTCCCCGGATTTCCAGGGATGCGCAAGTCTGGAATCTCCGGAAGTTGCCGTGCCTTCCCTGACGGAATGGCTGATTGATAATCGCGGCATCGTTCCTTCCCCTTTAACAGGCACGACTACACAGTACTTATGTACAACCCAAACAACTTGACATCTCACGATAACCCTGGCACCTAGTTGACAAACACGCTCATCGCATCGCTTCTAGAGACGGCTTACTTTGGGGGATAGCACAGAGAGCACCCGGCCATCATGAAGCTCTCCAGCATCTTGCGCCTCCCTGCGGTGCTGGCGGCTGTCGTGCTCGCGCCAGCTACCCTCGTCGCCGCCGAGCACACGAGCAACTGGGCTGTTCTCGTCTCCACGTCGAGGTTCTGGTTCAACTACCGACACCTGGCCAACGTGCTCTCCATATACCGCACAGTCAAGCGGCTGGGCATCCCTGATTCGCAGATCATCCTCATGCTACCCGACGACATGGCCTGCAACCCCCGCAATGCCTTCCCGGGTACCGTATATTCCAACGCTGATCGTGCAGTGGATTTATACGGCGACAATATCGAGGTCGACTACCGGGGATACGAGGTCACGGTCGAGAACTTCATCCGGCTGCTGACCGACAGAGTAGGCGACGAGATGCCCAGGAGCAAGCGGCTGCTGACGGATGACCGGAGCAATATATTGGTGTACATGACTGGCCACGGCGGGAACGAGTTTCTAAAGTTTCAAGACGCTGAGGAGATTGGCGCATACGATCTTGCGGACGCCTTCGAGCAGATGTGGGAGAAGAAGAGGTATCACGAGATCCTCTTCATGATCGACACATGCCAGGCCAACACCATGTACAGCAAGCTATACTCCCCCAACATCATCGCCACCGGCTCCTCGGAGCTCGATCAATCCTCCTACTCCCACCATGCCGACAACGACGTCGGTGTTGCCGTCATCGACCGATACACATATTACAACCTCGAGTTCCTCGAGACCCAAGTCCGGGATATCAACAGCAAGAAGACGGTCGGAGACCTATTCGACAGCTACGACTACGAAAAAATACACTCGCATGCCGGTGTGCGGTACGATCTATTCCGTGGTGGCGCAGAGGCGGCTCGCAGTCGCTTGATCACGGATTTCTTCGGCAACGTGCAGAACGTGGAAGTCGACGGTACCAAGAACACCACGCTGGAAGAGGATCTGCTTTCTCTCAGCAAGACAATCGCAGCCCTGAAAGAACACGCGGATGAGGCTGAAGCGGCCAAGCGGAAGGCAAACGAAATAGCCACGGCCAAGCCCGAGGGTCACAAGAAGATGCAATTCGCGAAGCCGCTAACGGACGACAACTGGTGGATGAAGAAGCTCTTTGGCGCCACTGCTGTGGCCGGATGTGCTCTCCTGTGGGGGCTGGGGTCTTACCTGGAGAGTCCCCGGGTATGATATTGTTGCTCAGCTAGTAACATGTGTTTTTTTTTTTTTGCTCTTAGGTAGGCGTTTTGGGTCGCGTAGGGCCCAAGGCGGCAACACTGGCGACTATGGTGTTAGGAGTTTACCCGATTTCTCTTTTCTGACTTCCTCCTAAATGGATACCTCTGCTATGTATATCTAGAACCACTGGTGCCAATCGCCGGTTCAATTTAGCTTGTTGTGCCGTGCTGTTTGCATCATTAACAGCGACAACGAAGTTGCCTCTGCCACATTCCACATTCCCCACCACGACAGTTTAGACAAACTTGAACAAACACACTTCATGGACGAACTTTGCTTGCAACACAACAGCCAATGGCCAAGATGCGATTCCAGATTTGAGGTTGTATACCATAATTTTAAAATGAGGTCCTGAATCCATGGCAATCTGGTCTCGATTAATGTTTCCACTGAAACCAGCGATCCATAGTGATGAAGCCCTCCAAACTTGAGGCCAAGGTAAGCCGCGTTGCTCAGTGGCCCATCAAGCTGGCACCTCAGCCAATTAATGCGTACTGATGGATACATACAGATTCCTCCGCTGCGTGAAATCCCGCTGAATACGCGACCGCTCGCTAAGCGGGCTGTCGTGTGGTCCTGTGATGGCGATCTGGCCGTTGCGGCTGATGACTCGGTCCATGTCTTCGTGCCGCTCTTTCCAGACCCATCAAACAATGATGAGGTAGGGGCTGGCGAAGATGATGATGATGATGATAACGAAGACGAGATTGATGAGGAGGACGAGAACAATGTCGACCTACGACCGGCGTTCTTACGGCAGAAACGGAAAAGGGTCGCGAGGCGACAGGCACAGTTTGCGAGTGGCCACAGACAGATTCTCGTGTCGCACCCAAGGTTACATCCCAAAATTAACCAGGAGCTTTTCGAGGTCTCCGGCTTGCCATCTCCGTTCGGCGACAGTGGAGGAGGCCAAGGGGCGAAAATGGCAAGAGGCGGCAATGCCGACAGCGATGTCGATTCCGTTGAAGCCGAAGATGAACAAGGGGACGAAGCTTGGGCTGGTGAAGGTACCCTAGATGACGACACAACATTCGGGGCGGGGAGGGGAGTTATATCGGGTGCTGGATCTACGCTCAATCATGTTGTCTCCATCGCATGGTCACCCTCGGGTCTGGGCCACAACCGCCGACCAATCTTAGCTATATTAACCTCTGCGGGCTACGTGGCCTTCTATGGTGATGGAGCCTTGACGGTTAAGACTGGAGGCGGCTTTACTGCAATGGGAAGGGACGATGGTACACTCAAACAGCGAGATCTGTCGTCTTGGGCCATCCTCTTTGGTGCCGGCGAGCGACTCGCTGTACCCGGCCAGCACTTCGACGTCAGCGAGAAAGTGACTAGCGTTGCGTGGGCAAGAAAGATTAGCACGGGACAAGCATTGCTGGCCTACATTAATGACGCCCAAGAGATGGCTCTTCTGAGCATCCAGTCCATCTCTATCGCGGCCGAGGATGGGGATACCGGCACAAGCAAGGAAAAGACGATCTGGCGTGTTCATGAAGTTGCACGTTTTGAAACTTCTAGTCCTCATCCGAAGTCGAATTCATGGGATCCAGACTGGTCCCCATGCGGGACCTGCTTTGGCTTGCGATGGAGCCCTTGGCTGTCATTACAGGGCTCGAAAGCTTGCATTCTTTCCTACTTCGACAAGAACTACGTCGGGTTCCGCAAGATCACGCTCAAAACTCCGTGGGTGAGAGGCACTGACCCCGAAGTCGTTATCGACGCGGCCGACGCCTATGGCAAATGTGTGCATCTCTCGACAGACGGTTTCGTCGAGTTCGAAGACGCCATCTGGACTAAAAGCCAGTCAAAAGTCGTCCGTGGCCTTGTCGTGACCGGCTTTCATGTCAAACCATTTGAGGTCTCCATATCAGGTCCTCAGGTGCCCTCCTTCTTGCCAGAGCCACATTCTACGCAGGACTGCGGAACAACATACCTCAATCTTGCGGTCGATCGACTTTCGACCAACCCCATTGTCGATCTTATCATCCATCCCCCAGACATGACAAGGCCCAGCGCAATCCCAACATACACACTCGTCCGTCTAGCCGCCACATCGACCAACCATGACTGGTTTCAAACGAATGCAACTCTGCCAGACTTCTCCTCTAATAGGGGAACTTTCGAAGTCAAACCTCAATGGGCGACAGACCTCCAGCAGAAGCTGGCCATCCTTGTCCCAGCCGACGCCCACATGCGTCACACTGCCAGCGAGGACGACGACTCGGGCGCAGAATCCGACCTTTCACAGAAGGAACCCGGCGACTCCGCCGACGGGCTGTCGGACGGCGATGACGACATGGACATCGAAAAGGCCGTCCAGGCCCCGGAAGTGCACCCGACACGGTTCCGCTTGCACGGTCTCGCTGGTGCTCCAGGGGGCAAGGCGACCGCCGTCCTGGTCAGCGCGCACAGTACCCAGACTCCGGACCGGATCGGTTGGTGGGGTCTGAGGAGCGTGCTCCTGTTCGGCTCCGTTGAGCGGCAAAAGCGAAGAGGAGGAATCCAGGATGATCAGGCGATGACTCCTTCACTACTCCGCCTCACAACCGAAGGGCGAATGTTTAACTGGATGTACAGCGCTGGCCCAGACGTCCCGGGGATCACCACCAGAATCGGATACGATCCGAGCAACGCGCATGGTGCAAATGTTGGTACGAAGGAGATGTTCCGGGACGCGATCGCTAAACAGCATTGTGACCTCTGCGGAGAGCCGATGGCGATAAGCTCCGGAATGGACGGTCACCCGAGTATGACTGTCTGCGGGGAGGGGCACTTCTGGTCGACCTGCGGCGCAAGCGGGCTGGCCATACAAGCGCCGGGGATCTATCATACGTGCGGCGTGTGCGGGCAGCGGACGCTCAAGGTTGAGGAGTTGCTGAGGAGGGCGCCGGGGCTGGAGGAGAAGATCAAGAAGGAGCTTACGGCTGATATCTGCGGTAACTGTGGCGGAAAATTTGTCGATTGAGAACTGATGCTACTGTACGTAAGGTAAACGTGGGGCGTCCAATCCCTCCTTGCAAGTGATAGCCCTTTGTTCGCCGTATATATCGAGGATTTGGCTTACCGGTGCTGTTCCCGTTCATTGGCAGCGGTGTATGGGCCTTGTCGCAGCTTCGATAGTTTTCAAATCTTGGTATTTAAGGGCTCAATCACCCTCGGAGAGGCGGAGCGCATTGCCTGCGATGTTAGGCCATCGTGAATCACGGCTGGTAGCCTGTCTTCAACACTTGCTCTGTTACACATAAGAGGACAGTGATGAGAGCTACCATGGCTCGGCGGTCGAGTTCCTTAAAAGCGAACATGACCCTAATTCCCTATAGAACCACTTGAAGAGTAGCCTTAAAAAACATCCGAACAAAGAGTAACTGATACTAAGAAAAGGGGCTGATAATACTTTAAAGGAGAAGAACATAAACTCGAGATTCTTTCATTAAACATTAAACCTGTTAAACCTGTTAAAACGCTTTGATATTACGATGAGGGACAAAAGAACCTTCAGTACGACTTCATATGGATTCGTGAATCCTAGCATGTGGAATTGTTAAGATAGATCTTCAGCTTTAAGGTATCTACATGATGATGGGATGTCAAGGAGCAAAATATACTTTTGATCGTATGCCCTACCGTAGTGGCCCTGACTACGTAATCACTGCCGAAGTTACCTAACCCTAACAATTGTCAGTTGACTCTCCCCGGACGCCATGCCCCGCTAGGTAAGGTACTGTAACTCCAGGGTCCAATGCAGATCGTCTTCGACCTTCGACGTCGTTCTGAGGATGACATATCCCATTTTCCCTCCCATATCAACCACATACCATGCCCACGCTCGCTCTTGTTCGCACTCTTCATTGTTACTCATGATTGTAAGGCATTAGCTGTTATTCTGCTGATCAGCGCCAATTCTCTGCCGAGAAGCAACGTCTATAACATCTTGCGACGTCAAACCTGGCGCATCTTAGCCCGTTATCGGACCTCTTATCGATGAAGCAAGTGCCGTTGCTGTTGTAGCCTTGAGACCATTTGTCCACGCTACACGATTTAGCCTTACAATCGGCCGTTCCAACTGTGAACCTTGTTGTTCAGAATACAGTCTGTTGTCGTTCGCCATAGTCCTTTTCGCTTTGCGCCTGTCTACAACTGCCCTCCGAGATGTCGAAGTCAATGTTGTTGAAGGAGGAAGGCAACCGCCACTTCCAAGCCGGCGACTTCGTTAGTGCCGAAGCCCTTTACTCGAAAGCGTGAGCTCCTTGTTCCCTTCCCCTTCTTGTTTGCGCTTCAGTCTACCTTGGGCGCTTTCACTTGACGCATCTGTCTATATCCGTGTCTGAGTTCAACTTTATCTATGCATGTCAGGTAGAGGTAGGCATGCGCCAAGGCAGACTTGAAGCCTTACAGATTCTCTACGTCCGGTCAAGCTGACTATGACTTCGTGCAGAATAATAGCGGATCCCAAGAACCCTGCGTTATACACCAACCGTGCCATGGCAAGACTTAAGATGAGTCTGTGGGACTCCGTCATAACCGACTGCAACCAGTGCCTTAAGCTTGCCCCGGACAACATGAAAGCTCACTACTACCTCTCTCAAGCTTACCTCGCCCTCCACGACTATGACGATGCCCTTGATCACGCAAAGCGCGCCCACGAGCTGTGCATATCTACGGGCGACAAGTCTTTATCTGCAGTCACCAACCAGGTGCTGAAGTGCAAAAAGGAACGCTGGGAAGACTTGGATCGCCGGCGAAGACGTGAGGGCACCGAGCTCGAGAGTGAGGTATTAGCGATGATGGAGAGGGAACGGGACGAGGCACTGCGCGAGGCCAGCGATGGTGCGGAGAAGAGTGAAGTCGAGGCGGAGTGGCAGCAAAAGATGGCACATATCAAAACGGTCTTTGAAAAAGCCCGCTCCGCCGAGGACAGGCGTCGTAAGGTACCGGACTGGGCGATCGACGACATAAGCTTCAGCGTAATGGTTGATCCAGTTATTGTAAGTTTTGCTATCCTCTCTGATGGATGAGTCCCGAAACTAACATACACCTCCCCCATCATCAGACCAAGACGGGGAAATCGTACGAACGAGCATCCATAATGGAACATCTCAGGAGACATCCAACCGACCCTCTCACGCGCGAGCCTCTGTTCCCAGCAGACCTGCGGCCGAATCTAGCATTGAAGGAAGCCTGCGCGGAGTTCCTGGATGAGAATGGCTGGGCCGTGGATTGGTAGTTGTCAATGCAGAGTCAAGGCTGCCGAGGGACAACATTGAACCAACCGTTTCAGTTTTTATGTCAGTTAGGGTATATCAGTGGCGCATCTGCATAGCTTAGGCGTTAAGAGGAAAGGGAACAACCTGTTACGAGCGGCATAGCGCTACTTATGTTGAGGTTAAAATCCAGTCGTTGTAATAGTTTAGAACTCAAACTAATATGATATGGAGTGAGCTAAACATTAATCACAGCACGGGAAACTCAAGCCACTGTACCAAATCTCAGACTCTATATTATACTTCATTTACTACCTAGGTAACACTATCCGAGACGACGACGACGACGACGTAACTTATATCAATTCATTAATCTAGTGGCTGGTGCAAAGGTACTCTATCACTGCCGAGCTCACACATCTAAAGAATACAGACTATGTTTGCTACTCACATGAGAAAGCAGAGGCACATCAAACTGAAAAGTTCGACGCGTCGAAGTAGATGAACCACGCCTAGCAAATCACGACTGATATCATTCCCATTCAAGACCGAGTACGTAAGTAAGCCCGGCAAGTTAGGTCACCGAGCTCACGACGCATTCATTGCACGCCAGAGACTCACAACATAAAGATGTTTACTTTGGCCAAAGAGTCATGTCAAGGACAGCTTAAACATCAGCCCTCATATCCCCGATTCTCTCGCTCACCCTCTCGCTACCACTAAAATGGGCAACACTGTACTCCCGTGAGCGTGCTGCCACTGTGCTTTTGCCACGTCATGTGCTCCCCTTGTGCGTTTGATGTCAGATGCGAAGAAAGCCTCGCGTTCTGGTAGAATCGCCCTTGTCACGGGCCGGTAAACTGTAATTATTCTAATCCCTTCATACTCTCTTGCCGGATGGCTGCGGTTGATGTTACCAACATAAAACACTGTGGCGACCGGCCAATGGGCCCGCGTGTTACCCAGTGTTGAGCAGAGGACCATGATCTTGTTACACCGGTTGTCCAACGGACCAACGACAGTCGAAGTACGTTACACGGACTATGCGCAGGAGGAAGCGTACAGCAGAAACGTTGTTATGTGGGCGACGGGTCCTGGTGGGCAGGAAATGATGGTGCCCACGTCGCCAGGCGTTGGAAGCCGCGAGAAAATGAGGAGACAACTTACTAAAATACCACGGTGAAAATATTCCGATCAGAAGACATAAGCATCCGTCAAGTGCAGATATGAAAGCCGGGTAGGACTACAGCTGAGCACCACTCACGATGTTGGAAAGGATAAGGTCAACCTGAACGCTTACTCACTGGAGGCTAGTCGCCGGTTGTGGATAGAGTCGGTCTGCATTAACCAGAGCAACAAGGTCGATCAACAATACCAGGTCCAGCTCATGCGAGACATCTACTAAGGAACTTCATTGGTTCTAACTCGCCTAGAGCTCCTTTTTCCTTGGTCTTACGCATCTACGCACTCATGGAGCAAGAGTTCGCTTTCCCGGACTGACGCCACCTTTCGAGGCCTTCTTTGACCCGAATCACGTTAGAATGTCCTATCAAGGCCGAGTATCCGAGACATAGAAGGAACTTCTAAAGTCAGAGCTGAGAACGAATTGGGATGACCTCCTTCATATGTCCATGGATACGCTGGACACCGACCCTCGAGACCATGTTTACTCTATACTAGGTCTTATTAAATCGAAAGATGGTTCGCCGGTCAGCACACTCGTTCCTGATTACGGCAACACGATGGCCTGGGCATTCTGCCAGGCATTCAAGAAGGCACATTGGAGTTTCTAAACCTCCGTTGCTCGCATCTTCCTCAGCCGTGGTTACCATCATGGGTTCTGGATTTCACAGCCTGGTCCCGCCGAACTGACACCACTGCCTATCCCCCTGGGCCGCACCCTTCCGACTCTCGGCATAAGTGGGCAGCAACTGGGTTCCTCAAACGAGCAGATAACGATGGCTATTCGCGTGTTCTTAGACTAGATGCCTCTATCCTCCTCGCGAAGGGTTCTATCCTTCATCGTGTTGCAGCAGGACTCGGAGTGGATATTGATTGGCCGACACCGGCAGCTTTGTACCTGATCAGGCAGGCTGTCCTCTCCCAAAATCGACAAGTGGGCAGGGACTACAAAGTTCCTCACGGGATGAATATACAGAGCTGGACGACGCATTATGGCGACCGCTTATTGCTGCCCGGTCGGGCGCGTGTGGCGTGTCCTGTCCAGAAGAGTATATCGCCTCGGAATGCACAGATGAAGCAGTGTCCCTAAGCGGAAAACTGAATCCTTCCCAGGAGCCGTGCTCCATGCGATTCTGGTTTGGACAGGTCACCCTTGTCGCCAACTCTTGTCAACTCTTGTTGTTCGAGACCCTCAGCTTCGGACTAGGATCACCCGACTATGAGGTCGGAGATATGTCATGCCTTTTAGCCGGCTATTCTATGTCCGTCGTGTTTCGTTCCTACGGGGGCTCGTTCCGCTTCGTCGGCAATATTTATGTACGGAGCATCATGTACGGCGAGGCGCCGAGCGACCCTAAATTATTGACCAGCTTCGTCATCAAGTACTAGTGTAACGGGACCTCTCCAAAGTCTTGACAAGACTATTCTAAGTAATTCATACTCTTCAATACTCGATAAAAAAGAATTGGGTAAACCTTGAAGTTTGAGACAAAGGTGGAATGGAGGAAGACAGAGTTAGTAGATATACAAAACATACCATGTTAGTCAAGGCCCAAGATATATTCCTTTTCGAGGCGGCTGAAAGGTGTACCGTATACTTAAACCTAATACGGTGGAAGGACCTTCTGCCGTCCTCGTTCATTCCTCCTCGATCTTACCGAGTTGTTAAGGTTGCACCATTCGTGTTCTGCCATGGCTATAACTGTGTTGCCCGAAGCTATGAGCTCAACAGAGTGAGCTAATACTTCTCTGGAGGAGAAATAACCGACGGAATCGCCTGTGCTGTAGTTTAACACAGTTTGATGATTACTTTGCCATTTTCAATCCGCAGCACCGGACTCATTGATGTCTTTCGTATTCAATGCTAGACAGGACGGGTACAATCATCTCAACTTCGGAGTCGTGATCCACACGTGCAAGTGCCGTATATCCGTTGCTCCATCTTGAAACCTGTTTCTTAGGTATTCAAAATCCATCGCTTGCGCTGACAATGGCCAACCAGCGTTCTCCCTAGGCAGCGAGATCTACCAAGGGACGTGTCTTGGCGATGCGGAGACGTGCCTCAGCCGAGTTTTCCTCGCCTTTCACGCCAAGCCGGCCACATCAGGCCGACAAATAAAGGGGGCACAACCTGAAAACCCTTGGACCCTGATGTGAATACATAGTTTCGACTCAATGGCTAGATTACCTGAGGTCCCTTCTGCAATTTTCTGCGAAGCAATCGTGAAACTTGTGTTCTCGACAGGGCAAGTGATAGGTGTAAGCCCAAGCAAGGAGGGGAGATTCGTCCCGGATTTTCTCCGACTCTGAGCGGAAGAATTTGACCACATGTGATCGTGATCGTCAAAACTCGATACTTCAGCAATATATCAGGAACCAACTAGGCGAAGCCCTCCTGACAGTAACTATGCAGTCCAACGGGTTTCTTGTTAAGAAAACGACCATCACATTTTACCGGCTTCAATGCGGTAGCATATGCAGCATGTAGTAGACGTGTTGGAAACATGCTGTGTCGGACAGCTGATCGACGGCACAATCACTTGATGAAGATACTAATTCCGGAAGATGGAAGAAGCGGTCTGATGCCGCAGCAACATAGTTGTCTATTCGCGTTCCATCTTGCAACATACACTGTACTGACATGTAAGTTGTCGTTTCTTGGAAGACTGGAATAGCTCGCTCCAACATCTGTATAAATGGCCTGATAAGCGGAGCAGATGCGATGCACCAGATAAGATCTGGTATAGATCTTCGTTGTGACCTTGGAATTCGATGCGGATTGATACGCCTTTGCCGTTCTGCATGAATGCCAGGACCCTGATATGCAGGGAACGTTTCCTGCGTGGGGGGGCCTGTCATAATGTAGGTGGGGTTATCTCAGCTGAAGCCGTGCTAGCCGAGGCCTCGCAACCAATAGAAGAGTAGAAACGAACGAAGACAGTGCGGCCGGCTCTGGAAACTTCTCGTACTGTGCAGCGTCGGAAACAAGCAGCAGAGCAAACCTCCCAAACGGCCAAGGTGGTCCGATAAGGTCGTCGTACTGCGTAGCAGACGTGAGGTGAGACGACGGCGCTGAAATTACGCAGGACAGGACAGGACCGGGCTTGTTGTTGCGAACGTTGAAGTTTCGAGAAGAGATACGCTGAGCTGTTCGCTCTATCTGACGTTTCTGACGCCATGCTTCACCAGGGTCCAAACGCTCCAAAGTTGGACTTGAGGAGAGGACAACCTCAAGCAGGATGTCGTCATCACACCTCGATACCTAGAAGTAGATCAGATTCAACAAGGGTCCTGGAGAACGGAACGGCCAACCCAGAGGCACGGCGAGGACCAGGGAGGTCCAACGGGACCATTGGGCTATTGGGCTGCCCTTCAACCCCTCCTGGAAAAATACTATGATACCGTCCTGGAGGGGGTGTCGAAACTGTTTTCATCCAATGCAAAGTGCCGTGGCTACACTGACACGTGTGTCGATATTGAGGAGGGCAAATGTTGTAACGCTGGTTTGGAATCCAGTCTGAAATCGCCGAAGTTAGGCCAAACCAGGCATTCATGACGACACCTGGATGGATGACGGCAAAACCGTCCTTATCTGCTTCGCCTCTTAGATGCTTTGACACTGTGAAAAAAGTCCTCGCATCGACAAAAAACATAGTGGGGCATCTATTGCCACTGGCTTTTTAGGTGCGCATCCTGTCCACCGGAAATACGTCATTGCGGACTCATACCTCTTCCTACGCAGTAAGGTAGACAAAGCCACCCAGTACGGTCCTTTCGGTAGCAGAGGGTAGACCATCATACTACCTCTCGAGATATTCGCTAACTTTGAAAAGTCAAGGTTTACTGCATAGTAAGCAGATTGGAAAAGGGCACGTTCGGCCGACTTTAGAGGCGTGACACATAATGTTGCCTCAAGCTGAGTGCGGCTTAAACGAGGCGGCGAAAGGCAGAGAGGCTGCCAGTCATAGTGCGTATTTCTGAAACAAGCCAACCAGAAGTGCCTATCTTTAGGCCGAGCGGCGGTGTACAGCGGTACACGCGTAACTCCTGCCCCCAAAGACAGTTAACATGTACCCTGATGCAACGCCTTCCGCAACCTGCACGTGTAAAGGGACCCTGATTTTCCACCGCTCAGCATGCGGTTGAGCGCGGGCTGCAAGTATTGCTGTTGCATTAATTCGAAGAAAATGATTGCTTTCGTTCCATTCTGTCCTGCTGCCATGAACCTGTCATGAAGAGGCCATGTTTCGGTTATACTTGAAATAAAGATACTTGGACCTTCACCATTGAGACGCGTAAGGAATCACCGGCTGTTGCGTACACTTACGCAGTAAGTCAAGGTGATGTTTTGGAGGACCTCGGACCCGGAACTACCTAGCGAGGGGCAAGTCTCGGAACCCCTTACCAATCCGATTATCAAGATAGGGAAGAAGTCGGTTCGTTTAGCCCATACAAGCGACCCGTATAATTACCTCATCGGCCTGCGGCCTTGTAACCGCACCTTTGTACTTAGGTTCCCACAGTACACAGTATAGTGACGCCGACATCTTGTGTGGATCTACGTTCGAAGTCGACCAAAGGGGCTAGGGTATGACATCGACAGTGGACCACTAAATATTCCAACGACTTCAATTGGCTTGGGCTGCCCTCAGGGTCCCGTCGACGGAGTTGGAATGTACTGAGGTACCCGGGATCCAAAAGGATCAACCATGTCCGCGATTAGCGGTCCGCTGTACCTTCGCTAAGGGTTGTGTAAGGCATCCCTTCCTACCAAGGTGACTGTGTCCTTACCAGCGGTGTACCCGGTACATCTCTTCGTAGTCGCCAAGCACGTTTGAGTGTAAACCACGACCAACGGCGTTCCCACAAAATAGGCCTTCTTCGAACCTTCCAAGGCCGTGCCTCCGTCGTGAAGGGTCATAGATATAAGGAGGCTCGCCTCGCTTTCCTCCCAAAATGCTTGCCTTTCAACTTCATCGTCTCCATATATTTTCCCAAGACTCCTGATCGACACTCTTGATCTCATCTCTCCTACACAGTCCCATATTTCTAAACCACCTTAACCACTGTAGAGGTCAACCGAGATCAACAGTCCCGCATATCACTCAAGTGGTCGTCATCTCTACACTCCACTTGGTTGCAAGTCTACTATTCGGAGCCTCCGAGTCACCTCTTTGTACTTCCTTCCTTCATCTTACTAGACACCAAAGTCAATATGGCAGTCAGGAGTACCAACAAGAAGGCCGTCCACTTTGGGGCAGGCAACATCGGTAAGTCTTATCAAGTTTGGCCGGGACCTGCCCTTCCGGGCTCCCGGCCGGCCGTCTATCTCCGGCCTAGACAATCAAGAATATTCGTACTGACGGTAAAATACAGGCCGCGGTTTCGTCGCCTGTTTCTTGCACAACTCTGGATATGAGGTTGTCTTCGCCGATGTGACTGACTCACTGGTGGACAAGCTCAATACGCAGAAGTCGTACAAGGTGATTGAGGTCGGCGCCGAAGGCACAACGGAGTCCATCATCACCAACTACCGTGCCATCAACTCCAAGACACATGAGCCCGAGCTGGTAGAAGAGATCGCAACGGCCGATGTAGTCACCTGCTCCGTCGGCCCGAACATCCTCAAGTTCATCGCCCCGGTCATCGCCAAGGGCATCGACGCTCGTTCGGAAGAATTGAAGCCGCTTGCGGTCATCGCCTGCGAAAACGCCATCGGTGCAACGGACACATTAGCCGAGTTCATCAAGGACCCCAAAAACACGCCACCGCACCGGCTTGCAGACCACGACAAGCGCGCGCGGTACGCCAACTCAGCAATTGACCGCATCGTACCAGCGCAAGACCCAGATGCCGGTCTGGACGTAACGCTGGAGAAGTTCTACGAGTGGGTCGTAGAACGGACGCCGTTCGCAGACGTCGGTGTCCCGGATATCAAGGGTATCAACTGGGTTGACAACCTAGAGCCGTTCATCGAGCGTAAGCTCTACACGGTCAACACCGGCCACGCCACGGCTGCCTACCACGGCTACAACCGCAACAAGCGCACCGTGTACGACGCTCTGCAGGACCGCCACATCCGGGCCGAGGTCGAGAAGGCACTAGAGAACACTGCCCAACTCATCACCGACAAGCACGAGATCCCACACGAGGAGCAGAAGGCGTACGTCAAGAAGATCATGACGCGCATCAGCAATCCTCACCTCGAGGATGCGGTCGAGCGCGTCGGGCGGGCACCTCTCCGCAAGCTTAGCCGCAAGGAGCGGTTCATCGGGCCGGCAGCCGAGCTGGCTGAGCGTGGCGAGGACTGCAACGCCTTGCTCGACGCCGCCGAGATGGCGTTCCGCTTCCAAAACGTCGAGGAAGACGAGGAGAGCAAGGAGCTAGCCCAGATCATGGCTGAGCACGGACCCGAGGACGTTGTTACCAAGGTGTGCGGCCTGCAGGAGAACGAGAAGCTTTACCCAATGGTCGTGGATGTTGTAAGGCGGGTGCAGGCCGACAACTCCGACAACGACGACTGAAATCGTTCCTCTGAGCCGTGAATTTCTTCCTTTCTGATGGATCATTTGGGGCATTTGGACTTTTTTACTATATGATTATGACACAGGGTTAGCAAGTCATTGCATTTGCAACGGCGAGATTAAGCGGCGTTTTGGTTTTTGGTCTCGACAATCCATGCGATGAGGGACGAATGGCGTTTTGGAGCAGGTGGTATTCCTATGGCATTCGCGCTTTGGATCTCGGTCCGATAGCTTAGAATCATTATCATGTACCATACAACAGAGCGTTTCAGCGCGGTTGTATTAGATCTTCGGTTTTTTCCCCAACAGATTGAAGTCAAGATCGTTTTCGGAGAGCCTCTTGGGTTTGATATGTGCGAGAACAATTGATTTATGCTTCGGTTGATTGGTGTAAATAGGATCGTAAGGTACCTTAACCAAAATCGTGAGGCACAAAACGGTGTACAGTGTCACGTGCGAAAGTAAGAGCGGTGTTGTAGTATGAACACTACAATGGAGCTTTTTTACGATAACGACGCCCTGAGGACGCCCACCGCCTTAGTATGATCCGATTGACAGTATGTGCCCGCCATTTCAATCATTTCTGTATTAAGTGGTGAAGGTATTGCCAGGTCATTGGCAGTAAAGTGTTGGAAGACTGGTAGGTGGTGTTCAAGCAAGACGCGGTCGTCTGTTAGCCAATCAGACACTAAGTTCTTTCACCCTGTATTACGTAAGGAAGGCATCGGTGAGAGACCAGATCTCGAAATTGTGGAAATCGCGAAGGGGGCAAGTTAGATACGTGGCAGACGCCGTCTTCGAGCTTCGTCAAGACCGCACCTGGTAGCATCGATTCCTCTAAAACACTGCCATCTCCCACACGCCGGGAATTGATATCAGTCCGCCCAGATCAGCGACTAGAAGTCCGCAGTTCGAGGCTGATGCGGCTCTATCCGTCCAAAACCCCCACCTCGACCTCGATCACGAACCTTCGAAGTTAGAGCTTCGACGCCAGCTCCCCAGCCCCTTCTTTCGTTTGCTAGAGTATCTACTAAACCGCCGACATGCGTTTGGATGTGAAGGTAAAACTCCGTCTATCTTTCATATACTGCATGCTGTGCGTTGGAGAGACTCTTGGGGCATGAATGTCTGCCAAATGGACATGCTAACGACGCCCAACTTTACCAACCTGCGCTGCTGGGCATTGCCAGTTCTTACATGCTAATATGAGTTGGAATTTGACAGAGGCAACTCTTCGCTCGCAGCGAGCGGGTCAAGGGAATCGACTTCCATCCGCAAGAACCATGGATTCTTACCACACTCTACAGCGGTATGTCGAAAGCCGCCATCTTCATGATAGCAGAGCTGAACTGACGCCTTATCCGACCAGGCCACGTGTATATCTGGTCTTATGAAACACAACAAATAGTCAAGACTTTCGAGTTAACAGATGTCCCGGTGCGAGCTGGTCGTTTTGTGGCAAGGAAGAATTGGATTGTGTGCGGCAGCGACGACTTCCAGCTTCGAGTCTACAACTACAACACTTCGGAAAAGATCACGTCCTTCGAGGCACATCCCGACTATATTCGAGCGATCGTCGTCCATCCTACACAGCCCTTCGTTCTGACCGCCTCTGATGACATGACAATCAAGCTGTGGGATTGGGAGAAGGGATGGAAGTGTGTTCAGGTCTTCGAGGGCCACAGCCACTATGTGATGGGCTTGGCTATCAACCCGAAGGATACAAACACTTTTGCCTCGGCATGTTTGGACAGAACAGTCAAGATCTGGAGCCTTGGATCCTCGACAGCCAACTTCACACTTGAAGCGCATGAGACCAAGGGCGTGAACCACGTCGATTACTACCCTCACTCCGACAAGCCTTATCTCCTGACCACTTCGGACGACCGCACAGTCAAGATTTGGGACTACACTACCAAGTCTCTGATCGCGACGCTCGAAGGACACACGAACAATGTCTCGTTTGCCTGCTATCACCCGGAGCTCCCCATCATTATTTCCGGCTCGGAAGACGGCACAGTGAGGATATGGCATGCCAACACATACCGGTTCGAACAGTCACTGAACTACGGCCTCGAGCGAGCATGGTGTGTTTCATACCAAAAAGGGAAGCAAGGCGTTGCTGTTGGTTTTGATGACGGTGCCGTTGTGGTCAAGCTGGGTCGTGAGGAACCGGCTGTGTCTATGGACGCCTCGGGAAAGCTGATCTGGGCCCGGCACAATGAGGTTGTTTCTGCAATTATCAAGGGTGGTGGTATGATTCTTCCCTCCCCTCCTCCCCGCGTGGAAGATGACGCAGGCTAACTTAGGGCAGATGCGTCTATCAAGGATAACACCCCGATAAATCTCCCCACCAAGGACCTAGGCACCTGCGAGGTATATCCTCAAACCCTTATCCACTCTCCAAATGGACGCTTCGTTGCGGTGTGTGGAGATGGGGAGTATATCATCTACACTGCTCTCGCATGGAGAAATAAGGCTTTCGGGTCCGCGCTTGACTTCGTATGGGCATCAAAAGAAAACAGCAATGACTTTGCCATCCGCGAGTCATCGACAAGCGTCAAGGTCTACAAGAACTTCGTCGAGAAGTCTGGTGGCCTGGATGTGGGCTTCCAGGCCGAGGGCTTGACTGGCGGTGTTCTGCTCGGTGTCAAGGGCCAAGGAGGCGTTTCCTTCTTCGATTGGACCACGGGCGCGTTGGTGAGGAGGATCGAAGTTGAACCGAGACAGGTAAGCCCTACCTGGCTGAACGCTTCCAGTATATTGCATGATCTGACACGTCCGCAGGTTTACTGGTCTGAAAGTGGCGAGCTGGTGGCTATAGCTTGCGAAGATACCTTTTACATCCTGAGGTTCTCGCGTGAGAACTTTGTCGCCGCTGTCCAGGCTGGTGAGGTAGAGGATGACGGGGTCGAGTCTGCTTTTGAGGTCATCACAGACATCAGCGAGAGGTGAGCTCTTCTACTTGCAACTGCAGTGCTTAACGCAGTGGCTGACTATACCCCCTACAGTGTGCGGACTGGCGAGTGGGTTGGCGACTGTTTCATCTACACAAACAGCACAAACCGGCTCAACTACCTGGTCGGTGACCAGACCTACACAGTATCGCACTTCGATCAGCCCATGTACATACTGGGCTACATCCAGCGCGACAGCCGGATCTATCTCGCTGACAAGGAGGTCAACGTCACCTCGTTTGCCCTGTCCCTGCCAGTTCTAGAGTACCAGACGCTCGTCCTCCGCGAGGACATGGAAACGGCGGCGGAGCTTCTTCCCAGCATTCCCGAGGACCAGCTCAACAAAATCGCCCGTTTCCTCGAGGGCCAAGGCCACAAAGAGCTGGCTCTCGAAGTTGCTACCGACCCTGAGCACAAGTTCGAGCTTGCTCTGGCACTTAACCACTTGGACATTGCGCTCGAGTTGGCCAAGGAAGCGGACGTGGACCACAAGTGGAAGACAGTCGGAGACGCGGCACTCACAGCCTGGGATGTTGGTCTGGCGGCCGAGTGCTTCGCCCACGCTAAGGACCTGGGTTCGCTCTTGCTTGTGTACAGCTCTACCTCCGACCGGGACGGACTTGCCAGCCTGGCAACACAGGCTGGAGATGCCGGTGCCCACAATGTCGCTTTCACTTGCAAGTGGCTGCTGGGTGACGTGGAGGGATGCGTAGACATCCTGACAAAGACAAACCGGCTGGCCGAGGCTGCTCTCTTCGCCCAGACGTATAAGCCATCCCTTGCTCCGGCCGTGGTCAGTGCCTGGAAGGAGAGTCTGGAGAAGAACAAGAAGGCCAGGATCGCACGTATCATTGGCGCGCCGGGAGAGGACGAGGAGCTCTTCCCGGAGTGGGATGAGTGGCTGAAGCTCGAGAGCGCGGGTCCTGGGCCCATGGAGGGCGTCAACGGCGGTGAAGAAGCCGAGGAGGAGGCTGAGCCGCAGGCGGAAGCGGAAGCGGCGGAAGAGCCGGCCGAGCAGGAGGACGAGGCGGAGGATGAGTAGGACTTGTTGTCCTCTCCTAGTGGGTATTGACCCCCGGATACAATGTTTGGCCTTCTGGCCATTATAATTCGGTGCGGGGTGCGGAATAAAAGCCGTTCTTACAATTACTTGGGATGTTGCGGGTCCGGTTGAGACGGGTACTACTAGCAATGATTATGCATCTGTTTACAGAGTTCAACATCGGGTCATATGGTGTAGAATCAGGTCGAGGGGCAGGGTCTCTTTCTCTTACTTTCTCCTCTGCTGGCTGGTGCCTTGAGGTCCTCTCGTCCCGGTTATCTCGTTCTGCTAGGCAACTAGTATCCGATGGCTTGGCTACCTGCCTTGCCCTCTCTTCTCAGGTAGTGACATGTCACCTACAGGTGCGTACATTGCGAATGAGTGACTTGCGCTGGCTTGGACTGTAGTGTATGCCGAGATCCACAGACGATAAGTACCTAAGTGTTGTGTCTTCCAATCAAGCACTCTGGTGGTCCTAATGATATTCGGGCAATGTCTTCCACGAAGTGTAAGGCAAGGTAAAAGGTACACCGGCGTAAATCATTTAAGACTTTGGACCCACTATTCTTGGGAAGGGTCTTGGGCTGCCGTACCAAAAGGTCCGCTGTTGGCGCTTTCCCCCGACTTCAATAATGCAAACAGGAAGACAAGCATCGTGGCCAGGGTAGGTACCTTATCTTATTCTTCGTAACTGGTGTGAGGCCGTTAGCATTGCAATTCGACATGCTGATTCCAAATTTTGGGCCTTCCTCTTTCCTAAGCGGGAGACCCGGATAGTTTCCATCCATCCCATCTTTCCTTTCCGTGGACCCAACCTCTTGGGTTGGTGGTGGGCAGGCAACGGCCATCTGCAACGGCCGCCTGTTCTGCCGAATGGAACATTCACACACCACCTCGTGCCAGCAGGAACAAGTGGCGGTGAACGTTGACAAACAGCAAGAACCTCAGAGCTGGCGCTGCGGAGGCCGTTTGGGATTAGGATTGATGTGGATGCCGCGCAGCAATGCGACTGCAAGAGATGTGCAACCTGCATCGGAGAAGTCCCACCAAAATGCCCTAATCCCGCCCGGGTCGGCTCGCTCAGCGTTGAAGGGGAATCCCAACACCGTCTGAGACATGGGACGTCCCGTTGGCCCGGTCTAGTCTTCAGATTGATAGCTGAAAGGTAAGAGTTCGTCTCTTGATTGTCTCACGCAATTGTCCTTTTCGAGCTGAGATTCCTGGTGAGCTTTCCGAATTGCTGAACAATCCTATATGTTCTCAATACGGCAGAAGTATACGAGTTCCCAATCGAAGGCAAGGCGAGACGCCCCGCGTCGGCACGCTCGGAGTTCCGAGGACGTGTAATGCTGTCCTTTTGGTCATATCTCTCGAGCATCCAGGCCAGACCAGAACTGCAAACATTCAATGGGTCCGTCGCTGTACAGCGAGGTCTTGCAGCGAAGATCTGGCCGGTTGACGTTTGGTCACTGTCATTGCTACCCTGCCGACGATGGGGAACTCTATCCGGACGAATAGCAAGTGGAACGCAAGAACTGTCAGAGATACTAGTGAGTTACGTATCTTCCTGTCGTAATTGCTGATTTTGTCAAGGTGTACTTTGTGCTAAGCGCAAAGTAGGCACATCGCCGGCGTCGTGGCGTTGTCATGCTGGGCTGGCGAGTGATGTTGATATATTGGACCCGACCGTCTGGGTGAGGGTACCCTAATCCTTGCAATGGGGATTTACAGACTTCTGTCCGTGGCAGCCACCATTTCGTTCATTCGTGCTGCACATGCAGCGGCGAGACAAGCGTCTCAAGCCGAGAACTCAGCCGGGCGCCCCAACCGCGTTATCGTCCAGACCACCCTCCTGTCCTCTGAGACGAGATACTCCGCTGCAGGCCTGCTGGGCCGCCTGCATGGCGCATTATTTTCCGTTCTGGCTAGCTTCCAAGCTCCCAAGTGGGAAGGAATGGAAGTCCTGGCAAATGAGGGACAGCACGCGACTGCATCCGTCTCCATAGAAGCACATAATCATACATCCGCCGGCGACCACGTCAGTCACCACGCTGCACCTGGGACTCTATCATGTCCGGTATTCCTGTTTCGTTTTCGTGAGAGATTATCAGCGGGGGACTTTTCCGTCCGCTGTCCTGTCATGTCCTTCCTTGGTCCGCATTGAGGAGTAACTCGATAGCACCGAGGTAACGTGCGTGTGGGGACATCTCTTTCCATTGGGTTGCCATTACTACTCGAGGCCTACCTTACCTTATTATTATCCAAGAAATGTCGCTCCTTTGGTAATGTCGACCCTGGGGACCGTTTACCGACCTGATTCGCGGGACGCTTGTCTTCTGCATATCAATGGATGCTCGACGACGTGTCGGGTCTACTGGCCTGGTCACTTTGTTCCGGGCCTCAACTTCTCCGGTGAATGCACCACCCAGACTTACCCTGGTGACCTACCCCTGGTCTGGCCACCGGCCGTCAAGGAATCGAGGTAAAGATGGGGTCGGGACGGGCCTAGCAGATATACCCGGATGGCGAATGCTAGTAGTATGATGGGAGAAGATTCACCGCCGTGGGTCGGACTGCTTACATTCACTCTGTCCATGGTTAAATGGAGCCGAACCACCTCATACAAGAGCGAGGATCCGTCCACATTGCTCGCAGCCATCTGAACTTGACCCGTTATACCAGTACACTTGCTTGTTCACATCCGAAGATAAAAGAATCGGACAGTCTAGGCAGTTTGGTATAGAACGCAACCAACTTTCCCTCAACACACAAGACTCATTATTCCGTAAATTCTTCCCCTAGTAGCGCTGATACGACTTGGACAAAACCATGGAGGTCTCTCAGCTTATTCTCTCTCTTCCAGCTGGTCTGTCCTATGACAAAGATACACAGATTGGGTATGATGACAAGAGTATCCCCAGAACCTTCGAGCTCCCGCTCGAGCTCCCCGCCACGCCCGTTGATCCCAACGAGGCACTGGTGGAGGAGCTGAAGGGGAGGGTGATGCACATACCCAATATGATGAACTACATGGAAGGCTGGCCGGTTAGAGAGCTCAACCAGTACTATGAGCGCATAAAGGCTCTCTTTAACGAGTCCCTGGACCGGTATTACACCCTATCCCGCATAAGGCCGTGCGTGACTGACACACACCAGCGTCATACCAGATCCGAGAAGACGGCAGAAATTCAAGGACTGCGACTTTGCCTATTTCTGCGCACTGTAAGTCATCCTTGCCAGTCTCCTCCTGTGGTGCTTGCCCTGACACTCCGTCAGCTGGTGGCCGCACGGCGAGTGGGAGGACTTCTACTCTGCCTCCTTTTTTGCCTTGTGGATCTTCGTCTGGGACGACACCATCGACGCCAATGATCATGACCTGTCTGAGAACTTTCAAAAAGCGTGTCGGTTCAGAACTCAGACATTGAAATACTGCAAGTATTACTTGGGCCTTGATGAGGGTAGCGAGGAGCCGGAGTTTCCGAGCCTTGCTTGTGGCTTATTCAAGGAGTTCTCAAGAAGAATTGTTGAGAAGTTCCAGAAGCGTAGGTGGCCTTCCAAGACTACACAACCCACATATTGGTGTACACATCACTGACAAGATACAATCAATAGACAGGATACAACGCATCTATGACGAGATTGTGCGCTACATCAAGGAATGCGAGAACGAGCAGGCGGATCGCCTCGCCGGACGGATTCCGACACTTGATGAGTATATCGACAACCGCCTCGGTACCGCTGCTGTCTTTATCCTGTGTGGTATCAACGAGTAAGATGCCCGTCTGACGCACGGTACCCTCGCCAGCACATACAAGCTAATGTTTTTACTTGTAGGCTGTTCATAGAACAAGCACTACCTGACTGGATGATGAATTCGCCTGAAATGGATGTAATTTGGCGAGAAACAAATTTAGGAATTATTATGTAGGTGCGGTCAGTGACAAAGGGGTCGAACGGCGCCAGCTAACTCTCCGCCCGCAGAATCAACGACGTGCTATCATTGAAGAAAGAGATTGTAAGTGCTCTGCCGCCTGCCGTGTCTTGCAATAGCTGACTGGAAATAGGAGACGGGCTGTCTCCTTAGTCTCGTTCCGGTGCTCTATCGACAGGGCATCGATTGGGACGACATCGTTCCCGAGCTGATGGAGGAACTGCTCAACGTCTGCAGAAGATTCGAAGAGGCTACCGAGACTCTCGAAGCGGCTGCTGCAGATGACCCCAGGCTCCTGAAGGATTTGAGGACATACCTCGACGTCTGTCGGACAAACAATACGGGTACCTACATTTACACGTAAGTTACACCGCATACTACAGGCCACTGTTTATGCCTGAGCGAAGCTGACCGAAGTGGCACAGCATTGAGTCTAAGAGATACAAGATTGCACCTCTGGTGCAGGAGGACCTGTCTCTGACCGTGGTGCTGTGAATACAGTTGTTGTTGGAATTGGGTCGCTAGCCTATGTTACACAACATGCGCGGAGGTGGTGTAACCCAACCTGCCTTCACGGGCTAATGCGCATCGCCAATTCGACATCGTCAGAGTTGCCTAATGCACACGGAGTGACACCTTAGAAGCATAGGTACGGCACATTCAGTTAGGTCACAGCCCGACTGGGCGGCAGTCTGTCAGACTCTTCCTTACATTGGGCCATATGCCGAGGTGTCGGCCAGTAAGAAAAGGGTGTCCATCCTTTTCCACCCAAGTCGTGCCGCATAATTGGAGCTCGTCGGTCGGCACAGACATCCCCGGATGATGGGCATAGGAAGCCGACGTAGATGCTGCATAACGAATTTCATTTGTTGAGTGCTCATGGTCCCTGTACCAAAGAATATGCTATTCTTGTTGCCTGTAGTGCACTAAATAGTCACAACTTACGAAATATCCTCCTACTAGCACACAGAATGCCTAATTGCTCTACCCGCCTTGATTCGGCCATACAGTTCGAGATCCCGCCTTTGGACGGCGGGACCATCAAGTGAGTGATAGAAACGACATGTTCCTGGTCAGAGCGTTCTAACGGCAAAGGCCCCCTTTGCATGTAATCCAAACACTGCACGCCATGTCCAATGCCGAACTGTGTGCGGAAGCGGCTTTCTTCGGGATGCTCGACCACGCCTTCGTAGGAAGGTTCGTAGTTTGATATCATGAGGTTAATAGCAGCTTTGCCTTGCCTTGCGACTGGAAGAACGATGAGAGACCAAGTGAGGACGGTCCAAGATTGGAAGGAAAAGAGGAGGAAAAGTGCGGGAGGATCCGGGGTATGTACTGTAGCAGTGCGAAGTAACGGCCCGCTGCGGAAGTGCACTTGAGGCACTGCGGAGGATGACGAAGGTGCGGAATAAGGGTGAGGTGAAGGGAAGGTGCGAGGTAAGAGCGAAGGCACGATGTCGCGATGATCTCCGGAAGAAACCAATGCCCCTGGGAGTGGGCCGGCCCGGTGGCGGGGCGAGGCCGAGGGCCCATGCTCCCTACGCGCCGCAGATCTGGGGCAAATCCCGAATCAGGCGTTCGGGGGCGGTTGTTTCAACCGACAAGGAGTCAAAGCAATTCAATCTGGCTGTAATGCGCCTCGCTTAGGGTACGGTTTCCTTACGGAAACGAGCCAAGACGTTTGATGTGGCCTTAGCTGTAGAAAACCAGTAGTCATAACGATAAGAATCATCTATAGTGGTTTATTTCGTACAGCAGAGATATCTTCTTAGATAGATAGTTGTCTCCCCTGTACATACAACAGTCTTAATCACTCATTAGTAGAGACCGGCCTGGAACGGCCACACCGTCACTGACGTCATTGAAGCTGGCGTTGCTCTGTGCGCGCGCTTGTAAATCTAGATCGGGCGGGAGCGGTGGAGGATTGGCGCGCCATTGGGACCGAGATCAGCGGGTCCAATGATCAATCTCACCCAATCTCAGAAATACCCAGAGTGACAGGGATCCTTTTTTCCCTACCATTTTCTGGTTCCAGCAACAGATCCCAGCGCCTTCATTGCTGACTGCAGCTAGGGGGAAACTAATTTCCAACAGCTTTTGGATACTTATCCTTTCATTTTTGGACTCACAGCGAAGGAGGCAGCGAGTTGAAGAAACAAATAATACAGTTCTTTTGATTGTAGGAGCTGCAACAAAAGAACGTCGCCTCTTGTTTTTCGGTTAATCGTGATCGAAATAACTGGCAGATGCCATGTCGGCCACCGCCGCGACTTCGGACCCCACGCATAAGGTCGTTTCGCACGGTGCCGCAAGCGTTGGAGGCCACGAGATTGGATACCCTCATGGCCACCTTGGACATTTGAGTGCCGACGAGGAAGATGCCTTCCGGAACTTCAAACTGCTCCTCCAGGAAAAGGGCCTGTACAAGCCGGGTCCTCCGGCTTCGCATGACGACCAGACCCTAATGTAAGCATTTCGAGGTCATCGACAGCTCCTGGGATCCTCTAATCACTGACGTCCTCTTCATTGCAGTCGGTTTCTCCGCGCCCGTCGATGGGTTGTACAAGATGCGTATAAGCAATTCAGCGAGACCGAACAGTGGCGAACGGCAAACCACCTAGACGTGCTTTACGACACAATAGATCTTGATGCGTACGAACAGACAAGAAGACTGGTAGGCAGCTTGAACATCTACCTCCCGCCTCCCGTGGCGCAGGATCTAACGAGACCTTGTATAGTACCCGCAATGGACTGGTAGGAGAGATAAGAGAGGCATTCCTCTATATCTCTTCGAAATCCGGCACCTCGACTCCAAGACAGTCTCCGCCTACGAGAAGTCGGCAGCGAGCTCGTTCACCAGCAAGGCTGAGATCGACGGCAACACGCCGCCCAAGTTGCTCCGCCTGTTCGCCCTCTACGAGAATCTCACGCGCTTCGCCCAGCCGCTCTGCACCAATCTACCCGACCGACCACACCCCGAGACACCCATTACACTCAGCACCAACATCGTCGACGTTTCAGGTGTCAGCCTGCGCCAGTTCTGGAATCTCAAGGCTCACATGCAAGCCGCCAGCACGCTGGCCACGGCCCACTACCCAGAGACGCTCGACCGAATCTTCATTATTGGCGCGCCCATGTTCTTCAGCACGGTTTGGGGCTGGATCAAGCGCTGGTTCGACCCCATCACCGTATCCAAGATCTTCATCCTGGGCTCGCACGAGGTCAAGTCGACGCTGGAGTCGTTTGTTGACCTCAAGAACATCCCGAAGCAGTATGGCGGCGAGCTCGAATTCAACTGGGGCGAGATGCCGAATCTGGATCCCGTCATTCACGAGACGGTTAAGTGGGAGAACGGGCACACTGCCTTTCCCAAGGGACCGATGTACTGGCGGCCCATCGGCGACGGAGAGACGCTAGAGTGCATAGCCATTGGAACTACCGGCCCCAACCACGACCCGCGTCTCGAACGGGTGTGCACAATGCCGAGGTTGTTCAAGAATGCGCATGAGGAACCCTCGGCTCCGGCCGCTAGCGATGACGCGGCCGACAAACCAGTTGTAACGACCGAAGATGAGACGGCCGATGCACCAGCTGTAACCACCGGAGTCGAGACGGCAGAGGCGCCCGCTGTCTCGACCAACTCAGACGCCACCTCCAGCACCGTCGTTGACGGCGTCCAAAAGCTCGACATCAACGGTACGTCCGAGAACAACGAGCCCGTTGACTTGTCGGAGAAGAAGGCCCAGGACGACGCCCAGGCCGTTCAGACGACTGTTGCATGAGAATTTGATAGAAGCAGGAGATAGGAGACGGCGTCTTTTTATAGATGTTGACCCATTTGTTTTGGCGCTCGGGCGGGACACCATTTCTTCATACATACACAGACAAGTTGCAGCTTCGGCGATTTTGCATCGGTTCAATCTAGGCGTGGTGTACCTTTCAATACCAGCTGTGGCTTCCAGACGCAAGCTTTTAATGCCTCGTGTATAACATTTGATTCTTTTTGATACCGCTCAATGTGCATCCTTCTATAAGCTCTAAGCTGCAGACTTTATCCCCGTCTAGCTCTGAATGCTTTGCAAATGCCATACGTAACGCCTTACCCTGAGTGGCCAAAGCAGCAACGGACTTCTAGCGGCTCGTGTCCGACGCTGTTCCCGATGCAATAAAGAGGCACAAAAAAAAAGTTTTTTGCTCTTGCCTTGAAGCAGACAAGCATCAGGAATTGAGCCCGATGCGGGGGTCGAACCCGCAACCTTGAGATCGCGGTTGGCCGTAAGAGTCTCACGCTCTACCGATTGAGCTAACCGGGCCTTAGAGCTATTCGTTGTGGATCGCTGCGTCGAAGGCCCGGTATCCTGACTCATGTCGACTTAGCTAGCCATGACGGAGACATCCACGGGGGTCAACACCAGCAAGAGACAGACGCTCACAAGGGGAGCACAGCCTTGAAGACGAGATGACAACCAGTCCATGAATAAGAACCATAGACACAAATCAACAAACAATAATCACCGTATCCCTCTCCGCGCCCTCCACTCCCGCACCCCCTTCTCGACCTCGCCCCAGGTCACACCGTCCCGGACCAGCCACATGGTCACGCCGAGGGACTCGGTATCCCGGTTGCGGCTCTCGTCGTCGAAGAAGAGGATCTCCTCGTACCGCACGCCGTTCCGCTTCGCCAGCGCCTCCATGTGGCGGATCTTGCTGCCGGGGTAGATCTCCATCCCACCGTCAAACAGATCCAGCGCCCGCTTGGGCTTGAACCTGTCCGACTTCTTCTTGCCGTCCGATTCGTCCTGCTGCTGGGACGGGGCGCCGACGTACAAGATCTTGAGCATCTCGCGGGCGAGTTCCGGCGCGCTGGTGCGGCTAGCCACGCCGACGCGGATCTTGCTCGTGAGGGAGAGAATGTAGAGGATGTGGGGGACGTCGGAGTAGAACTGGAAGGTGTCGCCTGTGCGGTCCGTGGCGGCGGTGGTGTAGGAAGAGGAGGAGGCGGGGGGCACGGCTTTGAGGGGCGGCGTCACGTGGGTGTCGACCCAGAAGGGCCAGAGGGTATAGTCGAGGTCGAAGACGAAGAGGCTGGGGAGGGGGAGGCCATCGGTCAGGAAGAGCGGGAGGGCTGCGCCAGACGAAGTTGTGGAGGAGGTTGCGGTGTCGGTCGTTGATACGGAGCCTGCGGTCTTGGAGAGCTTCTTTGGCATGGTGAACGCCCGCGCCGCGTGTCTTGCCTACCAACTATGCCTTGGAGGGATTCCCGAGGATCTGGGCTTGGGCTCGTATATTGTACGACGGTGTTGTCAGATGTTGTCGAGATTGGCGTGTTGAGTTTGGAGCTGACGAGAGCTGACGGATGTCAAATGTTTGTGTGTTGATTGACAGTGAAAGTTGCCCCGCTGACGTACCTTCCCATTCAGCTGGGACTGCAGCACAGGGTCTCTCAAGCCACAGTCAAAACCGCGGGGTTCATTGTGGCGTGCACAACCCCACTCACTCCCTTGGTACGTATCGATTGAGGTTGGGCTTCCCCATTTTCTCCTCCGGACTCCGAAACACAGGTGTTGTGCCGACGACACACTGTTCAACACGCTGTTCGAGACAACACATCTGATTGAATGGCTTGGCTCATCTAGGGACAGCGGTAAGCCCTAGTTACAAACTTTGAGGGTTCTGCACTTCTAACCACTATTACACCATTCAATCTGCCCCTTAATCAATACCGCTGGCTATTTGGGCTTACATTGTCCCTCGAGCCCACATGCCTGCCGTGATGCCGTCTTCAACTCTATTAGAATCGCCCGGGCGAATGACAATTGGCCCGCAATTGGACCGCTTCTTTGCGGACAAAGATGAAAGACTGCTACAAGTGTAACTGCCGCTAAGCAATTCAGGCGCTTTTCTAACTGCCGTCATGCCGTCAACGGGTCATCTCCCCAATTTACCCCACCGGATTCCCCGCGCATCTGGGTCCCTTGGGGTCAATCGAGAAGCTCCCGAGGCAGGGCTTGGCATCTCACGACACTCGGGCTCTGATAAAGTCCCGGGAGAGCACCCGTCTTCGACAGGGGACGATGCTTTTCTGTCCTCGATCCCTCCTTGAGGCTGTCCTATTCTCGCGTATAACTTCATCTTCAGCCAGGAAGGAGAACAGTCAGCTCATTGACGAATCCACCCCTATCTCCCTGTTTACTCGTGCTGTCAATATCTTCTTGATTCATCGTGATACCCCCTTGAGACACAGTAGCCATGACGGTCGAAGACCACACCATCACGCCGGTCTACTTCACCCCTCCGGCCAAGAAGATCCAGCTTGTACGCATTGCCCATGTGTACTACAAGCATGCCGATATCGAGAAGGCCAAGGAGTTTATGGACGACTTTGGCTTCTACGCGGCAAAGCAAGTAGGAGAGCGTCTGTACTATCGCGGCTATGGCACCGAGCCGTTCGTCATCTGCATCGAGAAAGCCGACAAGGACGAGTTCGGCGGTGCCGCCTTCGTTGTGGAGTCTGAGGACGACTTGCACAATGCGGCCAACATTCTGCCTAAGGAGACAAAGCCGAGCGAGGTCTATGAGTTGAAAGATGCCCCTGGAGGTGGCAAGTGTGTGACATTCTACGACCCTGTGGATGGGTTCCCATTCCACCTCGTCTATGGCCAGACACCGGTTGAGCGCATGGATCCGCATTTCCCTGAAGTCAAGATCAACTTCGTGAGTGGCGCCTTTACTCTGCTCTATAAGGACAATGCAGCTCGTGCGTAAACGATCGATTACTTACTTTGAGCAGCCCACAGTGAAAGAACGCCCCAAGAACACTTTCCGGCGTTTCGAGAAGAGACCAGCACCAGTCCACAAGCTGGGCCATTTTGGCATGTGTGTTACGAACTATGCAAAGTGCTACGAGTTCTACAGCACGTTCTTCAATTTCTACCCCAGTGAAGTGAGAACGAAATCATTACCTTACTCTACGTGAATAGAATAGCTGACTCTGTTATAGCTGGTCCACAACGACAAGGGCGTCGACGTAACCGTCTTCTTCAGACTTAACCGCGGGGCGGAGCTGGTAGACCACCACTGCTTCTTCTTTTTCGAGGGGCCGAGGGCTCCTCACGTACACCACTCATCGTTCGAGACGCACGATTATGACACGCAAGTTTTGGGACACGACTGGCTCCGCCATAAGGGCTGGAAGAACTGCTGGGGCGTTGGAAGGCATATCATGGGCAGCCAAATCTTCGACTACTGGTAAGTCTTGCCATTACCCTACACCGCTTCACTTTACCGATAGATGCTGACTCTTCGCAGGTTCGATCCTGCGGGATTCATCCTTGAGCACTACGTTGATGGCGACTTGCTGGACATGACCGAGCCGATCCACAAGAATCCAGCCTCGCCTGATAACCTGCATGTGTGGGGTGAGTCGACTTGTTCTGCCGCGATGGCTTCTCTATGAGCCGAAGCTGACATTCTCTTAAGGTCCTGACCTGCCGCCAACCTTCCTGACTTGACAGTGTCAGGGTCATTGTAACGAAGCGAGACGAGTGACGAGATGGTAATGAAAACTGGTCAAATAGCTGGACGCTCGAGGATTCAAAAATATGTATAACAACTCCCGTACATGGAAAACAGCAAGTGTGTACTGTTGTATGAGAACGCTTGACTTCTTGTGTCAATTTCTTTGCTCGTGGTACACTACAATCTGTGACACACTACTTCTACTTTGCCGAACTTGTGCTGTTGCCCGAGGACAGCAATATCGTGGCCATCGACCGCGACGGGATGCTCGCACTCGCCACGCCTCCGCTGATAGACGATTCCATATCTCCGATATCATGAGTGTTGTCCGTCACCCACGCCTTGGCGACGGTCGCATCCGTACCACCGCTCAGCTTGACACTCACCTTCGTGGCACCACCCCCAGAGTTGATAAACTGCACAGCAACCGATCCGTCCACATTTTTGAATGCGGCGATCTTCAACCCGGACGCACTTCCCGACGTGCCGACCCGCACAGCTCCCGGCCTTACGAACCTACTCCATTGCCCAAAAGCCCAGAGCCGCTTGGAAGGCTGCACGGCGTTGTTGCTGATCCTCACCATCTTGCTGTTCGTGTCCCCGCCCTGCACGCCGACCCAGTACAGGTACGCGCTGCAGTTCGCATTCACGATGGCCTGGTAGATGTTGTTTGCCCACGTCATGCCTTCTCCAGCGCCGCCGGAGCCGTACCAGGTCGTGGTCCACGCACCGTTGAGGTCCGCGGCCTCGGTCTGCCAGACGCGGTGCTTGGTGTTCATGGGCGATGATGGCGACGATGTGTAGCTGTGGCTGGTGATAATGGACAACTGGTCGTCGACAGACCGGAGGGATGACAACATCCCGGACTGGCTCGACCAGCCCTCGGCGTCGCAGCAGGCTATACCGACCTCGGATGTCAGGTTGGCCTTCTGAAGGGTTGGGTAGAGGACTTTTATGAAGTCAGCGGCTTGTTGGCCGTTTGAGCGCATGGAGGCGTAGCTTGTGCTGTGGACTGTTAGCTTGATGTCGTTGGAAAGGGGGCTGGGCAACTCACGTCAGTTCAGGCTCGTTGAGGAAACCCACGTGGGTAATGGTGACGTTTGACTCTTGGTAGAACTGGATGTATCTGCGTTGACTTATGTCAGGATCACGACATCTGTATGGTGCTGTGCCTTCATCGAAACGAGCCCCTGGTTACCGTTATAGTGTGGGCCGTACCTCACTAAGTAGTCCGCGTAGGACTGTCTCCAGTCGCCGCTCGAACAGCTGGCCCCAGACACACCGCAGAGACTCCCACCGTTGGCATCGTTGCCATTTGTCTTCATATAGCCCGGAGCGCTCCAAGCATCTGCATATATGGTTGGCACGCCGTAAGTATGCTGAGCCTCCTGTGCTACCCAGAGCTGCTTGTTATCTGAGCCGTCCCATTGATAAATTAGTGGCTTCGTCGGCCCTCCGGGGTTCTTCGGCGCGATAGAGACCATATGGTCGGAGCTCATATCGGGCGACGAGCCGATGCCATTCCGCAGGATGGTGAGCCCGGCGCCCTTGGTCGTCGAGAAGAGGAGGTCGAGAGCTTTCCTCTGCTCGGCCTCCGGGAGCTTACTCATCTGTACGGCACGTTGGAAGGCCTCGGATGTTCCGAAGCCGTCGATTGTCTGATATGTCTTGGAAAGATCTACCGTTATCGTTGGACTTGACTGTCGTGAAGCGATATTCCGCTCAGTTCTGGCTGCCGCCGCTTGGCGGAGGGCGATCATGCCCAGCAGAAGCAGACGCATGGCCGAGAACGTCATTTTGCGAGCTGACACAGACGCGACGTCCGCAAAAAATTTGCTACCGGTCACATCGAGACAGGTGAGAGCCGGGCATCCGATATATAACCCGGAGACGGATTGTCAGGGTTGACATGTCGCGCCCGTTTCCCTCGCCGGTGTTTGGCCTTCAACATCGGATTGATGGAATAACTCTCGCCAAGAACGGCAGTCAGTATATTGCTGTATACCCAAACACATCCATTGGAGCAGCTTCGGACAATAAACATAATATGCTATACACGCAGGGTTCTCCACACCCGAGTTCCGTGATTGAGATACCGTCTTTTGCGGCTAAACTGTTCAGCCAGACACCAACTGAAGGAATATAGGAAGAAGTGGAAGGGAACAAGGCGGAGAGAGACAGACATTGCGACCCAAGACTTTGGTCTTATATTGCAAGGCGCGGGGAAGCTGACTACAAAGCTCGAATCTGTGAGCTGATGAGAGCCGGGCGGCAAACATAAGACCGCCAGCAAATACTCTTCCAGTAGGCCGGAACATGGTGATGCAAAAAGAGAATGGAATGCCATGAAAAGCAGCGGTACACTTGTAAAGCTGGCCATAAAGCTCATCGGTGGAAATTGGAAGGCCAAACTCTTCGCAGAGGGCCAGCTACCGTCCTCAACCAGTTTGGCATGACATTGTAATAGAACGCAAATCAAAATCCCTCGTATCATGTCTTGGTACATGTCTGCTTTGAGCTGAGTATCTGGGACCGGTTCTCTCAGTCAAGACTGGCTGAATTGTCCGTTGTCTAGAACATATGTCAGGCACGACCTTTTCTGGGTAAACCGTAGAGTCATGGTCGCTAAGTCTCTTACCGAGTTTGACTTGACGTCGACAGCCCCCTTAGAACGGAGAAATTGACCTTCCGCTCTCCAGAGCCCCGGGTTCCTGGTCGTTCGGTTATCCCTTGTTTCCATCTCTGTGCTGCCCTCCCTAGTTCAATCCAGCTACCCATGTCAAACATGCCCGGTAGTCCTTGACGATCTCTTGCTCATATCTGCTCCATTAATCCCAGGAGTTACAGAACCGAGACATTTCCTGCCCCGGGGGCCTATTGACGCGAGAATCGACGTAGAAAGAATTTGGGTGGCCACTCCGATATACACTGGAGGCTGTCAGGATATGCTGCTGCCCGGCTTCAACGCTTCCTAGCAATCGATTAATAACTATGGTTCCTACCTGTAGAGGCCACTCTCACATAGTCGAGTTTGCATTTTCCGATTTGTTCTTTCGACCTCAGGTGAAGAGATTGGATGCTTGAAGCCATACTCAAGGCTTGGCGAGTTAACAGCTACAAAGCGGGGCATCTGTTCTCTGCTCTCTTTAAGATCCACTGCTTGTAACATCGGTCGCTGCATTTAACTTCCAAACACAATGCAACCACGCGCGTAACGACGTACATATCTCTTCTCCCAAATTTCAACCAACAGCCTATGATTTCTATGCTTCCTAAGCAAAGCACGAATTGGTGCATGAACTGGGATGACGTCGGCCGTAACCTGAGGTTGCTTCAGCAAGGCCTGGACAGGCAAGTGCTTATCCAGCGCTGTTGGAAGATGGCATCGTGACTGCATTCATACCTGGAAAGACTGCAGATACGGGGGTCTCCAGGTGACATTTAATAACCGGGAACCCCAAAAGGAGCAGCTCACTACCGCGGAGAACCCGGATTAACATCACGATCGGCAAATGTCTGGCACTGGAACGTGAAATTCAGTTATGGACAGCACTTTCGAGCCGCTGCAAGGCACATGCTGTGACGTTGTGTCTGGATCCACCACAGCATATTAACGATGATTGGAACAGATAAGAACGAAGCTCCCCTGAGCTGTGTCAGGCGTAATGGATGAAGCTATCTACGGCTGGCTGCTTGCATTGAAAGGGAATAGCAGCCGGGTACTTAGGTAGGCGACGCCGCGCGTCGTGTTTTCGTCCGCCATTGTCCGTCACGACTTGCTCCGGCTGATTCTCCGCCTCACCGGTTCCAATGGCACGCTTTCTTACGCTGACCACGCTCTTGAGACTGACCCTGGGCGACAGCACGACCTTTGATCCGCTGGTCTTTCTCGACCCGCTCATCGGCGCCAGTAATGGTGGCAATGTCTTTCCAGGCGCCTCCCTCCCGTACGGCATGGCGAAGGCCGTGGCAGATACCAACAGCGGCAGCAACCAAGGCGGCTTCACCTTGGATGGGGCTAATGTGACTGGCTTCAGTGTAATGCACGACAGCGGTACTGGCGGAAGTCCGAGCTTGGGCAACTTCCCCTTATTCCCTTACACAAGCTGTCCCGGCGGCGACGTCGATGGATGCGTGTTCCCGAAGAAGAGTCGCGCCCAATTCGGGGCCTTTGGCAACGACAGCGTCTCTGCGAAACCTGGAGCTTTCGGGATTTCTCTGAACAGTGGTATCCGAGCGGATATGACTACGACAGAGCATACGGCACTCTTCAAGTTCACATTTCCCTCCAATGGTGCTGACGGACAGCTCGCGCAGCCGCTCATTCTGCAAGATCTCTCAGACTTGGCGGATTCCAGACAAGATAACGCTTCCATATCGGTCGATGGCAAGAGCGGGCGCATTACGGGTAACGCGAGGTTCCTGCCCAGCTTCGGGAGCGGAAACTTTGTGTTACACTTCTGCACCGACTTTGCAGGTGCGGATGTCCTTGACAATGGCATCTTTGCCAACAGTCGCGCCAGCACGGCGGTTAAGGACCTCAAGATCTCACGATCTATCAACGGATATCCGCTTCCTGGCGGAGCCTTCGTCAGATTCAAGTCAGCAGGCGAGCCAATTCTTGTACGGGTAGCTACCAGCTTCATCAGCGCCGAGCAGGCATGCTCTCATGCGGAGACTGAGATACCTGACTTCGACTACGACACAGTCGTTGCGGCCGCAACCGATGCTTGGAGAAAGAAGCTCAGTCCGATAACTGTCGACACAGAAGGAGTAAACCAAACACTGGTGACAAACTTCTACAGCGGCATCTACAGGACGATGATCAACCCGCAAAACTACACTGGCGAGAATCCGCTCTGGTCGAGCAGCGAGCCGTACTTTGATTCATTCTACTGGTAAGGGAGGGCACGCCATTACATTTCTGTAATTGCTGACGCTGCGCAAAAAGCCTCTGGGACTCCTTTCGATCTCAAATTCCGTTCCTCACTATCCTTGATCCGTCCGCGGTCGCTCAGATGATCCGCTCCCTGATAGACACATATGTCCACCAGGGATGGCTTCCGGACTGCCATATGAGTTTGTGCAAAGGCTATACGCAGGTGAATGCGCCCATAATTCCACCAAAAATGAGTACCCGCTGACTGAGATCGTTGAAGGGCGGTTCTAACGCGGATAACGTGCTTGCCGACTCGTTCGTTAAGGGCATTAAGGAAGGGATCGATGTTCGCAGCCGTCTTCCCACAACGCTGGCGCAATGCTGACTTTCCACTAGTGGGACAAGGGCTATGAAGCCGTAGTGAAGGACGCCGAGGTGGAGCCCTACGACTGGTCGAACGAAGGGCGAGGCGGCCTCGACAGCTGGAAGGCTCTGGGGTACATTCCCGTGCAAGACTTCGACTACAAGGGCTTCGGAACCATGACGCGGAGCATCTCGCGGACGCTCGAGTACAGCTATAACGACTTCTGCATCTCGCAGATGGCGGAGCGGCTGGGGCACACGGCCGATGCGGAGAAGTACACGGAGTCAAGCGGCAACTGGCAGAACTTGTACAAGGCAGATGAGCCGTCGTTGTTCTGGAACGGAACCGACACTGGGTTTGTGGGGTTCTTTGAGCCGCGCTTCTTGAATAAGACGTGGGCGTACCAGAACCCGCTGAACTGCAGCAACCTAGACAACTTCAGCGTGTGCTCGTTGCAAAACACCGGCAGGGAGACATTTGAGAGTAGTATCTGGGAATATGGATTGTGAGTCCCCGCGTCGCCGATGAGATTTACCAGAACAGTTCGTTAATCCGTGCAGCTTCGTGCCCCACGATCAAGCGACCCTCATGACCCTTTACGGCGGACCGTCTGCCTTTGTCCGCCGACTGGACTACCTGCATGACCAGAACATAACCTACATCGGGAACGAGCCCGCCTTCCTGACCGTCTTCCAGTACCACTACGCCGGCCGTCCAGCCCTCTCAGCCAAGCGTGCGCACTTCTACATCCCCTCCTTCTTCGCACCCACGCCGGATGGCCTACCAGGAAATGACGACAGCGGCGCAATGGGGTCCTTCCTCGCCTTCGCCATGATGGGCCTCTTCCCCAACCCGGGACAGGATGTGTACCTAATCACCCCGCCCTTCTTCAGGAGCGTTAACGTGACGCACCCGCTCACGGGCAAGACGGCAAGCATACGCAACGTCAACTTCGACCCGAGCTACCAGGACATCTACATCCAGAGCGCGACGCTGGACGGGGCGGACTACGGCAAGAACTGGCTCGACCACAGCTTCTTCACCGAGGGCAAGGAGCTGGTGCTAACGCTAGGTAGGAACGAGAGCAGCTGGGGCACGCGGATGCAGGACCTGCCGCCGAGCTTGGGCAAGTACGCGGGCTTTAACGGGACGTACAGCGCCCGCGGGATGCGGGCGAGGGCGGCGACCAAGTACACTGGGGAGTTTGGCCATGCTAACCTTGGGAGCTACAAGGTTGGGTTGTAACTTACTGTCTAGAACAAGGCCAGTATATCGGTATGTAATATATGCGCGGATGATGCTATGACATTCGGGTCCGGCGGCCCCCGAACCTCGAGGTGAATGGTGTCTTGATCGCAGCCTCCCCGAAAACCTCTCCCACCCGTCGAATTTCCATCCGCGACAGATTGATCTTATCCAAAACCATTTACTCGCATTCATTTAGTTGCTTTTGGTTTGCGAAAGATGTTTCCCGGATACGATCGTTGTCGCGGTTAACCTGCAAACCACAAACCGCAGGGTCCAAAGTTCAAAACTGTGTGATGGAGGTTCATTTTGTACTTTTGCTTTCCTTGAAATGCATTCCGTCAATTCTGCTTCATAACTGACGATACAACATGAATATCACATCAGTTAGACCTCCGTTTAAGGCCAAAAAGGGCCAAAAAAGACCTCCCCCACACAGGTTTGAACTGTGGACCTCCTGATTTGCAGTGCATCGTAGATGCCTAACAGTCAGACGCTCTAGCCAACTGAGCTATGGAGGATGTGGTTAGTGTAGCTTGTGTTTTCATTTCCTATATTTGGGACAGCCGGAACCCGTGGTGTGGACCTTTCCTGGTGTGGGGCTCCTCGGAAGGCAGCTACCACAGTAAGGTAAGGTAGTCAATCCAAGTTTGTATTGGTAAATGTATGCTGCAAGCTCCAAGTTCTTTTAAATATCATGTAGCTCCTAGGCGATGGTATCGTGCCTGTGGATATTTGCAGTGTTCTTAAGCATACCTCCTACAATATTTACGATAGGCAAAACCACTATTGAAACACCGCGGAGAAGAATATGCTCCAGCGTATAGAATGGCACAGGTAGGATTAAATGAGTTGGTACCCCGTGGGAAACGCTCGAGCAAGCCGTTACATTTTCCCTAAAGCCTCGAAGTGCTACATACTCCCGGGTCGATCCAGTGAGCACCCGGTGGGCAAACCGCATGCTCATACATCCATCTACCTGAGTAAAGCTCGTGGGAACATAGGCCATATTATGCCAATGACACTGTATCCCTCCTTCTTATCTCCAGCAGACCTCTGTTTCATGTCTCGATAGCCTGCTAGCCCTTGAAATACGGATTACACCGTGTTCTGCCTGCCGTCCCAAAAGCTTCCCATTATTTGCCAGTCATTGGACTTCGAGTCGTTCCAAGTCTCGCGTGACCCTTATTCATGATTTGCAGCTCATTTTGTGCTTCAAGTATATTCAATGTGTCTGATCATTTGAACGCCAACCCCGCCCTGTGGCATCTCTATACCCGTAATATGACACTTCAAGGGTTCCTTTTCATAAACATGCCACGCTGATATTCGTCTCGACCTGTCATGTAAGTCATCGCCTTACCTAGCTTCTACTCCCTAGTGCCGGCCAGTTGAGAACACATACAAGTCTTCAAACCCATGTTCGTCAAGTCCGTAGTTTCTGTCAGCCGCATCGTGTTTTTGTAATGCCTAGGAGCTATATGCCCCGACAATGGCTATAATCTCTGGTTATCCCTTTTTCTATTATTGCACATATCCAAGGTTCCCGAGTTGATTACTCGTCGTGTGAAGACCCTGAGGTTACCGCGTCAGGAGTAAAGACCTAGTTACCGAGGAGATTTCGAGGGCTTCATGTCACGCGGGAATCAGGTGCGATAATGCTAACACCGGGAGGGTTCATGACACTAGTTTCCAAGGAGTCATATAATGGAGTGAAGTGACATGTCGACGAGCCGATAGATTGATAATCCTCTCTGATGGACGAATCCGAAGTGGTGGCGCATTTGATGTATCCCTGATTCAGTTGAGAGAAGTGTTTGCTCCCTGCCGTGAATGTGCATGTTCCGGTCCCGGTTGGCAGGTTCAGTCCGGACCAGCAATGGCGAGGGTTTTCGCGTACCCACGCAAGCGGCTTAAGCTGGCCCTCACGTTCGCGTATTGCCTATCCATCTGGATATGCACCGGCTATCACGTCTCCTTCTTCCTCTTTTCCCTCTTTGCAGCGAGCCTCTGTTTTGCTGCCCGAAGTATGACGGCGTCCTGTTCCCGCCGCCATTCGCAGTCATCTGCAAACTCGCAGCTCCGGCACTTGTATGCCTCCTCGATCGGGACGCCGTCAGGGGGTCTCTTCCCCTCCCACCATTCCAAATCTTTCTCTAGGTGAAGGTCAAGGGCCTTCGGGTCGACAAATAGTACGTTCGTACCCAAGAGTGTCCCTGCCTCGTCGTCATCGGGGTCTTCTACCCCTTCGGCGTTCCGTCTCGCCCGTTTCCGGTATTCAACGTTGACCAGCGAGCCGAGCGAGTCCGCCCCGTCAGGGAACGTGAGACGCAGCTCGGTTTCTACAAGTGATATTAGTTGCCTCAGAGTTCGGTACCGAATTAGATCGGGGGTTGATGAGGCGGCCTCGGGACTCGGTGACCCAGACTTGGGCCAAGCGGCCGGATCGTCGACGGCGTCTTCAAAGATCTCGTCATGTAAGCTCCCAATCTGGGCGACGAAGGTGTCAGAAAATGGTTCGTCTGGATCGAGAGCGTAGCGACGGAGTACGCGGAAGAAGTCCAACCGGCCGGCCGCCATATGGGAGAGGAAACGGTGATAGAGTAAGAGCTGTATCTTTGTGGGGCGCAAGGCCGCACCGGAGGGTACGTGACGTGACGCACGAGTCTTCACGTCCGTGATGAATATTTGTCTGTTTTGAGGCTTTGCTGACGAGTGGAAGAAGGTGGTAATCTTTTGGTCGGTCGAGCTCCCCTTACTCTCCTTGGACGGTTCCTGGCTGCCCTGACTGCTTCTCACGTCTTCCTCAAACTCCGGATCCGGGTTTTCGTAGCTGAGATTATCTATAACCCCATTTACGACATGGTCGTCCACAAGACCCCATACCTCGAGCTCCCTGGTCATGCCTGTTTCTCGCAGTGTGCGGAGACCTTGTATCATGTTCCAGAGCTTCAGGCCAAAAGCGTCCTCCTTCTTGGTGATTTCTATAGTCACCGTTGTATAGATCTCGTCCTCAAGATTCTGATGTACCTTGGATCCACCCTTCATAGCGGCTGTCCTAGTTTTCTTCCCACCAGGGAGTTTTGTAAGGGTATAATAATATTGTAGCTCGCACCAAGCGCCGGCAATTAGGTCGGAGACAGAAAACGGCTTCTTTGGAAAGCTACGAAATCGAACTAACGGCGACAGTTTTGCGTCGTTGCCTTGCTCGCCGCTTGTTATGTCATCTATGGCCGCCGTGTCGGCCTTTTCGAACACGTTGGACAAGGCACGAGTCACTAAACGCTGAAGTCAGTCAGACCTACCCTGCAGCTATCAGCAGGCCTGCGCGCTCCACTCACAGTCCGGGTATCGGATGTCGCCAACCTGAATTGGCTGTGGCATGCGCCGCTCAGCTTCTTCAACAACGGCCGTGATCTCGTCGTCGTCGTCGTCGTCGTCGTCGTCGTCGTCGTCGTCATCCTCTTCAGGTGCCGAGTCGGCACCAGACGCGGCCAACTCATTAAGGTAGGTAGAGCCCGGATCCTGGAGGACTTCCCGTAGGTTGTAGTTGATATCGGAGTTCTGCAGCGACTTGACGCTTGCGTGGGTGGCAAAAGCAGCTGCTATGTCCGATCTCAGTGTTGATGCCGGAGCAAGTCCACCACCAGCAGGCCGACCAGGTTCGACTTCAGAGACAGGACTCCTAGATGAAGCTCCAGCGACGATGGTTTCCAGCAAATCTTCCTCCTCAGCTGTCAGATCGAAGTCGTAGTCGCTGCTAGCGTCAGTATCGCTATTGTAGCTATAGTCGTGTTTGGAGGCCAGCTTTGTAGCCATCTTAGCAAAAGCGAGGAAGTTGCAGCTGGGAGGTCAGCATATCGAGGAGCAAAGGGTGGAAGCCAGTTGGGGTATGTCTGAACCTCGCTCAACGTATATGACGGCTGTCATCGAGGGTGGTTAAGTCTAGGCAGCCCCGCGCTTTGACGCGTTGCTCGTGCTTAAGGCGTTAAGAATAAAGTGCGGGGCAGCTGTCGCGACAGGAATTCACGTGACCTAACCCTCCACCTTAGAACCATGCACTGTACCATGTTTGTTGTTCACATTGTTGGATTCTTTCATTGCTCAGGTGAAGCTGGTCTCTACCTCTTGCACTTCAAACTTCGCTTACCTAGAATAGGCTGCTATATACTTGGATTTTCTTACGTAGTAGCCACCATTTTTTTGGTCCGAAACAGAATGGCACGCGAGAAGTTATTCTGCTGCCTACCTTAGGCATGCGTTAGCGAAATGTCTGGCAATGTCAGGGATCGCCAACGCCATGTTCACAGCGCCACCACAACCATTTCAGTGCGCCGTGAAAGTTGACTCGTGTTCATTGCGGCTTTCCTCCAAGGCAACCGCTGAGTAGAAGTACAGATGTCGTCCAACTCTCTTCTTCCTGAGTAGTTGGTCTCTCATCCTCCTCATCCTATAGTGAAGTAGATTATCTCTATCATCATAACACCGTTGCGCGCTTCTTTGCTGCCCTGCAACAAGTTCAGCCGTGCAACAAGGAAATGGCCTCTCTCATCCGTCGTCTTCTTCCGGGGGCTGTCAGAGCTCCGATGCCGAGCGAGTCTGAGGGCGGCAAAACAAAACACGTTCCTGGCTCTACTTCATCACTCCCAGTTGACAAGAATAACGCCAGCCATGCTCTCTCCCTCACGAACCTCCCACCCGAAATCCACCTCCTCATCAGCAATCAGCTCATCTACCCTGATGCGCTCTCTCTTCGGCATGTAAACCGCCACTTCTACTACCTTGTCGACACAGGCGTCAAGCTCAAGATCGACTGGCTAGTCGAGCGCCGCCGTCTGCACCTCGAGTGTCCGAACAACCAGCGTTGCGACCTAGGGAGTGATCTGAGGTTTTGTCGGGGCAGTGTCAGGTTTGTCTATGTTGCCCTTCTCTACGCCTCTTTTCTGGATGGCTATGGCTAACAGGGGCAAGCAGACTGCTTATGGAGAGGCGACGGGAGCACATTGAGTGCGAGTCGCGCCCTGGACTGGGCTGTTTGATTTACGGCACTAGCACGTGTCCACAGCGGAGAAAGTTAGGCTCGAGGCTCAAGCGGTGGCTGCATATTCGGCTTACGTTCGAGATGTGGTGGTTATTGCTAGCCCTCTTGCCGGTCTTCACGTGTTGGGTATGGAAGGCTGGCTTACTTGTCTGATGCGGAAGATGTGTATCAGGGTCGGCGTGCTGTCCCATAATTGGGGTGATAGGTTGCTGCTCCCTCTCTTGTGAAGAGCGGGAAACATCGTGGAGCTGAGTCCCACAGCTGAACTGTGAATGCGAAGGTGGCGAGCAGTAGTCTTTTCATCCGAGTCCATATCACAGCGGCCTTGATGCGGTGTACAGTATAATCGAGAGAAGTTCTTGTTAAAGAGATTTCCAGTTTGTCCACATGCTATTCTAAACGAAGTAAGCCAAGTTCACATCTCGACCGATTCGCCAAAAAGCAAACCGGGTCACACAAAAACCACTTCTAATTTTCCCTTCTTATTCAATGCAATCAAGTACCTAAAAACAAGACAATCATATGCACCATTCTAATAGTCCTACTTCCCATCCTCCCTCTCGATCTTAAACTCCTCTTTCATATCAAACGGATCACTAGCAGCACGCCTGTTGGCTTGCCTAGCAATGATAAGCCGATCCGCAGGGTTGTCATCCGTAAGATACAACCAATGATGCAAGCGCAACATATTCCCTTCGCGGTTCGTACGAGCGAAAGCCTGCAGCTCGTAGTCCTTCGTCCGCAGCGGACCGGTCAGGACCTGGTAGTTAGCAGTCTGCAGGTTCAGTCCCGTGCCACCTACCTCGAACGGCGTGATAAGGATCTTCGCCGAGCCGGGGGTCAGGGCCAGAAAGTCGCTGGTCATGCGCTGCTTCTCGGATGCCAGGAGATCGGCGTGCAGGAGGACGGCCTTGGCGCCCTTGATGGCGGCCAGGCGCTTCCTCAGACCGAGGTACATGAAGATTGCCTCGCCGAGCGTGGGCGTGATGATAACCAGCTTCTTCATCTGACGGTTTTCGCGGAGCTTCTTGCCGGAGCTGTCGTCTGTCTTAGGGCGGGGCTGGTGGTCCTCTTCCATGCGGAGGAAGAGGAGGAAGATCTCCTCGAGCTTGGAGCTGCCGGCGACGATGGTGTCGGTGAGATCTGTAAACTCCTTGACATTAGCCACGTCTCCCTTGGCTTTCTTGATCAAACCTCGCAAGCTCGTGCCGTCAACCTTGATCTTATATTGAAGGATGGGTCTGGCTGCACCCGGGAATGTCGAGGCAAGCTGCAGAGGGGCAAGTTCGATGTAGGTCTGGAGGGATCTCACCACTTGCTCGTAGCTATCCGACTTGGTCATCTCGCGAATCTTGTGGTTGACCCTGTTTGCCAGAGTCTGTATATCCTCGAAGCATTCAACAGGAGTCGTGAAGGTCTTCTTGATGGGCTTCATCTCCTTCACCTTGGTGATTCGCTGGCCGAAGAAGCGCGACTCCATCGTGTGGCGAATGATGAGGCCATCGAAGAACTGACGAGCCCGCTCCTTGAACGCATCGACAGCTGCTTCAGAGCCCTTGTCAGCCGATACGGCGGCAAAGTAGGCGCCCTCGAGCTCCTCGATGCATTCAAGGCGGCTGGCATGATAGTGATGCTCGGGCTGAGTCCACGGAGCACGCTGCAGGATGGCGATAGTCGACTCAAGGTCGGTGAAGCTGCTCTTTGGCATAATGGTTCCGGAAACGGACCAGAACTCGGTGTTATGCCGCATTATGCGCTTGTGCTCCTGTGCCAACTCGACGACGGGGTTTGTCACTGCCCGAACCTTATGGAACTCGTCTACCATCATGCAGCCTACAGGGAGACCGTACACAGTCATGCGCTCCTTTTTATTAGCAACAGTAAGCATGACGGGGATTTGGAACTGCTCTCTGAGTTTCTCGATCTGGTGCGTTGTGATGATGATGAAGCGTTCGGGCTGCTTGCCCTGCTCGGTATCGATTGTGTAGCTGTAGTCCATGTCCATCACCTGTGGCTTATATCCCTTGGGAAAGCCATCTTGACGAGGTGTAGCCTTGATTTGGAATCGCTTCTCGAAGTTCGGAAGGCAAGCTAGCTCCCGTTCGGATGTCGTGTGGATGAGGCATGGCTCAAAGAATTTGCGATTCATGAGCGAGGTGGTAAATACCTTCTTCCACTCCTCGATAACACCTTGTGGTGCGAGAATCAGTGATACGCCCCTGGACATAGTGTCTCCAATGTCGCGGGTGATGCTGTCGGCATGCGCGTAGCAGAGTATGCCTTGTATGTCACCACACGGGCATACTTCATCCTTGCCAGCGTCGCGCGGCAGATGCTTGAACTCCCGTGACTTAGATTCTTTGCCCTTGGTAGCCTCGTACTCCCGTGTCTCCCACTCCTTCTTGACCTCGGCCATGTTGTACGCAACAAGAGCTCGTAAAAGCACGGCGGCGATACAGGTATGGGTCTTTCCGGTCCCAGGAACGTCAGCAAGGATGCCTCCATAGAGGCCTCTTGATCCACGAGAGTAGAGCATGGCAAGTGCAGCCGCATACTGCCTCGGCGTGAGGTAGATATTGGTGTACGGGATCAGAACGGACTTGGTGATCGGATCCTTGTGCTTATTGGGCTCCATTGACAGAAATGAACACATTTTCGCCCACTCATCGTCGCTGGGGGTACCAGCCGTTGGAAGAATGGAGTCAAGATCACCGTCTAACACATCCGTGCTGTTCTTGGCGTCGGTATCGATGCACTCGAGCACTTTGTGCTCCTGGACAGGCTCTGCTTGGGTTGGCGAACGGGGCTTATAGCCGAGTGAGATCCTGGCTGGCAGCTTGGTCGGGTCGACATATACAGCCGTTGCCATTTGCCTAAGCCCTTCGTCTTCAGAGTCATTGAAGTTGACCTCGCTATTAAGCGCAGTAGTATGGGGTGTATACTCAGTGTCACCCGATCGGCTCATATCTGGTCTATAATCCTGCGAGTACGAAGCTCGTGATTCCTGGCCGTTGTAGCCAGAAGCTGACACTCTCGGAGGCTGTCGAAGCTCCAAAAACCTTGATGTGCTCTCGAGATCGTCCATCTCAACAAGAAACCAGACGAAATGGTGGCTCCACGGATTTTTCTTCAAATACCATTGATTGAGATACTCCAAGGCGTCTAAGAGCGCCGGCTCATCTTTTATGCGTATGCTCGGTGCGTCCCTATTTAGGACCATCCAGAGGCTCCAGCTCTGGTTGACCAAGCCAAACCTGGCAGCGATAGTCTCACGAAAGAGGCGGGGGAGAAAGTTGGCCGGGTGGTAGAAGGCGTCCGCGCTCGGCTTCTCGTCCTCTGGAACGTAATACTGGCATGGGAAGAAATGTGCCAAATGACCGAGGAAGTAGGGTATTCCCTCTTCACGGTCGAGGAGAAGTACTTTGAAAGAGACTTTACCCAGATGATATGGTTTCCCAGGAGGTAACTCGAGGCACGGCGGGCATTCGAGGAGGAACTTCATGCTAGTACGGTTGATAGGGGGTCCAACCCAGGACTTCTGAGCCTCCTCGAGGTCCATATCGTCCTGGAGATCCCGTTCCGTAGGTTCGAAGTACGACATGGTGCAGTAGTCCTGGTCACTAATCTCGGACAACGGACGAGGCATCTTCCCCCAGGTGGGGGGGTTGCCGTGAGGTGTCAGGGAAAAGTGTCGAAAGATGGTAGCGAGGACAGAAATGGATAACGTAGAGGATGATGATCGAATAGGGAAGAGAACCTGGGAAGGAACCATGAGCTCTTTTATGGAATAGCACATACCTGAGCAAGGTCGCCTGTCAATACCTTTGTTGGCGATTTCTCACGCCATCCTTTGTAAGAACACAGTCTCTGTGAGAGACAATACCTTTCTGTAAAACATTGTCTTTGCAGTATATCACAATGATTCCATGTGCACACACCATGCAGCCATGGCACACTTCTTTGTTAGCGCACTATCACGCATTATCCTTTCGGCAGATTCGAGAAGATCGTAACTCCTGAGTTTGTGGCACTTGCCTGTCTCCAATCCACCCCTAAGTCAACAACCAGTTGGAGGAGCTGATGTTGCAAGCGGCAGTCCATAATACCAAAGAATAGCAACATCAACCGCTGGGTCTTCTCCTGCCATTGCCTAATTACTTGGCAGGCTGAGTGTGTGCGTCTTTCTGGCTGGCATCAACTGACAAGAGCGAACGCAATGCAAGGTCTTAGGTTAGTGTCCTCCCATCACTTCCTGGTAACAGTGCACCAAAATACCAAAGTAGACCAAGAAATAGTCAACGATCTTGGGCCCTTGGTTGGATGAACTTCAAAATAGCAAAAGAAACAGTCAAATATCTCGAACTGTTGGATAAACTTGATCTACGCAGGGATCGAACCTGCAATCTTTCGGTTCGAAGCCGAACGCCTTAGCCATTGGGCCAGTAGACCAGATGACAGTCAACGTCCATTGTGGATGCGACTGGAGATGAAAGTTTTACGAGTGTATTGCGGTATACAAGCTTGTTTTTGTTAGCGTGCTGTGGGTGGATTGCTTTTGTGCGTGTGCTATTCCAGATGTGATACAAATTGAGCCTGGTTGCTTCAATGGCGGTGAGGTGGATAGTGGATACGGATTGGGCTCCATAATTTTGTCTCGACCTCAGTCTTTGCTCTGTCGTTCTATCATACAGTGGACTCCCATGTCTGGTGGGAGAATTGCCCGGGATGGTTCTATTACTGACCATGTCCCAGTCTTCGGACTCAGGGCCTTGGCTTATTATCCACAGCAAGCCGACTTTGGGGATTCAAGCCGCTCTAGACGGGACAGACAGCGATTGGAGAGAGCGAGGGATATCAGCCTGTATATTATCGACATTGCGGCTGCAAAGGCCAGTATAGTGTTGAACTCCGATGATTGGCTGCCGATACTCTTGTCGCACTTGTTCCGGGAGCCCTTAGGAAGAATGCAAGCGATCCGGGCGGTTCCTAGATTATTACCACATATAGCATCAGATAAGACCCGTCCAGCCCGACAGGTTGGTTGAGCAGACAATAGACATGACAGCGTCACAGCGGACCCAACACTGCCAAGCCCGCTCTTGAAATATATTTGCACAGACTTTCGGCGGTACAGTGTATCACTGTAATGAGCTTCATGCCTCTGGACCGGGGTAAGGGTAGGTGGCAGCCGAGGACGAGCAAGGTGTGTGTCAACCCGGAGTTCGGATCCATGTCAATATGGAGTCCAGTGCTGTTGATACGGTCAAATGAAGGGTGATTCCGCGCGGCTCAAGTTATAAGTAGCCCTTCTTCCCTGGTGCTGGCGAGACACGGAACCGCCGTCCTGAAATCGATCACAACTGTAGAACCGTATCGGCTATCATGGCGGTGCTGACAAAGGTCCTCCTTCTGGCTGGCCTGGCTGCGGCCCAAACAAGGGTCCAGAGTCAATGGGGCCAATGTAAGTCAATCCGTTGGTAACGATACCAAACAACAGCCCACTAACGGCAGTGTATAGGTGCTGGTTCGAGTTACGCAGGCCCAACTGCTTGCCCAAAGAACTACTACTGCTCCTTCGGAAAGTACGTCAGCTGAGAACGTGATTAGTTGCTCTAGAGGGGAAGAATCACAAAGGGAACAGATCAACTAACCAAAGTCAAAAAGCCCCTGGTACTCCCAGTGTCTTCCTGGCACAGCTGACGACCCCTTACCCGTTGGCGGGGACTCGCCGTTGCAGACAAGCACGCTCCAGACCATTGTGACTGTCGACGGACCGCAACCAACCGTCGTCACAACTTACATTACCTATCTAACGCCCCAGCCGAGCCAAGGTCCAGCGACCGTGACCGTGATCAACGGGCAAACCTACACCCTCGTTCCAGACGTCCCGTACACCCCCGAAGCACAACTCCCAGCCTCAAAGCGCGCTGCTGAGGCTCAAGTCCAAGCCGCCATCCCACAGACAGCCCAGGCGCCGTCGCCCACAACCCTCGTAAAGGGCCAGTACTGGATCCGCGCCGTCGCCGCGCCCAACTTCCACAAATACTTGCAGACCAAGCCCGCCAACGAGCCCGGCGTCGCCATCCTGGGCTCGTCCAAGACGGCCGGCCAGTTCAGCGTCGTCTCGGGCCAGCTGGTCGAGTACACGGGCGACGGCGCCGTGCCGCTCTACCTCAACGTCGAGAAGCCCGCCGACTTCACGCAGCGCACGCTGAAGACGTGGTTCAACACGACGCAGAACGCTTTCGGGACTTTCGTCTTCCAGGGCGACGCGCTGACCTGGAGTGCGCCCGAGGTCAAGCGGCAGAACCTGGCGGCCTGGCTGGTGTGCGCCAACCAGGCGCTGTTCATCAATACGGGGGCTTATGCGTACCAGACGCCTGCTGGGTGCGCGGATCAGACTGTGAGTGTGGCTGTGTGACTTCCATGGCAAGTGGTGACTATGCTAATGCATTGCAGATCCATTACTATAACGACGCTACTGCCAACGACTGAGCCTTTGGTTAAGCGGAAGAGCCGAGAGAGTCGCTTCCTCCGGGCATGTACGCAGCAGTCCGCTGTTGAATTGGGTAATGTTACTTAGAGGAGGAGATGGTGGTGTAGTCAAGCTTCGAATAATACTAGTTATAGTTAATAACATCTAAATCGTGTGACCAAGTCTCATACCTGGACATAATTGGCGGCCAGAGTCTTTCGATTGGTAGGAATGATGATCGTGATTGCGGATGAAATGTGAGCATCATCAGCCCGTCCAACAATCGATGTGACTGGACTATTTCCACCCCTTGCCGTAGGAGCAGTACCAGTACATGCTTTGCCTAGCCGCCTTTGATAGAGCGCCTTGAAATCGAAACCCCGTAATACAACCATTCTAAGACCAGCGTCCTCTAGGCAACTGTAGTCTTTTTCCTCCGGAGTAGACAGTGCCGGCCCCATTTCCTCCTGAACTTCTCCGGTATGACGTCCAAGTCAGGCACCCACAATGCTCTTGCCAGGAAGGGAGTGCTAGCGGCGTCCAGAAACGGAACGCACTTGACCTCCTCCCAATGTTCCGTATCCGCAATGTAATCTGGCTCGTTTGGCGGCGCTTTCCAGCCTAGCTGCTTCTGCTGCTCGGGATATTGTGTGTCGACCAAATAATCACACATGCGGAGATCGACGTACTTGCCCGCATCTTCCTCGTTTCGGTCATTGAGACCGATAGTTGGCAGCCAGGTGCCGCTCCAGAAGCCGAAGCCCGTGCGAGCCTCCGAGAACTCACCAGGCAGCAGACCGCGGAACTCGGAACGCACCCACTTGGCACGCATGTCGCGCGGCAGGAAATACGAGCTCGGGAAGCGATACCACTCTTTTCCAAAGCAGACACTATCCCCATGTCCACCGAGAGTTTCGAGAGGCTTGTATATGGAAAGGGGTGCAGAGTAAGCCGAGTAGATGCCCCATACGCGGGCGACGCCCAGGTCGATCGAGAGAAGCATTGCGAAAGAAACCACAGCGAGCTTGATACGTGCTGGGATCTTGCCCACCAGTGACTTCGGATCGCTGTGGCCGAAGGCGGTAAGGAGGATGTGGAGAGAGATGGCGGCGTTGAGCGCTAAGAATGGGTATGCTGGGTACATGAACCTCTCTTCTTTGTGCGGCTGTGCAGTGAAGATTCCGAGCCACATGTAGAATGGCGCGAGGAAAACGATTGTCCGCAGTCCAGAATGGAAGCTTTGCGTTGACGCGAACAACTTGTGTAACAGGAAGAGTGGCAGTGAAAGCAAGGCCAGGACGAACCAGACATTGAAGTTCAATGCCAAATTCTTGAAGTAGAATGTCCACGGTTCGGTGCCATACAAGTTGGGCCCGCCCGTGGATGAGAAGAGATTGTACTTGACGATGTTCCACGAGACAACCTCGACCTTCTTGTAGAAAAATGTGTTGATGGCCATATCGAAGAACTAATGAAAAGTTGTGAGTAACCATACGGGGAATATCTTGAGCTGATGCAACAGAGTCTGCTGTGAATACACATACCACTAAAATGCCACCTGCTACAATGCCCCGGAAGACGCGCAAGGCAGCCTCGAAAAAGCGCTCTTTGTCACTGAGCACCGCAAAGAGACCTTCCTCGAGGAGGAAAGGCGCACAGAGTGCAGCTGCAAACGGCCAACCAAAGACACCCCCAACGGCGAACCAGAACATGCCTCGAGAGGTCTTCAAGCCACCGCTCCAGTCCATGAAAGCAGCAGCTCCAAGCATGGCCATGTACATGGCAAAGCTTGAGGGTAGATATGATGTGCTGGCATGGAAGTTACCAGGGCTGAATACTAGCGCCAGGATGAAAAAGAGACCAATTCGTGGGTTCAATGTCCGGCATATGACCCTCCACATCAAGGTCTGGCAGAGAGCACAGACGAAAGCCAGCACGTAGCGCACAAAGTAGAACTCGCCGACCTGTGTACGTATGTTATCAGACTAGCCATCCAAAAGATGACGATTCGTTATTGATGTACCTTAGTGGACTGTGGCAGTAATCTGCGGATGTTGCCCACTACGGCATGCAGTCCAATGTATAGCCAACTGCGGATGGCATAGTCAGGAGAGTACTCCCACGTCTGGAGGCCGTAGCCATGGCTCAGGTAGTGGGTGGGCTCCCAGTAGTTGAAGGTTTCATCGCAGTCTTGTATGGGCGCAAACAGGGCTGCGATCAGGTTTGCTCCGAGGAAGCAGTAGAAAGCTGTGATCGGCTCGATGCCGTACGGTTTTGGCTTGTCCCTGTGCGGACCTCATGTCAGACACACTCTTCCCAAGAATTAGGCGACGACTTACTTTTTCCTTCCATGTTCAGCATCTGGATGGACGAACTCTTTCCTCTTCCGAGCGCGGGTACCTGGGGGTGGTGGTGGTGCCATCGTGCTTTGTATCTTATTCAGAGGGCAGGAACCATCCCAACAATTGCCAGGTGGGATGTGGAGGACCAGAATCAACAATTCACAGCTCCGTCATTGCTGTCCGCTTCCAGCTCGAGGCCGCTTGACTTGTTTCGGCTTAGCGCTCCCGAAGAGCTCCAGAACTGGCCTGCAAGGGTCCAGGATGATGCGCTAAAGCCCCACCTCCGTTTGAGTCGTGACTTTGGAGTGGCCCATTGAATATTTTCTGCCGTCAGTTTTTCGGTAGAGATAGTATTTCATTGATATCTCAATGTCAACCTGCATCTTCTACATATTGCAGGCGCAACTTTCGTTGTTATCTCTGCTAAAATCAGACGTCAAAGATTCTCTTTCTTGGGGCCTGGCAACCTAATCTCTCTCTGCCATCTCACGCCCCCGTCATACCTCTTTTCTCATAAATACATATTTCCACGACTTGCGAACTTCCAACGAGGAATATTGAGTGGTCAGCCCTCAACCACGAACATTATTAGCCAGGCGAGCGTCTTCTCCAAAGCCATCGACTGCGACCATGAGTGGTCAGCCCTTCCAGATTCCCGGCCTCGGCCAAGCGAAACCGAACGAGACTCTACCCTCGGAAAGCTTCGCTCCTGATCTACTCGCTGCAGCGGCAAGCTTGATTGGGGTCGACGGCCTAGAGCTTGGCAAAGCGAATGACACACCGCAAGGAAAGCAGACGGATTACGAAGTGCAGAAGACAAATCAAGAAGCACTAGTACAAGCAGAGGAACCAGCCGGCATAGAGGGTCAATCAGTGAAAGCAAGCGAGGATGCTATGGAGGTTGACGGACTGAAGCCACCAGCGACAGAAGAGCGGACCACGGCCAACCAGACAACGTACGTGCAATCGACCGACAAAGAGCAGAAGGAGGGATCTCGAGGAGAGGTGAAAGCGGAAGATACGAACATGGAAGACGAGACTGCGGCTCCCCCAAGCCCACATGTGGCGCATGCTCTCGAAGCTGCTTTAGACGGCTTACTATCAGCCACAGCAGAGCCGGCGGCACCAGTTCAGGAGAACACGAGCAACGAAATGGAAGATGTCGAGGGAGAGCATCCGGAGTGGGAAGCCGATTCCTCGCCATATGAGTCATCGTCTGAGTCGGACAGCTCCGATAGCTCCACCGAAGACGACTCCGAGGACGAGGGAGGCTATCAGTTGCTTGGACTCGAAGAGACAGCAAGACTGCTGATGGCTGAGTCAGGCGATGGTGAAGGCAGTACGAAGGGTGGAAAGGGAGTTGGTGGAGGACAGGTGCGAACTAAGAATGAAGTGCCTGACGAACCCCTCCCAAAACCTGACGTTGTCATCACGCCGGAGATGGCGATTAGTCCTCTTGGCTTAGTGGAATTCGTGGTTGAGAGGACCGTTGTCATCAAATCCCAGACACCCGGAGAAGTCCAGGCTTTGGATACCGGCTCAGTACTGTGTCGCGCGGACCGAACTGTCATAGGAGTCCTGGCTGATACTATAGGTAACGTGCGCAGTCCGCTGTATACGGTGGGCTTCTCGACGGAAGTGGAGATCAAGGAGCTCGAGCTACAAGTTGGTACTGAGGTATTTTACTCAGTCGACCATGCGAAATACGTGTTCACGCAGGAACTGAAGCAGGTCAAAGGTACAGATGCAAGCAACCTGCACGATGAGGAAGTGGCCGCGGATGAGATGGAGTTTTCGGACGACGAAAAGGAAGCTGAATACAAGAGGCAACTCAAGGCCAAGAAGCGCGGGAACAAGGCAGGACGAGGTGGCCGTGAACAGAGCAACCAGCCTCATGCGCACAACACTTCAGCCGTACCCTCGGCGCAGAACGGTTCTGGGGCAGGACTGAATTACGACGAGGACGAGGACGGTCCGTACAAACCACTGGCACGGCCTGCAAACTTTGGCCAGGGGCTGCCACCGACCCTACCTCAACTCCCTCCCAAGCCAGAGCTTGCATTCGGCCACCAACGCGGTGGTCACGGTCACCGTGGTTCTTCTCGCGGTGGGCGCGGCGACTTCCGTGGTGACTTCCGTGGGGGTCGTGGGAGGGGTGGGAGAGGAAGAGAGCGCGGAGGAGGAGATCGGCGACAGGAACGTGGTGGCTACGGCGGCGACCGTGGTGGATATGGCGGCCAACGCAGCTACGGGACATCATCACCGCCTCCCAACTCGTATTCGAGCCCGAGACCCGCACAACCATCACAGCCACCGCAGCCACCACAGAATCCTCATCTGCCTCCCCCTCCATACGGTGCGAATCCTCACCCGGCACCCCCTCCGATTAATCAATGGCCTGCGGCTGGCTCGCCGTATGTGCCACCGCCTCCCGTTCCACAAGTATTTGGGAGCCATGGCCAGCCGCAACCCCCACCCTCACAGAACTACAACTTCAACTACCAAGCATGGGCGCAGAACCAGGCCCATGCGTACCCCTTTGGCCAGCAAACGCATACCGCACCACCTCCGCAGCAACAGCCACAAACCGGCTATCGTGCGCCGGTGCCGGCACCGGCTTGGCCTCCGGTTGGAACGCCAGGGCCTCCTTCCGGAGCATACGTAAACCCGGCGTTCTTCGGTGGCCTTCGCCAGGGTGGCCAAGCGCCTCAGGCGCCAGTTCCTCCGCCGCACCAGCAGCCGTATTGGGGACAGCCCCGCGGCGGGTGAGGGCAGGGCTAGCTACCAGGTAGTTGCTGGCTGAGCAAGTGTTGCTGGAAAAGCACTGGCGGCATCAAATCAGAGAACGATGTCAAGGGAGACTGGATATAGCAATGATGCAATCTGTCTCACTTTTCTGACCGTTCGCCTCGTGACTCCGAACTATGAGTGACTTCGCGTCGACAGTAATCCCTTCAGCCTTAGACAGGTCTTTGACTTGGGCTTGGTTGGGGTTTATCCTTGCCTTTTTCGCCGTGATTTTATGTCATCTTGGTATGATGAGGATCGGCGGCGGACTACTTTGGCGCCAGTGTTTCAGAACAATGCAAGGGCTACCAGGTACAAACCACCTTACTCATTGTGCACTGCGCTGGGACAACCTGATTTGCTCCATTAGGATGGTGTACCTGAGGAAAGGATCCAGTTACTGTATTTTGATCAGTGTTCTGCTGGCAGCTGAGTCCATCATTGCCGTATTTGCCGACGTGAATGCAATGAGACAGTGACATTGGATTTCTTCCAACGGCGGCAAAATGGAAGGACTTGGGGTCATTTTTCGAGAAGAAAACCCCCCGCATCGCTAACGACCTGCATCCAAAGAAGCGAGGGACAAGTTTAGAAAAGGGGAAGGCACGAGGGCAGAAAGAGGCGCACAACCGCATGGGCAGTCACAGCGCCGCACAACGGCGCTGGTGGCTTATGAGTGGATGAAGACTGGCGGGCAGATCCCAGTCTTTGGCCCCCGTCCCGCAATTTCCCTCGAAACAAAGCACCAATCAAATGTTCAGTGTCCCTGAAATGGATGCGATCAGAGCGGGGTCATGCAAGGAACATCAGCCATGATCTGCAGGGAACAAGAAGGAAACGGACGGATTGGGCAGCGTCCCTTGGCGCGTTGACACCTCTCGAGTCCCAGTTGGAACCTGTATGGTGATGAGTTTCTTGTAGGTTGCTTTGCCGCTGTGTGATCGAGCAAAGTGTGCTACGGATGATAGTTTTTTTCTGTAGACATAGTTATTTCCAGGTTACTGGCTGGCAATTGAAGGAACCAAGGCTGAGGTACCACAGTAGGCACCAGACCAGACGAGGCCACGGGACCCTTGTGTTGTTCCCATCACTGTTCGGGTCGCTCCTTCCTTCCCAAATTCAGTTAGGACCAGGGTCGACGCCAAGAGTAACTTGCAGTGCCACGCTCACCCACGGATAGCAAAGCAAGCAACTTCCACAAGTTGTTCGTTTTCCGCTCCTTCCCTCTTTTCCCTCTTCCACACCACGCTGTCTCTCACCCACACACTCTCTCTCCTTCGGGAACGTTTCGTGATACTTTTCACATACCACTCGCCGGCGCCGAGTTTGCGACACTCCTTCTCTCACTTATGACTCTGTGAGACGTTGACTCGACCCTTCCATTCTCTCTTGCTGATAGTTCCAACTACCGACTTTCCTTCAACAATCGATAACATATCGCGGCATCGAGTTGCCCGCCCATCATTCACTACCAAGCAGGACGGATCTCCGATCAGGCTTTTACTACCACCTACCTAGGTCTTACAAACACCTTGACGCGTGCCGAGAAATCTATTTCAAGACGAAGCTGGATTACTGGAGTGTTGAGCTGGACTGCGCTGCGTGTTTTACTGGATGAACCCGGACCTATCTTCAACTCTTTGATTTCACCTCAGTATCTGGCTCCAGCAACGGAGTGACCAAATCACGATGCCTCACTATCACAACAGACATATCCATCTCCACGCGAGACAGAATGCATGGGACCAGTTCACCTCCGCGGCAGCGAGTATCTGGAACGACGCATTCCCCACCGGAAGCGTAGGAAACAAAGCCCATGACAGCGGTGACGGCCCATCTACCATCTATCGTACCGTGTACACAACACAGACACCTAGCGGATGGACTGGCACTGCCCTTTCGACCATCCTTCCCAAAACGGAGAAAACCAGTACCACAAGCGCTCGCCCCAAGACGACGTCGACTTCAAGCGCCAAGGAGACTTTGGAGACGACATCGGCAGCTCCGAAGTCTAAGACTGTGTCAAGCAGTGTGCTGCCCGCCGTTATAAGTTCAACCTCCGTATCTGTTCCTCCAACCCTAGTTGTCGCCGCGACGACACAGGCGCCTTCTAGCTTCGGAGAACAGACACCAACGACAACTGCCGCCCTTGCTGCGTCGGCAACATCAAGCGCCAATGCCACATCCGACAACAGCGGTCCCAGTGCTGGAGCGAAGGCGGGTATTGCATTCGGTGTTCTTGGTGGAGTCCTGGTCGTCTTTTTGGCGCTCTACTTCCTTTTCACTCGCCGCAGAAAGCAGATGGAGGAACAACGCAGGGTAGATGACGACGAGAAGCGCAACGGACCCTTCGCTGATTCCCATGCAATGCCTGGGACACCTACGACTTTTGCCAAGGCTCCGCGGCTAAGCTTGAGGCCCGTCACACAATTCCTCCCAAACTTGGCCTCGCAGACACACCCAGACCGACGTGCCAGCCGTGGCGCTGCTATCCCAATGACTGCCAGCCCAACCCAGAACACGAGTCGGGCCCTCACAAGCAACGCGATGAACCCTCCTTCGACAAGCTCAAGTGCTCACAGCGGCAACCCCTTCGGAAACAACGCCGAACGGATGTACTCACCGATTCACGAGGAAGGTTCGCGCGCCGTGAGCCCGGTCAGTCCTATCGAGAGTGAGGTCGGCACGGCTTTAACCACGAATTCTCCTCCCAGAACCTCTCCGGCTGCGGCTGCCAGTAATGCAACCGTGGTCGCCGGTGCTGCTGCGGGCCTAACAAGGAAGGCATCTTTGCGGAAAGATAACGCTCCCAAACCTCTGGATTTGACAAGGCCTCCGCCTCTCTCTGCTGTTCCCCCCAGCCCTGCCGGAACGGAGTTCAGCATGCACTCGGTCGCCCCAGGTCAAAACCCCGGCCCATCCAACAGTGCTGCTGATATCGCCGCTGCTGGAGGCCCTGCCCAGTCGGCAGTTCACCGCGTGCAACTTGATTTCAAGCCTACTCTTGAGGATGAGATGGAGCTGAGAGCCGGTCAGCTTGTGCGCCTGCTCCATGAATATGATGATGGTTGGGTAAGTTTCACGCTTCTTGTAGCGACTCAGTCGGTTATTAACCTCGTATAGGCCCTCTGCATTCGTCTCGATAGATCACAGCAGGGCGTTGTCCCGCGGACTTGCCTTTCTACCCGTCCTGTCAAGCCTAGGCCAGCTCCTGGCGCCGGACGTCCTGGTCCTCCCGTGAACCCGAACCGCGGTCCCGGCTACCCTCCCTCAAACAGGCCTCAAGGCGCACCTCATGGTGGCCCTCCTTATCCGCGACCAGGTTCCGCCCAGAGCGGCCGTAACTCACCGTCCGGTCGGCCCAACATGGGCCCATATGTTGGTCGCCCTCAATCGCCGGCAGGAATGAGATCGATGAGCCCCGGACCGAGAGCCATGAGCCCTGCGCACGGCCAACGATCACAGTCGCCCGGCCCTCGCTACCAACAAGGCCGTCCACAAAGCCGAAGCGGCATGCAGCGCAGAATGAGCCCGCCTGGACAGAGTCCGATGAACCAAGAATACCAAGCAGGTCCACCAACAGGTCCTGTCGGCCGTAAGCCGGTGCCTGGACAGGCGTCCTAGATGGACCCTTGGGAACTGGAGGGATATTTCTAGACCGCGTCCGCCTTGGATGTTGGCGGTCGGCGACTCGGGGCTACGGCGTTTTCGAAAAAGGCGGCGACCGACTTTCTTGCAAGACTACCATATCGCTCACGCAACCTTTGCTTCTCGGTTATTGCGTACGCCTTGCTTGCGCTCATGTTCGCGGCGTTGATGGCTGGCACAGTACTAATTTCTTGTGGATACTTGGTTATCTTGATCTGGTTAAGGATTGCTCATAAAGAGCCCCTACATCAATAGCCGGCTTTCGTTTTTATTTTTCACTTCACTTCTCCCCTTCTTTTTTACTTCTGCTCGGCAAGGATCTGCCTCAGCATACATTCGTATGAGTTGCTGTGCCGGTCGAGGAACGAGCCGAGCCTGAGCTTCGGGCAATATTTGAGAGGCTCGGGGTTATTGGTTAATGTGTACCTATATTCGGGAATGCGCTGCGGCGTCGATAGGGTTGGTGACATTGGTTGATGGCCAGCAGCTCCGCAGGCTTGGCCCGTGCTGGCAGGATTCAAATGTTTTACGCAGTGACCGAGGAGGCACTTAGGCTTGCACGTCGAGGATGTCTGCTTTGTTGTGGCTTCCCTCCGATTCTAAGACATGACTTGATTCTGATGAGGATAGTGGTTGAGACTGAGGCTGCATAAGCAAGGAGCGGTGATTACTGCCCAGGTAGAACGAAATGGATCAACGTTCCTATATACCCTTATTGATTGCCTTGAAGACTCACAAACCCATTTTCAGGAGCTTTAAATCAGTGATGGCCAAATCTACGTTATTCGGGGTTTCGTGGTTAGGAGCGGGAGCGGGAGCGGGCGGATGGCACGGACGACGGATTTCCATAAAGGTTCCACCATCTCAACATGGTGATATCATCATCATATCATTCAACATCGACCCACTACTCTGCTCGCGAGCGACCATCAATATCATGATACACTCAGAAAGGCGTTCAAAATTGTCGCGTTGAACTCTACGAATTTGCGAATCATTTTTATCCCAAGTGAGCAGGATCTTCGCACTGATATCGCATTCCCGAGAATTGTTGTCTAACTCGGAAATAGCACGATCAAGTCGGTCGAAGAGAAACCCCAAACCCACAGGCAAGACAAGATGGCCGGCCTAGCAGTTTTTCGCCAGGCACCACAGTACGACGACCTGTCCAAGCTCGCACAAGAGCACTTTAACAACGACCTGTCCGAGGAGGACAAAAGCGCGCTCAGAGCGGCCTCGAAGAAGGTATCGCAACACACCATACTTGGGACGTTCCTCGGCCTTGGGCTCGGCGTTTACGCAGCCGTCAGACTCAGGCGCGTCAGGGCCGACATGTTCGCCGCATTGCGCGGGGCCGAGAAGCCGACGCAAGTCGTCTTCGCCGACGGAAGGAGTGGTGAGTTTGTCCCTCCTCTCTGCTGTGGGCTCCCTTCGAAGCTTTGGGAATCCTTTGACTGATAGCGAGACCAGAACCGGTGCCGGATCTCACGGCGTATATGAGGCCGACCAAGTGGGGAGATTGGGCGACGTACTTCTTCTTCGGGCTTGGAGGACTGTTTCTTGGGGGCGAGACTGGGTTCATGACGGGCAGCTGGTCGGCCGCAAGGGTCATTACAGCGGATCCTGTTCGCAAAGATAGGATCGAGGACGCGTACCGCCGGTTCAGGATCGATGTGCTGAAGAAGGAGATCGATCGGTTGGAGGTCGGTCACACGCCCTTCCACCACGGCTCAACTTGAGTTGGAAGTGCGAGCATGTGTTACTGGGTCGTTGAGTTGCCGTGCTTGGTGGCCGGGGCTCGCGGATTGTATCGATACTATCATGAAGCGATATCCGGCTTGTTTAGACTGGATTCCAACATCTCACAAACCAACATGCTGGCTAAGTATCATGACAGTGACTGCAGTGTAATGGATTCGGAACTTCGGAAGGAAATAAACTGCTGGACGATAGCTGGAGAGGCTTCCGGTTGTCTGTTTGGATGAATCCTTCAGTTTCCCGCGTTATCTGTTATCAGCCATGTTTCTTCGGAGCACCGTAGGATTCGCGATAAGGCGCATCATGCACCTGTACATCTAGTCTGTCGCCAAGAGGCCCAAGGTGAGGGGATGCCAAGGCTTTTCTCCTGGGTTTGTTTTGCTCACTCGGTGCAACACCACACGGGAACGGGCATGGCTCCCACGAGGAGTGCATGCTCCCACGAGGGGTCCGTCCCCGGCGATCATTACTACATACTGCCATTCTCGAACCGGAGACTACCGGCCCAAGATGTATGGACGAAGACCCCAGGTCCTGCCGAGTAACCGCCGGAGGAGCCAAGAATAACCAGATCGGATCCGGTTACTGAACATATCGCCAAGCTCTGCGACGACAACTATGGCGAGGCGATGTCGGCCATATCCAAGGGTCTTATCATGGCTTATCAATTGTCAAGTACCTGGAGGATTATGTCTCCGGGTTTGCGGCTCGAGATCTTCCTGGAGGAGATCGGGGACTGGCGATCTGAAGATCTATAAGTACCGCTGATCCGGGGCGTCATGGACTCCTCTCGGCATCAAGCCTCCGTCACTTGACTATCCACTAGCGAAAGAACTTCAAAGCAAGCGTCGGCAATATGGTTGCCTTCAAATCAGCTTGGCTACTCGCCTCCCTGGCCGCGGCAGTGGCACCACGTCTAGCCAGCGGTAGACCGGAGCCAGACCTCTTCCGCCGTGCCATGAACCTCAAAGACGACGTCAAGCTCTGCCGCATCACAGACGATGCTCCGACCACCAAGGCTCCAAAGGACAACGTCTGGGCCCAGATCACTCCGGAAGACTCCAAGGCTGTCTGGGACTTTGTCCACGACCCGGCCCAGGGACTGAACCTCACTGACCCGTCAGCAGCCACGGTTACCGACAACTACGTCTACTTTATTGACACCTTACCCGTCAATAAGACATCTGCTCTTCCATACATTGATGGTGACGGTGCTATTCCTCCCAAGTATGCCCGTGTCGTCATCTTTGAGGGCGGAAAAGCGGAACCTGTCTCCCAGGAGTACATGGTCAAGCTCCCCATTGACGCGGACTCTGAGCTGGAGAAGCTTGACTACCTCTTCAACGGTGGATCAGGCGGTACGGTTCCCTATAATGCCAGAGAGTTTGACAGCACGCGTACCGCTGCATCCGAGCCGCTCTTGAAGGCCATCATGACCAATATTTCCGATATCACTATCGCGCTGTTTGGTGGCGCATACTACGGCTCAAGCGACAACCGGACCAACCTCACCACCACGAGTAACACTCCGGTCTCCTTCGACGGCAGCACGGCGTGGCGCACCGTCATGTTCCGGTATCCCGGCCTGGCGTCTTACATGGTTCCACTGGACTTATACACCATCTTGGACGTCACTGGCACGGATGCGTCGCTCTACTCGCTCAAGGGTATCGTGACCAAGACCCGCTTCTTCCCTACCATCGACGAGCTGCGCACTGCCTTCGACGCCGGTGAGCTGGTACAGGAGTTCCCCCAGACCCGGGACAACACCTGGGCCTACGTTAACCACAAGCCGGAGATGGGCCAGCGCGAACTGGAAGACCGCCTCGCCCCTCAGAGCCTCGAGATCGGTGGCAAGCGCTACAAGGTCGACGCCGAGCAGCAGTATGTCGAGTACCTGGGCTGGACCTTCTACATGTCCTTCACGCGCACCCTGGGTCTCATGTTCCACGACATCAAGTTCAAGGGCGAGCGCGTGCTCTACGAACTCTCGATGCAGGAGGCAGCGGCACAGTACGGCGGCAACCAGCCCAAGGCCGCGGGGACGGTGTACCATGACACGTACTACGCCTTCGGCACCAACGCGGCCACCCTCGTTGAGGGCTATGACTGCCCCTTCGGCAGCACCCTACTCAACATCAGCTTCCCCGAAGGCAACACCACCGAGGTTCATCCGAACTCCGTCTGCCTGTACGAGGCCGACACGGGTTTTCCACTCGCCCGCCACCGCACCGGCTCCTCCAACGACTGGGGCTTCTCCCAGCTCGGCACAGTGAAGAGCTCTGCCCTTCACACCCGCATGGTCGCCACTGTCGGTAACTACGACTACATGTTCACGTACGCCTTCAACGTGGACGGGTCCCTCGAGGTCGAAGTCCGGGCCTCGGGCTACCTGCAGAGCTCTGCCTATTACAAGGACCAGGATAAGTGGGGACCCCGCATCTACCAGGGCACGCAGGGCAGTCTGCACGACCACATCGTCACCTTCAAGGCGGACTTTGACATCATTGATGCCAAGAACAGTCTGCAGGTGACGGACTTGATTGTCGCCAACCAGTCGCAGCCGTGGTTCGCCGAGCTCGGCATGTTCGAGATGATGGAGCTCAACACCACCAACATGGACGTCGAGAAGCAGTTCAACTGGGCCGCCAACGGACAGAGCATGTACTGCATCGTCAACAACAACAAGACGAACGCCTGGGGCGTCAAGCGCGGCTACCGCATCGTCCCGGGCAAGAGCAACATCCACCTGAGCGTGCTCAACTCGCCCTTCAGCAAGGGCCAGACCCAGTTCTCCAAGAGCCACCTGGCCGTGACCAAGCAGCACGACGAGGAGACGTACGCCAACAGCTGGCAGAACATCAACCTGGCCGACCGGCCGCAGCAGGACTTCGCAAAATTCTTCGACGGCGAGAGCGTCGACGACGAGGACATCGTCCTCTGGTTCAACCTCGGCATGCACCACTTCACCCGGAGCGAGGATGTACCAGTCACGTTGTACACCGAGGCCGTGAGCAGCATCATGTTCGCGCCGCAGAACTTCAACGACCGCGCGCAGGAGGGCGACCTGTTGAACAGGCGGTGGATCGTGGCCAACTCGACGAGCGGGGAGCTGAGCTACGAGGACTACGGCGTCGAGCTGCCTACGTGCAAGGTGGAGTTTGATGAGCCGGTCGACGGCATTTTGCCGTGGGCTACGATCTGATGATAATCTGGAAATGAATCCTTGATGTGATGATGTTGATGATGTCGAGGACTGACGACTGACGATATGACCGGATGAACGAAAGAGATATGAATAGTCGACAGTATTTTACGTAGCTAGGTAGCTGTATTGCAGTCATCTTAGACAGCTCTACAGGAATATGATCTTACAGAGGGTCAAGCATGCGCCGAGCTCGGCGCAGAGAAGTCTCAGTGACCACCGCAGGATCGCGCTAGCTTACCAATCTCCGGCCTACCATGGCAGCACCTTTCCATTATACGTCTTGAACTCTCCCGAGTTCTCAAGTGTCAAGTTATCGATCTTCGAGGCATCATGTCAGCGCCTATCAACTGGGAAAAGGAAGTATTCCGGCGGGCGACTCACCTGCTCCAGCAGCGCCTTTGCGCTGTCCTCAGTCGTCATCGCCGGACCGACGCCTTCCACGCCAAGTGCATCCGCGATTCCCTGCCCCATAGGTGTCTTCACCCATCTTGCGCGGCAGAAAAACACCCGGTCGTCAGCTTCGAGCTCCAACAACAAACTTGACGAAACAGGTGAAAGGGGGAAAATGAAACTCACCCAGGATGCACAATCCCCACCGCCAACCCCCTCTCCCGATAATCCAGACTAACCTTCCTTGCCCACCAGTTCGCCGCCGCCTTGGACATCCCGTACGCCGTAGCGGGAAAGTTCTCCTCCGCCAAGTTCGCGATGCTGCCGACGCTGCTGCTCACGACGACGAGCTTCTTGGTCCGGGCCGTGCTCCGCTCCAGCAGCGGCCAGCACACGCGGAACAGCTCCGCGGTCGCCACGGCGTTGACCTCGAAGTCGTACAGCATGTCGCGCGCCGTCGTGGACGCGACGTCCCTGAAGCCCGACGTGCCGCCCGCGTTGGCGACGACGGCGTCGAGGCGGGTGATGTCGCGGGGCAGGAGGGAGGTGAGCGCGGCGGTGGAGGGGATCGGGTAAGTGGCTAGGGGGAGGGGAACGAGGGTGCTTGAGGGGTTGGGTGGCTTGAGGGTGGAAAAGGGGCTGGCGGCGGAGGTTGCGGACGAGGAGGCGCGGTAGGTGGCGATCACGGTTGTGGCTGGGCGCTGGAGGAGGTGGTCTACTAAGGCGAGACCGATTCCTGCAGGATGGTCAAATTGTGTCTTTGAAGGAAATAGGGGTAGAAGGAAAACTTACCTTTGTTCGCGCCCGTGACGAGGTAGATTGTGTTGCCGGACATCGCTTAACTATTTGGAGATGAAGGAGGCAGAATTGTAATGAGTAGAAAGAGGATTGATTGATTAGGAGGAAAGAAAGAAAAAGGGGAAAGGGAGGGGGATCGGAAAAGGATCTTGTTCGGGGGTGTTTTGTGTGCGTATCGAACTTGCGTCGAATCGACCGACCAATGAATTAATTGTGCAGTTCTCAGCCTAGACTTTAACCTGGACTGAACAGGAAGGTGGTGGATCACGAAAGAAGGACTGCTTCTCAGTTGGGAAGTGTGTTGACTTACCCCTGAGCGAGCTTCAAGACCCCTCACCTTACCAGATGGCAGTGCAGCCTGCAAACTGGTATGAATGAATGTAATATCATTTGCCAGCTACCCATAAGTTCTCCTGATGACACAAGCATCCTCAAGCAGGAGGACAAAATGGTATATAACCCAAGGCGGCGACGCTCGCCCTCGTAATGCAAAATCCCTCGACGTACCATTCGCCAACGCCTATTTGCGATCAGTAGCAACCCACGCATAATTCAACAATCCCTCTGCAGCTGGGATGATACGCTACCCGTGACCGAAACGCCAGCATGCTATCCCTCATACATGATACCAGCAAAGACGGACCGAACCAGTCAGTTCCTCTGTAACAAAACCAAGTATCCTACTCTGGTATACCAAGTGCTGCCTGCGTCAAGCTGCCTTAGCTACCTAAGCCTTAGCGACCCAACCAGCATTAACGAAAAAGTCAAATATCCTGGCGCCCTTCTGCGAGTCGAGCCGGCAGATCTCCTTGGCCTGCTTCTTCTTCAGAGCTCCGTTACCCTTCACCGCCTCCTTGAGGATCTGCTCTTTGATCATCAGGTACGGCTTAGGCTGCAGGCGCAGGACCTCGCAGAGCTTGATCTCGTCCTTGGTCAAAAGATGCAGATCAGGCGCGTTCTCCGAGCTGAGAGAAAAGGGCTGGACGCCCGGTATAGGCTGAGGCACGAATTTCTGCTTCGCTCCCGAATGAGCGCCGTTGGCGACGACCACGCTTCCACCGTTGACATGGTCGCCGTCTGTGTCGCCGTTCGTGGCTGCGCCATTGGCAGTCGTGGGTTTCGATGCCAGACGTACCGGCAGCTCTGGTGCCACCAAGAGCGCCGCACCGCTCGGTGGGTCTGGTGCTGGGGCTTGCTTGCCCCGCTGGTTTGTAGCCAGACGCTCGCGGTCCATCGACCCTAGCGGGATCGCCTTTTGCAGCCTCTGCGCCTTCTCGTGCTCGTATTTCTCACCACTGCGGAGATCACCGATGCGCAGGCTCCGCCATTCCTGCAACTGCGCGATGGCCTGCCGGAGGTTGAGCTCATCAATCAGTCCTTGACAGAAGGACTCAAAGTCATCCCTGTTCATCATGCGAGCAAAAGGTTTGGCCTTGTTAAGGAGATCCCGCTCTTCCTTGGAACGTTTCTTCTCCAACTTGCTGTTCTCCCTATAGTCGAGTAGATTGTGCTCAAATATGACCTTCTTCCTCTCGACTCTCTGGGTGAGACGGCAGTTGTAGATCTCCATGACGGTAAGCTTCAGCTCCATTTCCGGATCGAGCTCGCCCGTGCGTGGGTTGATGCCATCGCCCGGTTCGAACTGCATAAGCTGGACAGCCTCCTCGGCCTCGTTCGCATATTCTGTCTCAAACTCCAGCCTACCGGGCATGTAGCCTTGTATCTCGTGGCAAGCTGGAACGCTGGCCGTCGGCTTCGTCTTGGCTTGGAGTGTGGGAGCGTTCTTCGCGGCCTCTCTCCGCTCCTCGATCCGCCTCTTCTTACGAGCTTGAAACTCGTCTCGCGAGATCTCATTCACAAGTTCCATGTCATGAGGACTGCATCGTTCGGGAAGAGGAAACCGCGAGGACTCGACATAGACTTTTAGGTAGTGGTCGCGGACCTCGTCTTTATGGCGGTACCCTCCGATATGGTCCGCTATGTCGGCCCACGAGCCCAGCCCGTAGATCTCGGCTCCTTCGAGGAGTAATAGCTCTTCATCTGCACCCCATTCTCGGTCGAAAATGGGAAAGGAGTTTTGTTCAATGACACGGAAAGGATGCGACGCCGGCTGGTGCGCGTTGCTGGATGAGCCGCTGGAGAAACATTGGACGCAAAGATCGTACTCGTTGCAGGCCGGGCTGGCACACCTAATGCGTACCTATATGCAGACATGTTAGCTATAATGAAAAGCTTAGGGTATGGCCACAAAGAGCGATGTGTAAAAGTAGCGAGTGGACCCTCATGGCTGGGCAGCCGCCCTGCGATGCCAGACGGAGAATCCCGAGGTATCAGCGCAACAGACATAGGGCAAGGCAAGCACTTACCGTGGACGTTATATCAGCCGAGCAGACGTCGCAAACATATTTCACTCCTCCTTCACCGCCTCTCGCGGCGATTTTCTTCCTTATTACGCCCATGATGTCGCGGCGTCAACAGAGCCAAGTCTACGCGCGACGGTCGGGTCAATCACCGCTAGGCGGGGCTGAAAGGAGCAAGTCCAATAATGAGGTATGTACGGCGCCCTGACAGGTAGTTGTTTAGTGCGCCTAAGAGCCCATGACGTAGCGAGCCCAACTTCGATAATTTCTCGATGGAATTTTGTTGTCCTGGTGTGAATTTTGATGAAACCTTTGATGGAAATGCCTACATATCGTTAAGCCGTGATGTCGCGGTTGTTGTTTGCCTACGCAGTTGATTACGAAATCGCGGCTTTTGCGGGGAAGCGCTCTAACAGCCTTCGCCCCATCATTTCCCCGATATTCATCCGGAGGTTGCACCTAATATGACGCTACGTTAACCAGATTAAGAATCTTTGGTCCAAAGACACCAACGACGTTACGACTGGGGTTTGTGGTTAACAGCAGCGGGTATCCAAGCTTGATGGGATCTGATGTTTCTATTCCTGATGATTATGCATTTCACCAGGCATTGCTATATGAGAGCAATGCCGGTGCAGTGAAATGCAACTCGTGCTTCTGTCTCAAGGTGCTTCTATGTGAAGAAATATTGCTCCAACCGAGCCATTTGACCGCCTCGGACAGGGCGTGTCCATGCACATTTCTGCCTGACGGACCGAGGTCAGAGTCATACCGGAGCGTTTAAGTTCGACGATATATAAAGTCGACACACCTCGCATAGCAAAAGTTGATAGCAGGGGTTGCCTTCTCTCCTATTTCCCACCCTACTTGCTCACCGTTCTGTTGCATCGATATGTCCCCTCCACGCACAAGGCTGCGTGCCAGGAAAACGGACCTGCTCGGCAGTGTCCCAGTCTGCGCCCCGGTTAAAGCCATAAACCTGCCACCCATTGGGGGCACGACGGTATCGAAACCTTTCTGTGCTTATGATGCGGCCATCAAGACGATCCAGGACCTACCGGTTCGTCTGCTCACCACAGAAACGAAGCTAAGTCGTCGTGACCACGAGATTCTTCTCCGCAAGCAGGCCCATCTCCAGAAGTACGCCATCGAAGTCCCGAGAGACTTTCGCAAGCACGACGTATCAGTTCAAGCAACGCTCGTGTTTGGCCAAGAGGAAGCCGGCACGGCCGTGTGTGTGTCGAGCGACGGGCTGCTGCTGACCTGCGCACACTGCGTTGCCGAGGATGACGAGGCACCCGAGCCGGAGTCTCTGCAGTGGTTGCTCTTTGCATCGGGACGGGCAATTGCGGCACGGTGCGTGGCGTGGGACAACAAGCGGGATCTGGCGCTGTTGAGGGTGGTTGCTGCTCAGCCTGCGACACTGGGCGGGGCGGCAAGAGGGGCCTTTCCGTCTGTGCAGCTTGGGGACGCTGCACCTTTACTAGGAGATAAGTTGGTATGCGTTGGTCACCCAGGGAGCGAGGACCTTGAAGCTGCCGAGCCCGGCATCAAGACGGGCTACGACGTGCTACATCTCAGCACGGGGACCTTCAGAGGCAATGCCGAGGGACATCATCTGCAGGATAACTCGGATATCGGCGCACTTCAGCATGACTGCTGGACATACTGGGGTCATAGTGGTGCCCCGTTATTTGACAGGAGGAGCGGGAAGTTGGTTGGGCTGCACTCATCGTGGGATGATGAGACGGCGATGCGTAGGGGAGTTGCCTTCGAGGCAATCGCGGCATTCATGAAGCAGAATACTTGCTAGATGTTATGCTGAGATGCTTGTCGAGGCGTCATACGCATAGGGATACTGACACCACTCAAATACGTCATAATTATCTGGACAGGACTTGATTTGAATGAAGACGTTTATTCCAGGTATCTAAAGTACCAGTGCGGCCTAACACTAAAACAACGTGAGAACTTCCTAGTCCTTTTGCAAGCATCGCGAAACCGTCCTCCGGCGCCAGAGTAGCAAAGCACCGCGAACCCCTTCTCAACTCTTCGCATCACAAAAACAGCGCGAACTACCGTGCGGAATAGCCAGCAACTTCACTGCAGCCGTCTGTCTAGTAGTCGCCTAACTGGAGGGCAAGCACACCATACGTCGGAAAGCGGTAGTGGTCGTATTTCACTCCGAGGATCTCATCGACCTTCATGCGCTCCGCCCAGAGCTCAATCTGCTTCATGGGGCTACGATCACGTTTGGTGCGATGGTCCTTCCAACCCTTATCCCCAGGCCGGACCTCCACAAAACGAAGCCCAGGACCATAAAAGACAAAGCGATCCCCTTGGGCAGCGTCCACGTGGCGGTAAGAAGAACGACGCACGAGGTCGTAGTCAATCAGCCAGATATGCACGCCTTCGGCCGCGGGAAGAGGCTTGGGGACGTAGCTGTCGATCTTCTTGACCCACTCCCAGGCGAAGTGCTTGAGATGGGTGCGCTCGAAGTGCCCGTTGTGCGCGAACGGAAAGACGTTGCGGCCGTCGGCAGCCCAGGGAATGCTGCTGTCGCCCCAGACGGGAGGGTCGACGGGCTCGAGAACGATGAGGTCGTCTGCGCCGAGCATGAAGAACTCTTCGCCTCTTCGCGTGATCATCCTGCCCATCGTCGGGCGGGACCTGTCCGGAACCTGAGAGCTCGTGTTGCGCGTGACGCTGGCTGGGATGCCGCTCTTGATCTGCTGAATGTATCCCGACGCCATACGTGCTGTGAGGTCGCTATCATCGCGCAAGTCTTCCTTGCTGGCGATGTAGAGGCGAGGGACCTTGTACGTAGTTGAGGGATCGTCTTCAATCAAGTCATCGAAGGAGCTATCATCGTTGAATCCGACCAGGATGATTTCGTTGTCCTCCTTGCGAGGCTCATCACCGCCGTGCGGGTGTCTGCTCTCGTAGCAGAAGTAGTGGACGAGGGGGCGAGCTCTATCGGAAGAGGAGCTTTTTCTGGTTGTGCTGGAGGTGCTTCCAGATCCGACTGAGTAGGAAGGGCTAGCTGGGAGATCCTTGGCCACCTCCTTACCCTTTGACTCTCTCTTGCTCTTCGAGTGACCCTCGGCTTCCTCATATCCTTTGCTCTTCGGATCTCCCTTTCCCTTGGCCTCGATTGGGTTGAAGATTACGGTATCTTTCCGCTTCAAGGTGCGGTCCGGCATGGCTTTGTCCTTCGGCATGCCAGGAATGGTTGAGCTACCACTACTATGGGACTTCTCTGGCTTGGAGTTGCTGTCATTGTCCTTGGAATCCTTAGAGGCCGACGCTCCAGATGCACCGCCTTTGCGCTTCTTCTGCAAGCCAGAAAACAGGCCCTTTAGTCCGCTTTGACACGACGACATGATGGCTGCTTGCTCGAGCTAAGTACTCTTTTGGCTGATGGTTTGCGACTAACTCGCTTTGAAAGTCAGTGCCCATGTACAGGTACACTAGAGACCGAGCTGTACCAGAAAACTTACATCAGGCTGCTGGCAGACTCAATGGACCTAATCACCTCTCACCCTCAGCTCCAGTTACGGCTGATAAGAATGAAGAAAGAAAATTGCTTGGAGAACGGCAGTCTCCTGAAAATTCTGGCTATCCCTGGTTGTGAGACTTAACTTCATCGGTTCAAATGCCATGGGAGGATGGAGAGAGAAGAGAATACTCACCAGTATGACTCAGCACTGAGAATGATCTTGCTACTCCTCGTCCAGCATCCAATGCTCTAATGATGGATGATGAACAGCTGGGAGAGCCAAGAGTTATCTTCTGAATGAGTCTCGACTGGGGACAGAGACCCTGTCAGTCACCTGCTGCTTGCAAAAGCCAATGCCATGAATGAATAGAGACCACAGTTTACTGACGCTGAACACTTACGGTTGATGCTGCTGGGCTGATACCCGTGGCTGTATCTTGGGTCTTGGGCCTCGAGTCACTAACGACCGAAAATGAAGGAGAGCACGCTGACTCTCACGCTTCGTTCAAGAATTCAGATACCGTGTTCCAGTGGATCAGAATACGGGGTAAAGACGATGATGAGAATCTTCCCAATGCGAAGAGTCTCAAAGCCTTCTCGTTTCGTGCCCAAGAGACACGTCTGGAAGACCAGATGCGAATGGCTTGTAGCTCACGCAAAGACCTTTTGACAGAAGGTTGTAAAAGTAAAAGAGGAAGAGGGAAGGGAAATAGACTGTCTACTCTTTGTGGGAGAGAGCCAAAGGCGTGGGGCCTGGTACCGGCCAATAGAGCGGACAGTTAATAGCTGAGGCTTTGAAAACTTCACGAGGGGCGCACAAAGCGTGGAGTGGAGGGATTAAAGCGGGCTGCCAGTCGACAGTGAGGCTTGCCAGTCGACGGTGAGGCTTGCCAGTCGACGATGAGGCTTGCCAGTCGACGGTGAGGCCCTTCAGTCAGTCGAGAGGCTGGGAATCACAGATTAATGGCCGTTGTGAGGTTGAAGTAGACCCCTAAGTCCTCGAGCGGCACTAATGTAAGTCGTTGTAGCGTGCTTGCATTCTCGGGCACTTCGTATGTGTGACTTGACCGACGTAGTCTCAACTTATAGATGTGGCGGGCATATGGGGCAGCTCGACTTGTTGGCCATTCTCTAGATAGCAATGTGGGGTTCGAGCAGGAAATCACCATGTCTTCCACAGACTGGAACTTGCTTTGAAAGAAGCACGACGGTCAGGGAACTTCAATATTAGACTGCCCGTGTTCTGGAATACTCAGAGAACATATAGTTCATTGTTCACGTTGGACGCCAGAGTCAGATGGTTGATCGTAACCGCCGTGTAGAGTCATGATGGAGATCAACAGCCATGAAGACCCATACGCCTGGTACAAATTTGCTACTTCGCACCTCCCATTACCCAGACTCGCTTGCCGTAACGGCGGGGCATGGCGACTCCGTGATGATTGCAATGCCCCAGCCGGTTGTACACTGAACACATGATGTCTGAGTCGGGCATATTGTCGTAGTTGTGGGTTGAACCTGCATCCTTGGACAACCGCACCGAAGAGTGAGAGGATCTATATTCCGTCAGAGATTTCTCACAATTTTGGGCATATGAGCTTGGGAACTCGAAGACAACACGAAGCCTTACAGTCTGCATAACAATAACCGGTTGGATGGCAAGGGATGGCGCATCCTGTCGTTGCCCAATCTGTCTGCGTGGGCCTATAGGTGCAACTGTCCGGCAGAGTAGATATGGATGTTGTAGGAGTCGTACTGATGCTAGTATTGGAACTGGACGTTGTTGTTGTCAAAGTGGTGCTTGGTTTAGCAGGAGCACACCCATCCACATCGCCTCGCACACGCGCCGCCGTTGCGCTAGAGATGGTGTTAGTCTAAGTACTTATTTTTGGATCTAGTGATATGGCCATGACGTACCATAGCACAGTAAATAGAGCTGTAAACGATCGTGGGAGAGTCAAGAGAACCATAGTGAGTATCGGTGGTGGTGGTGGAAGTGCAGTTGCAAAAACGGACCTGTTCCTGATCACTAAGGTCGTGCGTTAGCCAGGGTATTATAATGGGAGTCGCATTCCCAGGTAACGAGATCCTACCAGCGTGAGGTTTCATCCGTCTCACTTCAACGCAATTCATCAAATTAATACGAAGTTAAGGGCTTGGCATATGTAAGCCATGTAACACATAGCTCCGTTTAGGCTGCCCTTATGGCCGGACGGAAGCAGCCGGCACCGACGGCCTATACATCCGGTGACACTGAGGTAAGGCGCAAAAGCCCTGCCAAGAGGTTGATTGTATGATCCGGAGGAATTCTCTATGTGTGCTGAGGACAGTGATCTGTGTCATTGCTTCGGAGAGGCCAAACCTTTCTACTCTTCCCATATTCGATGTCCAAATATGGATCTTCAACGCAAGGGAGAAGATAATTGAGACCCTTCACAGCCATCATCTTGGCGCAAGCTCCGGTCCTGGATGGGACGATGCAACATTCTCAACCGATGGTTTCCCTCATCCCTTGTCTCAACTTGGTAACGAGCGGCTGAGTCTGTCAGTTCTCTCTGATTCCCTTCGCGAACAGCACCTGCTTCAATCTACTGATCGTAACAGCCTGCGTCGCTGAACTCGCGAGCCCGTCAATGTCCATACCATCGCAATCCGCTGTCTCTTCAGTGTCATCTTTCTCCCAATCCCAGACAAAAGGAGTCTTCCCCTTCGCGATAATCGCATTAAATTTGTCCTGCTTGGTCCAGTAATTTGTCTCCACCATCTCGCGGAAAGCATTCTCACCGTCCTCCTTGATTGGTGTCTTTGCAATTCCAGCACTTTCCGCGCTTTCCTTGGCCAATTCCTGGATGTGCTGGTGGAACAACCCGGCAGCCTCCGGTTGGGTAAGCTTGAAATAAGTCTGATTAGCAGCCTTCGCGTACTGATCCTCCACGACGTAGCGACGGTTGAAATCAGCATATTTGGAGGCCAGCTCTTGACAGACAGGAAATCTTTTTGAAGCGCCCTGGTGTGCGAGCTCGGTGTCCTCCCGGAAATGCGAGGCCAGTTGAAGAGCAACCCAATCATTGCGGATGTGGCTCGTACGCTCCATGATTGACAGACTGTGCCACAATTCGCGGTAGAAGTCCGCTGCAAGCTTGACTGTGATAGTGATTAAATTCAGTACATGATAACTTGTCTCTAGATTGGAGGGAAGACTGACACTGTCTCATCATGTTCTCGTTCTTTAGCATGTCCTCGATAGCCTCATACCAGGACTTGACCATGGGCTCACTCAGATCATTGCCCGTGAGCTCCGCACGCCAACCAGTACCCATGAGTATAAGGTACTGCTGCGGGACCCCGTCTATCAGACGCATGATGATAGCTCGCTTTGCCTCATTAGCCACGCTGCCACGTCGATGAGAGTAGTCTGGGAAGATAATCAAGCCAGGTCAGTCCTTCTAGCTGATGGATAAAACTTTCCTGTACAATAACCTCACCAAATCGAGCATCGAAAAGGCTGGCATCCTACGTCAGCGGTTAACAGGATATCTACATTCATGTGACACGACTCACCGACGAGGGCGTGTATCCCCAAGGGCATTCATGTTGACTTATTAAAGTTTAAATTAAAGGAAGTTGAAGAAATGAGGACGTCCTTTTCGGTTATGTTGGGGATTGAGGTTCAATCTCATCACCGGCACTGCAGGATAGAGAGAACTGTGTCACATGAAGTCACGCGGCAGTGAAGTATTGCGTTGGAGAAATCGAACTACTGGTTTTAATAGACGAGTATCAACATGGTGACAGCTGCCTACAATCACTCCAATTTCGAAGACTGGGAAAGAACTGGTGGCAAATTTTATCAGAGCTGGAGATAAATCCCTACAGGGCCCCAAGTCGACAGGTGAATGTCAATGTCGAAAGCAGCTTCGCCTCGTCAATACCTAAGGCTGAGGTACCTTACCACCTTGGGTACCTTACCTACTCCAGCCAAGGCAGGTACAGGTGCCTTAAGGTGCCCGAGGCAAGCAAGTTCGACGTACCTGCCTACCTTGGTAAGGAGGAGCAACTCCCAGGTGTGATTGATACTCGTTTTGAACAGGTTTTTGTTTTTCTTTTACTCAAGGGCAGGTGCGCCTCACGATTTCGTGACACATGAGGGCCTCCATCATGGATGACAGTCAAAATAAGTAGGTACTTAGCCTTGTGCCTGGCGTTCTTATCTAGTCAAGTGCGAACTGAGAGGTGACGCTATTGGAGGACTTGATTTAGACGATACCGCGACCAGCACTTGAAGACTCGAACCATGTTGCCCGTGTGAGCCACCATTCAACACTTTCTACCACGTCCAATGCGATTTCGATCGGCGACTGACGAACAGCAAGCCGCGCTAACGGAGGTCATTCCCGCCTCTAGGTCGCTGTGTCTTGCTTTCAGCTTTTAGAAATTATATATGGAATCGACAACAATAGTCGCAGTAAAAGCCAAAGTCGGCAATTAGAAGACCCCGATCGCGATGCAAGTCCGTGCCACAGGCCGAGTGGGACGCGCTGCCAGCCGCACAGCTATCGCTCATCACCGCGTACATGAACGCGCGTCGGGCTGACTGGTTAGTCATGCGCGGCGCCGACGAGACCGCCGCGTCACGCCTCTCTCAACTGAACCTGTAGCGCCTAGGGCTCACTCCGTCGAAGCCAGGGACAGTACCGGACTTCCCTCCGGCTCCGGCAGCGGCAGGAGGAGCAGGAGGAGGCGGGGGAGGAACAGAGGCGGATGATTATCTCATGCCCGAAGAAGTTGCTGGCGTAGAACACTTCGGCTTGCCGCGCGAGCAGGTTGGCACGCCGCTGTTTGAGATCGCCGAGGTCATGCACCGCTAGGGGAGCGAGTGGTGGGGCTTCATAGCGTTCCGGGTGTGCGGGTACAAGTCGGCGGACGGGCAGGCCCGGCGCGACGAGTTTTGGCATCGGCGGGGTAAGATGATGAACGACAGGCTCCGCAAGTTGGTCATAGACGGGATCGTTAACGCCGAGCCTGCGGGCTTCCGGCCCAGGAACGATGATGACGGTGGGTTCGACGAGGGCCGCTTCAAGGAGGAGTCCGAGGCCGTCATGGCTGGTGGTATCTTGCCGTGGTGGCGTCTCATGCTCAATGAGAATGAGCACCTGGAGGATATGGGCCAGCAAGATATACAGTGTATCTTCCGTGAGATGTTGAAGCTGGACGAGGAGGAGGACGAAAGTCTACCGAATCGGGTGCCGGTTGGGGTTGACGCCGGTTTGTGTCTGATGGTGGACGACGGGGTAGTGGATAGCCTGCTGGATGAGCGAGAGGGAAGGCGGCCGTATATAATCGGGGTCCTAAGCGATATTGACGATGGTGAGGTTCCGGATGAGGCTGAGGCGGTGCATTTCAACATCGCGCTGGCTTCTGTGGTGGATCTATGGCGCCAGGTTCAAGTACAGAGTTTTAACGTATTGATCCCGCCCGAGGGGAAGGTGTATGCGGTCCTGGCGTTTTCGAAGGCGCCGAGTAAGGTAGTTGCCGATCTATCGCGTCACATACTCAACTAATATACTTATTAATAAGTGGTAATAATTATAGTTATTAGGAGTGAATATTAATCTCTTATAGTTCGTTGTCTAGGTTAAGGTAATTCTAAGACATCTCTACTTCTCGTTACCGATAATCCCCCGCTAGGGGTCATAGGGGCATGTGTGGTTCCCACACTCAGGCAAGCTCTACAAGCTTTATTCAGCATCATGTCAGGAATCAAGCACTCCCCTTTTCGGGATAAGCTTGGGAATCTGATCTAGCTCTGCGGGGAACCCTGTTCGAAAAGCTACTCCAACCTACGCAACAGTCTCAAGTCAGATTCTGGCTCTGTGGCTCTACCCTAGTATTCGGAAAACCGGGCTTACAACCTGCCGAAATTGAGGTCTGATGGTACCAAAACTTTGGCAGCACAATACCAGAATTTCCGTAGAAACCTCGACACTAGGCCAACGACTCTCCTCTTCCAGTTGCTCGGATCTCCAGATCTCCGTATGCCCTTCGACAGCGTGATCAGATCTGTTATAGTATTGAGCGAAAGGACTCTACGATTTCGACAGGCCTTCGGCAGTCCTCACATCGTCCTTGGATGACTGCTCATCGATGTTGGATCTTTGACATAAAGCCATCACACCATGCCCGATACGAACAATCGTTTTCTCTCCCCGCCCTGAAAGCGGTCCAAGAGGGTGAGGGTTGAAGCGTTTGCAAGCGGATCTTGGGCAGCGTGGGCATTCGTCACCATCAGACCATTGCAACAGCCCGGTATGGTCCTTTCTACTCGGTACGCTTAGTCAAAACCAGTTGTAGTCACTAATATGGCATGGAATTGCCGTATGTATTTGCCATGACGATGTGCAGCTTCCTCGCGCGCCGGCCCGACATAGCCATTGTCTTTACAAGCATGCCGTTTTTCGTCTCGGTGCCACTCCGGCGACGGACGCATCGGTCTTCTCCTCCTAGTCGGCAAAGTGGCTCTTTTTCTCCGCAACTTTGCGACTCCGTTGCTGCGCTAGATCCCCGGCATCTTTAGCGCTGACAAGAGTTCCGCCGCCGTGCCGAATCGTGGAGAAGACTTCCCCATGATCATGTCCCAATTTCTTGACAAACCTTGGTTTCTCTCAACCAGCTTCTTGATTTTTCGATTGGCTTTTTGGATCAGAGACCCAGGTAACGTAGTATTAGTTTTGACAATGAATAATTCGTCCTGCATACAGCATATTCACCCCGCGTTAGGTTGTCTCGGAAGGTGGTTGCTCGTGTAAGATGAGCCCTGAGCCGATCACCTCGCTAATCTCCAACATATAAGAGCCCAGGGTAGACACATTTTGTCCATGGATGTAGACAGAGGTGCAAGTAGGGCCAACTGCATTACTCCGTGGCCGTCATCATGCATTCTACTCCTTCTCTTCTCGCTATCGTCTCCGTCGGCCTCTTCACCGGCGCCTTCGCTCAGACTGCTGACCCATCAACAATCACCGTCCCATCAGGACAAAGCACCGCGCTCTACCCCGAATTCACTTATGCCCCCCATGCTGACGCCGACTACAAACCTCATCATGCAGGCTTGCGAGTCGCGCATGGAAATGGCAGTGTGTCGCCACTCAATCCCTCGCTTCTCCCACTCCCCCCAAGCTCCCCGCCAGCACTCCCGCCATGGACACCTCAGAACCCCAAGACATACTGGTACGAAGAGATCCATCACAACGGGATATCCCCATTCATCGTCAACGGAACGTCCTGGAAGGTCTTCCGAAATGTGAAAGACTATGGAGCGAAAGGGGACGGCCAGACGGACGATTCAGCGGCCATCCAAGCGGCAATCAACGACGGAGGCCGTGGACCTGGTGGTAATGGTTTCGGGACGACCGGAGCTCCAGCCGTTGTTTACTTTCCCGAAGGAACGTATTTGATGAAATCCAGTGTCCAGTCGTTTGTCGATACCATGTTGATCGGAAACCCAATCCAACGCCCTACGCTCAAAGTCTCTCCCGACTTCGTAGACTCTACTCTCCTCTTCATGAAGGATCCCTCGCTGGACGCTACCATTAATTTCTACATCGTCACCAAGAACCTCGTGCTCGACTCCACCGAGTTCCCGGCGTCCAAAGCTCTTACACTTGTAGACTGGTCCCTCTCGCAGGCCACCCAGCTCACCAACATGCTCTTCCGCATGCCGCAAAACTCGCGCCACACCGGTGTCTCTACTCCGGAAGGAGGCTCAGGAACGTTCATGGGCAACCTCGACTTCGTCGGTGGTCTGGTCGGCATCAACATGAACAACCAGCAGTACAACGTCAAATCGTGCACATTCACCGGCACAACTACCGGAGTCGTCGTCAGTCACGGTTTCGCCCTACTCTTCCAAGACTTCACCTTCACCAACGTCGGTACCGGTATCAATGCCACCGCCGGCGGTATTGGCAATGTCGGGAGTATTGCGTTGATTGACTCCACTGCCAACTCGGTACAGACACTTATCGCAACAAAGCCGCAGAACACGGTCAACACGACACTTGCAGATGATTCGATCGTCATCGACAACCTCCAGGCGAATAATGTACGCGATACGGTTGTTGCCGGAGGAACCACAATTCTACGTGGTGGCGTCCGGAAGACATTTGTGTACGGCAGATCGTATCTCCGAAACGGTCCTCCCGGCGGTGTGCATGATAATGGAGTGTCGTATGACTCGTCTAGACCTTCTGCCTTGGTATCCGGAGGCAAGTTCTTTGTCATGGCGCCGCCTACATATCAAGACTATAGTCTGCAGCAGGTGGTAAACATCAAGGATGTCAAGGGATTCCCGGTCCATGGAGACGGACAAACAGTAAGCCCTCCGCTGAGTTCTCCTCGTCCAACGCTGACTTTCAAATAGGATGATACGTACAATATCAACCTCATTCTGGCCGCTAATGCCGGTCGTGCAGTCACCTTCTTCCCGCAGGGAACCTATCTCGTCACAGACACCATCCGCGTACCCCCAGGTTCGCGCATCGTCGGCGAAGCCTTCAGCGCCATCTCCGCCGTCGGCTCCAAGTTCGCCAACGCCGACGCGCCCCATCCCATGGTCCAGGTCGGCCTCCCCGGCCAGCACGGCGTCGCTCAGATCTCCGACATGCTCTTCACCGTCGGCGACGTGCTACCCGGCTGCATCCTCGTCGAGGTCAACATGGCGGGCGACCAGCCCGGCGACGTGGGCTTCTGGAACAGCCACATGCGAGTCGGCGGTGCGATGGGATCTGCCGTCGAGACCAAGTGCCAGGGCGGTGTCCCGTGCAAGGCCGCCTTCATGCTCCTGCACGTCACGCGCACGGCGTCGGTCTATATCGAGGACATGTGGGGATGGACGGCCGACCACGACCTCGACGGCGACTTCAACCAGCTCATCTCGACCGGGCGGGGTGCTCTGATCGAGTCGGTCAATGGCGTGTGGCTGGTCGGAACCGCGATGGAGCACAACACCCTGTACCAGTACAACCTCGTCGGAGCATCCAACGTGTTCATCGGCATGCAGCAAAGCGAGACGGTGTACTGGCAAGGTACTGGTGGGCCCGCGCTGGCTCCTTTCCCGTGGACTCCGTCGCAGGCCTACGCCGATCCCACGTTTACTTCCTGCGCCGAGGACGACGCGAACTGTCGCATGGGATGGTACCAGCGCGTCGTCGGCGGCAGCGACCTGTCCGTCTGGAGCTCGGGCTTCTGGACATTTTTCAACGATGTCGGGGCTTGTAAGGGAGTCAACGGAACGTGTCAGGATAACGCCGTCGAGATCATCGGCGACCCGGAGAGGCTGATCTGGTGGAACCTCAACACTAGGGGGGTCTTGAACATGCTTATCGACGATGGGCAGATTGTCGAGACGCGAAATAATAACCCGGGAAGCTGGGATGCTGTCGTTGCGGCTTCGCTGACGCATTCGGGGCTGAACCAGGGAAGGAAGTGCCGAAAATAAGAATGAATTGCTTGCTTGGAGCTAACAAGCTTGTCCGGCATTATGTTCATTTCAACAGGAACACGGCAAGAGACCTAGTTGGAGGCAGGAAAATGGGGGGGACTGACTTGGGCAAAGTAAAGACCTATCTTTACACTAGACGGGGCCACCAGGAAACCGGCACGCCCCTTTCCCAGCACATTTCTGCAATTCATAGCGCACTATATATCTTTAAAGTAATGAACTCAGTATGATATTTGCTATTTGTTAGGACTGGAACACATCCTAAACGATCTGACACAAAAGGAGCGACCTGCCGGCAAGTGAAAGCAATGGCACTTAGCCTACTCGCATATGGGACCTCGCCACGTCACATGAGGGAGACTTTTCTAAGACGTTTTGCAGCAATACCACGACAACAGATGCCCAGTCTGCCCAGCTCGATGAGACAGAGGCCAATAGATTAACTGGACATAACGTTATGAGGAATTTCTTCAGAGAGGCCAGCCCTATGTCAAAGACCTCCTTGGGTACGCCCATCCGGCGTCCACTTATCCGACGCGTGAAAAGACCGACGGAGTGTTCTTCCAGTCTGCCTCTGACTTGTGATATACGCCCGCCATTACATAGTAGCTCAACGTCCGCCAAGCAAGAGGCAGAACAATGGGTGCGAGTGGAAGTTCGCCCAATAGTGTATTTATCGAGTCTTCCTCTTCCATCACAACGTCTTCGTCGCGTAAAACTGAAATTTCGTCCGGCAAGGAGTCAATCGACCCTGATATACACAGTCTCGACGAACTGTGCATATGAAAGTGACGGTCCAGGGAGTGACACGTCTGTCCGTTATGTACTGTGCCTTCAAGTCGGTGATTCAGACATGGGCCTCCCCACAACCCGAAGAGCGACATAAGCTAGAGATGGCGTTAGTCGCGGTGAGTTTGAGACCTCGTCAGGTGAGAGTTTGATGTATGACGCACGCAGAACTGATGGCCGACTGACCGTACAAGTCGGTGGGGTAGCCAAGAAGGAATGCAAAGGAAGGCTTACGAGTTGGCAGACGGACCAAATAATAGATGAGGCAGGAGAGAGGAAGACATGGTAAATTACCTCAGTAATTGTCAGCATGTGCCAACGGACGGATACCGAGAGCTGATCTGGGGCCGGTGAAGGAGTGGTGTTCTCAAACTGGCTGTGGCCCATCTAGACCATGTCCTGCCTTGCCAACAAGGTTGCAGCGATGCTGGAGACGTAGAACAAGGTAATCGAGAGCTGCTGATGGGGTCATCGAAGCCCAATTCTGTTTTTGTATTCATAGCCGATTAATAGACAAGGTCTGGAGAGTTATCAGCCAGGCAGGTATTGCCGTGAGTTTCGTCTGGTGTAGGCGCTTTAGGTGTAGAATCAAGCGCCTCTCAGGTCGGGTGGGGTCTTCTGTAAATTTCTTTGGAAGACAAAGATGTAAACCATTACTCTGACCTAAATTTTGATGTTGCATCTAGAGGTGAATGACAGCTAGCCATGGGCAAGTTCTCCACTCTGCTGTTTACCATCGTGACGTGCACATTCTCTTTTCCCCCCTCAACACCACAATCCTTCTCGGCGACATCATCGCCACATAAGCAAGTGTCGGCGGGCGCATAGCGATCAGTGCTTTTGTTCATTCCTCCCGGTCCAAACCGAGCCAGCACTCGCAAAAATGGGCATCCCTTCTCTCTTTCACGCATCTCCTCCACCCCTCGAGGCAACTTTCCATTACCCACCCGAGGAGCCAGGCGAGCCATCAACTACCATCACCCTGCGCCCGAAACTTGGTGAGAAAATGAACGTGGTCAAGGCCGGGGCCGACTTTGCGGGTAAGCAAGCATACCTGCTTACAGGCAGCCATCCTCCTGTCTGTTTCGGCCTGATTTGCTAATGCGCCGTTTGTGCTACTATCTCCAGCGAAAATTATGAAGGACGACCAGGTTGACGACGGTGCCAATGACGGCACATTTCACTCTGTTCTACGCCACTGCCTTCTGAAGGGAGATATCATCAAGACCAAGTGCGACGACGCGCAACTCATCTCTCGTATGGTTGCTAAGAGCCACCGTTCAAGCAATGCAGACAGGCGTGTATTTGTCAATGCCATTGTCACTTGCGTCGCCATTTTCAATGTCGCCATTGTCATGGTTGTCATGGTTGTCATGGTTGCCATTGTCGCTATGATTTACCTGCTCGGATGGGTTGGTGGAAAAGACTTGATCATGGAACTTGCCAAGAAATAGGATCGGTAAGCCTCAACTCGAGATCTCCCTCGCATTGGCGAACCTAACATATCCCCGACCAAACAGCAACATAATTTTGATTGACAATTGCGGTGGACGAGGCGTTACGGTGGACATCGACGACATTTCGGCAGAGGCGTTAGGGCTGATGGTATTTCCTGGGGAGGCGTTCCAGATTTCGTTCACACCGGTCCGCGCGGAGGGGAAGCAACGGTTTAACCCTCTACACAACTAGTCACAGACCTGAATAACGGATGAGCTTTCTGAGCTGAAGACCAGCAATTGGCCCTCTCTTTCCTCGTACGATGATTCATATGCTCCTTTTAGTGTCGACTAACCCGCGATCTTTACGCAACTACCTTACCGAAGGTAAAATAAGTGCTGAAGCAAGGCTTGATATGGGACTAAACTATTGCTACTCCCGCGAAGTACCCCTCCAATCTACCCTATCTTGCTGTAGTGTCGTTGCTGATGCATCGCCGCTAGGTAGGTGATATCCGCTCGTTTCAGATTGGCCAATTCACTTGAAGATGGCTAAAAACGGCAAATTCTGACCCTGGCGGCAAGGTGCGCTAGCTGTTGCCCCATTAACACCGCACTTGTTAGCACTGCTCCATCAACGTTCGGGATTTTACTGAAATGCCTGGCCCTATTTGCTTCAAAAGGACGAAATTTCAAGGCAGCTCATATACGCCACAGAGATCATATAATACAATTAGCAACACCAGTGGGAGTCGTGTGGCAATGGCACCAAGCCGCAACCCCTCATGCTATGCATTACACCGTGTGTTAAGTCGGCTATGGAGCATCCCGCTGCAATGAGTCCCAATGGTTTCCAGCTTCACCGGCCTCCGCGACGGACGATCAAAGAAATTCTGGACAACATAGACGGCTGTTTGCATGGCCCCAGGGGCGATTTTATGCAGAAGCACTTTAGCAACTTTCAGTATGCCCACAAGATGCCCTTTTGGAAAATCCGGGCAGCTGGAAGAGTCGGTTGCCGCTGTGCGGTTCCACCCGACACCCCAACACCAGTTAGTTTCCTACAACGGTCTTCCAATTCTGCATCACGGGAGGAGGACGGCGCTCGGGGTTCGTACTCTATTGCGCTTCTGTTGGTCCGCGCATCAGGTCTTCGCTAGTCAGCCTACACCGCTCTTGCTACATGGCTTCTAGATATGTAGTTGATTGATCGAACTTTGGACCTTTAATTGATCTGGCTTGTATTGCAGCGATATTTTCGACGTTCAGAAGGAACTCCTGCAAGTTTCTGTGTATCATTTTCAGATACCAGCGGATGATGACCAGGACCTGAGAACAATGGATGTATCCAAGAGCAACGACGGGAAGTAACTTGCATACCGACGGAGTAGTCGAGCATACGGAAGAAACCGGCAACTTATTTCAAAATCGTACTTTGGCCTACATCGTTACCTCTCCTATTGGCAAACCTTTGCATACTTTTCATTCCCTCTTACAGTTGCTTCAAGTCTTCAGCGATGCTATCAATTGTCACCGAGCTGCTGTTATGACGCCAAGATTCTTCACCAAGATATACTTCCCGGCCATGATGAGGGAGGGCCCTATGGAATTCCGATCGACCCCGATTCGGCGATAGAGCTTGCCGCAGAATTAGAAACACAGGCTGACATCGCCGTCACTAGGCCGTTTCTGGATATTGGCGTTTTGAAGAACCAATGACATACCTATCGCTACGACCCAGGGTCCTTCCTTTACGTCTTCTTCTGAACAATCATAACGAGTCACACGGAGGGCCCCCCTGAGACAAGCAAGCCTCAAGAATGCAGTAACGGCGACTGTGGCATGCTGGCGGTAAGCAAGCCCCTTGGGATGGACAGGAATGGCATCCGGCCCGTCTTGGAGGTATTTGACCCCAAAATCAAGTCCCCCAAGCCGTTTGCCGAAAATCTGCGCCGGATTCCCTTTCCACTAGACTTACACGCTGGGAAGATTTGGCCAGGGACCGACAGCTTCCCGGAAGGTGTAGATAAGCTATACGATGGATTGACCTGCGCGTTCGAATGAGATTTTGTTTCTGAGGGGGAAAGACAGATGTTATATTATTAGAGAGTATGTCGAAGATGGGGTTAGTGTGGCAGTTCGATAAGGTTCAAACTCTATTCGACTTTCCTAACATTGTTCCATCCCGCCATAGCAAAACTAGGAACTCGTAAGTCCTTCTACGCCACACCAGTTTTGTCCTACTTCGGGGATACCCCCGAGTGTTGAACCAGTGCAGGCAGGTAGTTCGACAGGCAGACTGACTTATTTCTTCCGCTACTGTTTAGTTGATCCTGCGTATATCAACAGAGGATGAGTCACGAGAAATGGGGACTGGCCGCCCTCGTGGTTGGGTTTCTGGCAAGTGTTTGCGGCGAGATCCGCTGTTTGTTAGCGCAGGACGGGGCACAAAGACGGGCACTCACAGATATCCAATAACCTTGGCATTATATTTAGCACCGAGATACCTAGCTCGTAGCCGTACACGAGCAACATTCCCCCTGAACAGGCTGAGTTGGCCACGAAAAGTATGGTGGTAACAATGTTCTTGGCGAGTAACAGCCATATAAGGCCTCCTAAAAGAAGGAAAGGTGATGTAACGGTGCTCTCCCTGAAGTGGTGGATATGAACACCTCCAACGCTGGGCACTGACCGTCGACATAACATGAAAGCTTCGATGCAGCCGTTCTGATTGCCTGCGAGCGAGCATTGATGCATTCCTTTGTCGGTTGTGCCGCGCGCCATCGCACTTCTTTCGCAGAAGGGTGAATCGAGATTTAATGACGGCGACCAGCATTACTCCCAGTCCCATACGTAAAGTTCTGTTCTCGTCCAAATGGTACCATTCCTTATGTTCATTGCAATGCTTGTCGCAGTATACTATTGGCGCCGCGTCAGCGGCTAAGTCATCTCAGCAGTCCAGATTGCCATAATTGCCATAATTGCCAGCCTCTAGGCGAGTTTCTAGGTGCCTTGTTCAGTGGTGATCCGGGACGATCCCGATCAGACAGATCGTTAAAGTCTAGAGTCAACTTCGATGTCGTTGAAGATGAAGTGGGTCCGATGTGGTAGATCCCATGACTGCCCGCGTGACTAAGCTGAGCCGAACCGCTTGCAATTAACGAGTGTCGCGTTCTCTTTCCTCATGAGCGCGCATTCTCGAAACCTTGACCGAATGCTCCCAGTCAATGCATGTTCAGACCTCAACTGCAAGGAACGAAACAACCAATAGACGACCATCCTGTGATCAGGTGTGTGCAGCCTTCGGTTCAATGACTGGAAACGCTCGACAACCTGGTCACTGGAAATTACAGCTTCCATCGTGGGGTAGCATCCATCCCCCTTGAGAGCCTAGTCCTGGACCATGTGCCCTTCAAAGTAATACTGCCTTTGCAAACTCGCCGTGTTCAACTCTGGGCTACAAGGGTCATCAGCCAAAACCCAAAATCTTACAGGCCACACACGTGAGGTCGCTCCAGATCTGCCGACTATGGCTGCTGACGTTTGACAATCACAGATCTTGATAATGACTGTCAGCACTTTACCTGCACGCTTTATACAGCACTTCGGCCTTGATAAAGCATGTTGCTGCCGTATCTTGCATATCTTAAAATGGCCTCGCAGCATTGTTTGCCCCTGACTGCTCGATACCCGGACCAGGACACGTTACAGTTTCCCGGGGCCGGGTCCGCAACGTCCTAGTGTCGGCATTACTTCGATCATTACTGCTCTCGCCAGGACCAAAAACGGCCCCCGTGGATGTTGGATTCACTAATGGAACACTCCGTGCGCTAGTACTACTACCGTTACTTACTTGCCAGCCAGTCACAACCAAGGGAATACAGCAAAAGCCGCCCGGACACTGATGAGGTTCTGGAGATGCGGCCCCACCCGCGATAGCGCCGATGCTAGTGGCACCACCTGCCGCGTTCCTGCAGGAGTCTATCTGCCTCCCCCTACGGCCCCGATCTCAAGCGTCCATCGTGTGTCGTCAGTGATTCGTCTCGCTGCCAATCGCTGGTGCCTTGCTGTCCCTACGGCGAGTGGCTGTAACGTCTCCACCAGCTCAGAAGATGAACTCTGCCGGAGCGCCAAGAGATAGACGACGGGCTCCACGGTTCCCACAAGCGCACGCTTGCCGCTTTTAGCACAACCCTCCGGTATTAGCTTCCCTCTGGATCTGCATAGCAGACCAGAGACACTGCCATTAGTCTGGCCTGATACCTAATCTGTCCTTCAACGATTGATGGTCTTCATCTAACAAGGCCACAAGACTCGGGCAGATCGATCCTGTTGTGCTGGTGTCTTACTCTCTCAACTTTGTTGTCACATTCCTGCGCGAAGCGGCATATGACATGGACGTTCGTCGTTTTCTCTTCTCTTGGCGCCCCCATGACACGGTGGGCTTGGGTAGCGGTAGTTCCATGAACGGTACTTATGCCGCATCCGTACTGCCGCCAGTCGCCCCGGGCGCTCTTATATCGGCCTTTCTACTCCTCGTTCCTTGCAATAGTGGGGGTCTCGGCATAGGGGTTTGCATTATGGAGAGCGACTGGCCGTGGATGCAGCTGCGTGGTGTCTCTCCTTACCCCAGAATATCCGGCACCTAGACCTAGCTGGCAGTCCACGCTGGTCTTCCACCTGCCCTTTTGGCCATCCATGGGATGAAGGCACCTGGAGCCTTTCCGTACGCGAGCTGTATATAAGTCCGCTGCAGATCCCCATCTCCTACCTCCCTTTCTTCGTCAAGCGTCGTTGATCTTGGTCTCTAGCTCGTAGATCAGTAGCCTCGCCACGTTCCCTACCTTTCGCTTCTGTACATTCCTTGTTCTATTCTCTGCATATATCTCACCCCTGTACATACTTCCCCCACTCACACGTCTATCTTGGATAGCATGCGTACTCACGCCTCACTCATTTCTCTCTTCGCCTCTCTGGCGTTTGCTTGGGACGCTCCCCAGTACTCGGGCTACAACCGGGTATGGCAGTCTACGTTCCCTTCGGCGTCGGGCACGCTGCCGGATACGAGCCAGTGGAACATCATCACCGGTAACTTGGGCGTCAACGCCGAACTCGAGACCTACACCTCGTCGACCAAGAATCTCCAGAATAGCGGCGGTGGCACGCTGCAGATCGTGCCCTGGCGCGACAGCTCCGTCTCCGGAGGCTGGACATCCGGCCGCCTCGAGTCCAAGTACACGTTCACCCCGGCAGCCGGCAAGCGGACCATGGGCGAGTCGCAGATCCGCTTCGGCGGCAACTCCGTCAACAACAAGAAGGGCATCTGGCCCGCATTCTGGCTGCTGGGCGATGTGCTCCGCCACGGCGGCAGCTGGCCGTCCTGCGGCGAGCTCGACGTGCTCGAGACGGTCAACGGCCAGCTCACCGGCTACGGAACCGTGCACTGCGACGTCTATCCCGGCGGTATCTGCAACGAGGGCAACGGCATCGGCGGCAACATTGCCATTCCCGACCAGAGCTGGCACACCTGGCGCATCGTCTGGGACCGCACTCCCTCGAGCTGGCAGAGCGAGAGCATCACCTGGTACATGGACGGCAAGCAGTTCCACCAGGTCACCGGCAGCCGCATCGGTAACCAGAACGTCTGGAACTCCCTCGCCCACAGCGCCGAGTACTTTATCCTGAACGTGGCTGTTGGTGGAAGCTGGGTGCGTTGCTTTCCCCTTCTGAGCAGTATTGTCGTTGTCCTTGCTAACCCAACACCTAGCCCGGATACCCCGATGGCAGCACCCAAGACGGCTACGGCAGCATGATGGAGGTCGGCTATGTTGCCCACTACCAGTCCACCTGAGGATGAACAACACCTCACTTTGCATCTACAACACTGCATACTTCACTTCTCGTATTTACCTTGGCTCGTATATGTTTGTTGTATATATGATTTCATGCTTTAACGATCAACAGGCGGTGGATTTGTGTCTTCTTCTCGCTCAGCTTCCTCGTTCGGCCGTCGCTTTTGCTGTACATATTTATTCATTCTTGTACATATCTCCAGTCGGACTAGTCAGCACTAGCTTGTGGTATATATCAACGTTGTCATGGGATGTGTAAACGACATACGGTGTATCTGCTACTTCACAATCTGCAGCGTGAATATCTTGTCGTTCTCTCCCACAGACGACGAACTGCCCCAATCAGCGAATGGAACCGCATGGACGCGATCAAGCACTGGGTCAAGACTTTATATTCAGATGCTATAGTAGCGTCGAGAGTTCGCAGGTACCCTTCGGCCCAGGCGGCCGGCCAGACTCCTGCATTGCACATTGCGATCTGGGACATGAACACTTAGTGAGCACATCTCGTCGCAAAGGGACCCAGAGAAAGGGACCGTATCATGAGTGACAGCGGGAGTGCCTTCGGTTTGAACACCACATCAAACTGATATGGCCGGGCGAGGGTGGATGCGGGATGATGGTAGACTTCATGGTGAACCGCAACGACTACCCATCATGACGCACGGGCAACAAGCATCCATCACGCGACAAGGTTGTACAGCAGAGTTAGGTCGGGGCGCTCTAATTGTTGGAGTTTTCGTCCTCCAGTCGTGCTTTACGTCTCGACACCATGACACTATCAAACCTTGACGATGCCCATAGATGGAGAGGCAAGGAAGGATATCTGTAGACAATGCGATTTATTGAAGCGACAGGTTTTGGAAGGACCGATAGAGTGCCCTGGCTTCCGTTGCTGAATGATGGGAAAGATAAAACTAAACTATAACGTTAAATGATCACCCAAAAAAAAAAAATTGGTAGCTTCTCTTTGATTGAGCGTGTCATCCTTAGTGCAGGGGCCATGCTAATCTTCTCTGTATCCTAACCAAATTGTCAGCATGAATCGAACTTGCGACCCCTCGAAAATGATGCTTACGTTATAAAAGACCAAATGCCCGAAGGCGAAAGATCAACGCCTTATTTGACCTATTAGACCAATGTCCGGATGGTCCGTGCTTCGGGTGGAGTTCTGTCGCGCTATTGGTGCCACAGTCCAAACGCCAAGGTATTATCATTTCAGAGTTCATCGCTGTAGAGCGCTAGAATTTTGGGCGGTAATTGGTATCAAGACAACGACTCGTTCTTTCTTAATCCGCCGGACTTTTATATTAAGAAAGTGACTCTGACCAGCAGTTCCATTCTCGAGGCACCATAACTCCCTTCTCAAGGCTACGCGAGACTGTGATTCTTCCATCAAGCATTAACTACTCCGTACCAAATCAGCCCCATGACGCCTCCCAGCAGAATAGCGACCGGCACCGGTAAGCCGAACCATGCCGCCGCCGTGTAACTCGCGGCCGTAGTAACGACCCACCACGGCTCTCGTCCCAGGCTTGTTCCGCTCGACATGGAAACATCCACGTATCCTATTTCCCAGAGCCTGTACACAGCCGTGTATATCAGACCTACGGCAGCCGCATTGATACCTCTGAGTACGGCCTTGACCCACGGGCGCGACCGTAGCGTCTTCCAGATGCCCATAGTACCGTGCACAAGGATTAGCCCCGGCGCGAAGATGCCGATGTAGCCCATTACTGCACCGGCTATAGTGGGCAAGCCGGCGTTTGCTGCTGCCAGGGAGCCTAGGTAGACAGCGACTGGTGTTCCAAGTCAGACGGTGATGGAAGAACGAGGAAGTGGACTTACAGTTGAAGTTGGGACCCGGGAATGATTGTACAATAGCTAAACCGAGTAAGAAGTCCCGCGGCGAGACCCAGCCTTCCGTCACGATGTATCTGCGAACCTTTTAGTTCATCTCACAGAAGCGAATCATCCGTTTGACTTACTCGCGCAGAAGTGGAATCACGACAGGACCGCCACCGAAGATGATCGTGCCAGCAAGGTACATGTTTGAGAACAGTCCGAACAGGAGTGGCCTTGAAGGCGCAACAGCTCGAGCCACCATGACGGCGATAAATGTAATGAAGAACACAGCGATCACTATCGTCCCTAGCTTCCAAGACACGGTCAGCTCGCGCTCAGAAGGTACCGCTCGCGCCTCGGTATTCTCCTGCAGGCCGGACGCCGCCTCTCCGCTACTTCGATGCGATGCTGCGCTAAGATCCTGTTGTGTCTCCGACATCCGCGTCAACTCGGCGTCCGGCTCCGTCTCAACATGTGTCGTCCACGGCAATCTGGATATCACACGTCTGGCAGCGCGACGGATAAAGCCCGTGTCCCAGGTAAGGGTAAATAAACCGGCCACGACAATGATCGCGGGAAAATACCACAGAGCATTATACATCATCCCGGCAGAAGCACCAAGAAAAACCAAGAATCTCGAGACCTTATCTGTGATTGCCTTGCCCGACAACTGCACTGCGGCTAGAGCGACTATCCCCACCGTTGCTGCGTTGAGGCCGGATAGCACGGCATATGCGATTTCTGGCATAGTGTTGCCTATATGTGACACGCCTAGAGATAGAGCAAACATGCCCGCTGCACCGGGGATGCTGCGACAAATTGTCAGATATATTTCGATCGAGCAGACATTAAGTGTGCGTGCCACTTACGACCAGATCAGAAATGCCGTTACGGCTGCCAGAAACCCATTACGGCGCAGGTTGATGCAGTACAGCATCTTCGTGCTTGCAGGGCCGGACAGAGCCTGCGTGACGGCAAAGAGCTCCTGGAATAGGGGCTCGTTGATCCAGCCGTGCTTCTCGACGAACCTCTTGTGGTACTGAGCCCTCGTTTAGTTTCTAAGCGCTGAAGGCTCGGCAGTTAAAGCAGGAAGAGTTCGTACAACCTGGAAGTGCACAGCCGGCCCGCCGAAGCAGGTAAAGCCGAGATCGCCATTTTTCGTAAGAGTTTCCAGCACTATCCTCTTGACGTTTACTGACCACTCCAGCTTAGGGAAGCGGTCTTGAAGACCACGGAAGACATCCACTACCGCTTTTCTCGTCGACCTCGACATGTTGGAGCTTGAAAAATGTCGTTAGCAGGGCGAGGTATACGGGATAGAATAATATCGATGATTCGTATTGGATGAAGCTGGTGCTGAAACAAGCAACCCTTGTGGAGGTGAGGTAAGGATGACCGCGATCACGCAATCGGCCTAGCCGCGAGTCGTCCAACACGTGTAGACTTAGCAGCTGCCAAGTGGTAAGAGTAACCTATACTTAGAGAAAGCTCAAACGCCAAGATTTACAGCCATTTTCCCACCATTACGTAGAATACATAGGTACCTTGTTCACGTAACTGTTTAAAGGGGTAGTAAAGTATTACTTCCATACTTGAATTCAGTCTTCACCACCAGTATAACCTCTCTCTCTTCTATCTTTTTGCATATTGTACGCAGCATAACACCGGCCTTCGCAACTCTCCTGATGGCTATTGTCCCTCACAACTTTCCCGCAGCAACAAAAGTGATGCGTTAATAGCTGACATACATGTCCTGATATAAGCCTCCTGGCGTCACACCTATCAGATGATAGTAAGCTCTTCCCTTGATTCCTGTGCAAACAACCCCATCTTTGCTGTGTCTGGTGACTCCATGGCCCATCCTAATCCAATTCGCCTGTATTCCACCTCGCCAGTGGCGTTCCCCACGACTTGCACGAGGACCAGGAACGTGTACCGCTTTTTCTCGCGCTTCTGAACGTGGAGGAGAAGGCAGTATACTTGTCTCCCAGCCTCGAGTGCAAGATCACCGGCGGGGTCGAAGTCGAGTGCAACTTCCACAATGGGTTTTGCGGTCGACTCCTCCAGCATAAGCGCCGGGTATCGCGGATGCTCCGTCTTGTCCTCGCCTTCGAACCCCGGAAACTTGTTAACCCCCGGCCTGGGAACAGGCCGGGTGCGATACGCCGAAAACCCTTTGTTGTACACGACAATTCCCTTCCACAGCTTGGAGCGGAGCTTCAGTGCTCCCCCCTTGACATCACCGTACGGGTTAACGGGATCGATCCCTCCTCTCGTCTCCACAAGCTCCATCCCCTCTTCAATTAGATGGGTAGAATGCGACTCCCAAGTTCGAAACTTCAACCGCACCTTTCCCACCGCAGCCCACGACCACGAAGGTGGTGGTTCCTCGACCTTTTTGACACGCCTATCATCGTTCAGCGCCACATACCAAGCCAGTCCGAGCTGCAAATCATCAACCCACAGTCCAGCAAGGTATGGCGCGTCACCGTGGGCACGAGCAAACATCGCCGCCAAACCCGAGAGCGCCCTGATATTATCAGACACGTTTGTGAGTTGGCGACGGCTATACTCCTGCACCACATCGTACCAGGCGTCGAAGTGGTTTCCGCGGAACCAGTCCTGGCGGGGCGAAACCGCCATGTCGGCCGCGGCGTAGAGCCACATGCGCAGCCTGTCGATGTCGCCCGCCATGATTTCGTGGAGGGGATTCTTTCGTGGCTGCGGAGCGGGCTGCGTCTCGCTCGCGGCGGACGTGATGCACCGCCAGGACATCTGGGTGCCGAAGGAGAGGAAGCGGGAGGTGAGGACCTCTTCCTGCAGGCACCAGCCGCGGCTCTTGAGGTAGTCGTGGCTTGTCAGCCGCGTCGCGAGCGTTAGTGTCGTAGTGCTTCCGACGGGATCGGGAGACAGGCTTGTTGCGTTGAGGGTACAGGGCCGGTACACCTTCGGGTCTCTGGTGCGGAAGAGGCCGGACTGCGCGCTGCTAGAGCCCTCGGCGTAGAGGGTGAAGACGGCGTGGCGGTATATGTCGCCCATTATCGGTAGCTCGGCTTCGAGGTCGGCTTTCTCATCCTGGATGATGCATATGGCGTCAATCCAGACGTGGGTGACCCCGAGTAGCTCGGCGACGCGCAGGGCGTCCCTGAATGTTCTTGGGAACTTTGAGATCGGCAAGCAGCTTTGGAATGCCTTGTAGTCCTTCTTGAGGGTGAGAAATCGGTAGCCTTCGCCCCAGGCGTAGCTGAGAGCGACATATGAGATACCGGAAGTGGACATAATCTGGAGGAAAGGTTTATTGGGGTCTTCGAGGTTGATCAGTCGACGAGGATGGAATATAGTCCGTTGTTGCGCGATGACCTTCGTACACAGGGTGTGATTTTGCAGGCAATCATCTAGCCAACCTTTAGCTAAACAGAGGTTGGCGGCTGATCCAGTCGATGTATTCTCATCTTCGCCAATGCTGTTGACGTAGTAAACACCTATGATTCTTGTAGTGTCAGTCACCAGTAGCAAGCTATGCAAAACGAGTTCATCAAACCTTGTGCTTCATCAACAATATCCATCACAAACGTGCCACGAACGCTGATCACGGTCAATCCTATCGGGAGGTCTCTCTGGAATTCTAGGCCATGCCTCACAGGATACTTCAAGTTGATGTATCCTTTGAGCGAACGGTACGCAGAAGGCAAGACCGGGTAATGGCTTTTGCTCATTCTGGCTTCAAGCAATGTGCAAAAATGACAGCCTTGGGAGACCGATTGAACAAACGACGTGCGGTCATGGTGGAGGACACAGATCATAGCAGACACCGAGTCTCCAGGAGGTCACGCCGTTTCAGCTTCATTTTGGAATGGCTGAAACGTTATGGATTGGCAACGTTCGCATAACATGGTTGAGCTTGGTGCGCAAAAGGGTGGAGTCGTAGCATGTTTGGGGAGCTTGCCTACCTGTCTAGACATAGCCACATATCTATTGACAGCGGATTGATTTTTCGGGGCTGACAAGTTCGAGTCCTTTCTGCTCATAGGCCGCCCCATGTTCTTCGCATGAAAGCGCCTATTCCAATTTAGGCTGTACACAGGGCTCTGGCCCGTTTGTCTCGGAAGGCATAAACTTACCGTACCTATTCACTACCAGAAGTCGTTTATCTTCGGGAGAAACTGCAGAATTCTTGGATGTCAGAGAGTTCTCGTCTCTGCCTTGAGCAACCCAATAAGGCAGGCTGGCAGCAGGTGAGTCTTCAGTGGTAAACCTAGCAAACACCGATACCTGGTTAGGGACGAAGAATATACTCAGTCAAAAAGAAATGTTCTCTTTCCAAGCTTAGCACTAATTTGTAACATACTGTCACGGAGTTTGTGATTCTCAAAATCTATAACTATGCACGCCTTACGTGCCGCTTCTCGTGCCTCCTCCGATCATTTGCCCGCGCGAACGCCTTCCCACAAGTACTACAGGCATACGGTCTGCGCCCAAGGTGACTATTCTTGTGGCCTTCAAGCTTTTCGAGTCGCGTAAACGTCCTGGGACATAGATCACACTGAAACCTGGCGTCTTTGGGCGCCTCGCGGCCCAGCTGCCGAAACTGAGCCGGAAGCCCCAATTCTTCCACGTGGTAATTCTTGACATGCTTCTCCTTGTCCTTGTTGGATGAAAAGCCGAATGGGACCAAGGCGCACCCTTCGATAGGACAGAGGTAGGGCCGGTCATGGCGATGCAGGTGCCTGTCTCGCTGATCCTGCTCGTCGAAGCCCTTGTAGAAGTACTGGCAGCGCACACGGTCGCACTTGAATATCTTGTTGCCGTACTTCTCAATGAAGTCTTCCTTGTCGTTCTTGGCGGATATGGTTTCCGAATATGCTTCAAGACTCTTCCGGATCGTTTCCACAGCATCGCGTAACTCCTTGATGCTGATTTTGTTCCTCTCCTTGGGCGGAAGTTTTTGGTGCCTATATACATGTGTCCAAATGTCAACCAATACAGTGTAGAACTCGTAGTCTCGGAAAGCCTGGCATTCCTTTCGGGGTATCTCCGGGTTGAGGAGGTTTTGCGTCTGGTCGTCGTCTGGAATAGCTAAACCGCTCTTATACGTGTCCTTGAATCTTCCTAGGGCGCGCGAAATCTTCCTGCGATATGGTTCCCCTTCAACTGGATCGCTAAATAATGTCGAGTTCTTGCTGTCAAGAATTGACTGTAGATGCCTGTTCCATTGAGATAAGGCATAGTCTTGAAATGCGTATTCGGCCTTCTCGATGGCAGTTTCTATCTCTCGGTCTTTGAGGCTTTTGCGGAAACAACTGAGGGTCAAATAATTCATGCAGAGGACAGCAAGATCACATTCGATGGCTCTGAGGTCGAATGATTGACTCTTCACGATATACCTAGTTAGGTTAGCCGTCGTTCCACAACAATATAAAGGAGTAGACTGAAGTTCATATGCTTACTGTTTTGCAGTCTGATGAATGAACTCGATCCTGTTTCCTGGAAGTACCTGGACCAGAGCGCCACACATTTCCCGGACATCGTCTGGGCACCGTGTCTCACGATGTTCAAAGACCAGATTATCTCTCTCATCATCAACTGTGATTGCAAAGGCGGCTTGAAGCTCATGCCACTTCAGGGGACGCTTTGCCCCTACCAGCCACCTGAAAATGGTATTCACCTTTTCCCACTTATCTTCCTCCCCATCACCACCATGATAGTGGCTTCTAAGCCTTTCTATGATCCTGCCATATCTGTGAAGGTGGTATCAGTCAGGACTCAGTCTCGGGGCCGGCCTTAGAGGAGAGGTAGGATCACATACGCTTGTTGCAAGTTAGTAGGAAATGGCCCTTCAAGCTCCTTCTTTAGACGCCTCAAGTCACTCATAGCCATCAAATTCTTCATGACCAACACCGCAAAAAGCATCATGCCTTTGTTGATGAAATTAATGCATGTCATGTGTCATCATAAATATATGGGGGGGGGCATACCTTTTGCTCTTTCCACAGTCAATGTCTTGATATTCTCGGATTCATCAATGGTGAGCTTGAACTTAGAGGCCAGACGCTTTGTCTGTTGGCCAACCAGTATGCGAATATCCGGTTCCACGTGTGAAGGCTGGATCTCTAGTATGCCTTCCTCAAACAGTTGGTCAGAAGACACCAGTCCCCTCATCTCCATGATATCTTGGCTCAAAAATAAGACGCGGATCTTGCCATCACTCTGAGATTGTTTGTCACTCTTAGCGACCACAGACAAGATGAACTTCAGGAGACTGTCTCGATCTTGTGGACTGAATTCGTCAAGGCCGTCGATGATGATGAAGTGCTTCATGCCCTTTTCGAAACAAAGATTGAGGAGGGACTTGGCAGTATCGTCATTGTTTAATAACTCTTGACCCTTAAGCTTTTTGTCGTAATATAACGGTAGCAGGTCGTCCCGTTTGTCAGCAATCAGTTGTCGAAGCAGGCCCTTGTAGAGATGCAGACATTTGCTGTCGTCGGTGAAGTCACTCTCCCGACAGTAAAAGAAGCTTGTTGTAGAATCTTGTTTCTCTTTCTTCAGATGGTCAATGATACTGGAAGCCAGGATAGTTTTGCCTAAGGTAGAGAGCTATGTCAGCTTATAAGCAGGTCTTCGTAAAGGTAATGAGTCCACGTACCCACGCCTTTGTTCCCGTAAACCCACAGAATAGAGCCTGCTGGCAGATCGTTATCCATCCATTGCTTCAATTTCGGATTTTCAAGTATCCAAGAAGCTGTTTCCGGGAATTCCTCGCGTTCTTTTCGCCATCTTAGCTGGTAAGTTTGTTCGTCATCATCGGGGTCGGAGAGCCAGCGTTGAACCTTGCTGTATTGTTCATCCCTGCGCTCTTTTTTGAATGTGGCTAGGAACCGCTGAAAGATCTCTCGATCACTCTTGTATTGATAAAAATGCTCGGCCTGTTCTGAAATGCTGTGGTGCACATGTTCTCTATGCTGGTTTTGGGCCAGCGAGTCCAAGTACCTTGCATGTATATCGAATAGTTCGAGCAGTTTAGAGAACTCCTCTTGATAATCTTTCCAGTAAATTGAGAACGTGTCTTTCCAGTCTAGGGTGGCAATGGTCAGCTTCTCCTGAGATAAACAGCCATGTTGTGAATGCAGTGCAAGCCCGACTTACTCTTCTCCGCAAAAAGCTTGAGTATATGGGCATGGAAGTTCATCAGGTCTGCATAAATATAAGCAAGACACTTCCTCATGACATCCTGGTCTCTGAGGAGGGCTTTGCGAGTGCTTAGCAGTGGGACCTTTCTACCAAATCTCGAGTACGCATCAAGGATAGTCTCTAGAGCATGCGGCCGACCATTCGCTTTCTGAAAAGGACTAACATTAGCTTTACTCAAGTGCCATAAATGAGTCACACAGCTTCATGCGCTGTACTCACTTGGAGGATAAACCGTGCTGGTCCCCAGATAAAGCCTGGCATCTCTGGACTCCCCAGCTCCATTTCCTGGTAGACCTCATCAAACTGTTCGAAAGCCGCGACGAAATCCTCGAACATGGTTAAGTCCACCAGTGTTTTGTTCTTCTCTCTGTCCGCTTGGATGTTGAGGATGTCCATCTTGAGATTGTTGGCGTTGTTGTTCGTGAATTTCGCAAGCTCAAGCTCGAGATCTTGGTGCTTCGACAGTTTTTTCCTGAAGCGTGCCAAAGCCGTCTCGAGGATTTCCTGTGGCGAAGACATTACAATAACTTCCGAATACGTTCTTACTTGCAAATCTCCTGGTCAAATTCGATGCAATCTCATGGCAATCGTTGAATGAGAAGTAGTGTCGGGAGAAGGTTCAGCTCGCAAGAGTTGGATCGGGCTCATACTAGTATCCAACGCGGGAAACACTACAGTATTGGTTGGCAAGGCTGTGGCCAAGGTCCGACAATGTAAGCAAATTCGTTTGCAGTACAGGGAGGTCCAGGCAACCCCAGCACCGGAAGTTCGCGAACTACACTCTGACCATTATGGTTGTGCGAAGTCTTCAGGCGTCCATTGCGAGGCGCAATAGTCACCCGACTGTGCCCTTCGGGCTGCAGGCAACGGTGGTGGCGCAGCATTACCACTGCAGTTTAGGCGTCTGCTAGCCTATCAACGTCTCTTCAAACCGCCCTAGAAAGAATCAACTGGGCCAAATGTATTTTCCATCACATCTTGCCGGCGGCCTATCTCGCGCCACTCTGCAAGCTAGTGCATGTGTCTCCGCGGGACGGCAGGCAGCTGCATAAAGGCACCTTAAGCAGCGGCCAGTCCTTCGACACAATGTAGCCACGTAGCCTCGCCTGGCATCTACCTTAGCTTACTGCATTTTCTGTCGCACAGCTCGCGCACGACTTCTCAAGCAATCTAGTCCTGGCGCTTAGGTGCAGACTAAGACTCCCTCGTCCCGCGGATCCATGTCTGCAGATGACCGGACCCCGTTAACCTGTTTCCCAGGTAGCTGGCGCGTTACGAGAAGATTTCCAGGAGACAAACACGAGTTAACAAGATGATGTTCTCAATCGACTCAATGCTCAACCAAAGCGACTGGAATGACGCCTCGTTCCAATTCATCGGGGACCCCAGTCAATCCATCCTAGATAGCGGCCGTGATGGGGATGCTTATAATGTTGAAGATGCTGGTTCCAGAGAACTAGATGCATCAAGGACTGCATCTCCGTCAGACTCACTATTTATCACAGATACTGATAGCGGAGCACATACTTTCAATACCAACTACTTGACGATGGGCCCCCGACTCTGGCATCCCTTTCAGCCTTCAGCTCCTATCTGCGAAGATGTTAGAATGACCGATACTGTTGATGACCTCGGCCAGAGCGGTGCCGCCAACGAGACGGCGGCTGGCGGCCAGAAGACTGCTGGCGTTTGCTACGGGATGGTAAGTTGAGGCCCCGGATTCAAAGCGAGACTTCAAGCTAACCCGAGCTGCGATAAATTTGTAAGATGTACCGGGAGGGTGTGAAGCTACAAGGCCAGGCGTCTCAGCTCCTTTCGAAACTGGATCCATCGCAAGAGTTGGGTGCCCATCAGATGCAGAAATTCACACTGCAAGCAAAATCGGACCATATCCTGCTATCATTTCATGACGGATATCGGTTCGGCTACCTTAGAGATAACAGGACTCAGGCGCTGCAACCTCACCTGGCGTCAGAAGATATTGAATTTGAAGCCGTGGCATCTACCGAAAATCTTCGTGCGGTTATAGCGAAGAGTGAAAAGCAAGGAGATGCCGTCGTCCACGTTGACATCAATATATATGGACCAAGGGCACGCGCCAAGGCAATCGGAGAGGACCTATCCAGCAGAAAGATTTGGCTTCAGAAACCGGACTACTACAGACGGGAGTTTCCTTATGAAAATCCTCACATCGTAAAATTTCCCGGTTTCGAACACGTAATTCCAGAACAAGTCGTGCAAGACGTTCAGCCGTCGCAGCCACCGCCACCGCAAGTCACAGTCAACACTGTGGAGCAAGTTGTATCCGAGGTACACCGCTCCCTACACCGGGCAAACGCCCTAGACCGAGAGGATGGAGATGTGAGATTGAGGACACCGCTACTTGAGCAAGTTACCGGCTAAGTTTAATTTCTTTTCAGCATGATCAAGCCACTGACACTCTTTCAGTCATCAACGTCGCGGTCAGACATTCATGCTGCAAAGAGAAACAGGTGACATTCCGGAGGATTTCCGGCTCTGGAAACCGGAAACCTACGAAGGCCAGGAGATGTGAGTAGAATCTTATCACTCAGTCGCTAGAGTGAACTCAAGGCCTATACTAATTCATGGGAGGTTCATCCACTGCATCACAAAGCAACGTTCCCCTGTCCGGCCGGATGAGAAAGGCGGAGGCATCTTGGCGGACGAGATGGGCATGGGCAAATCGCTGGCCATCCTTGCCCTCATCATGAAGACATTGAATAGAGCACACGAATGGGCAGACAAGAATCGAACAAGCCAAGGATCACATAGTGGAAATCACAAATACTCGCGTTCGACTCTCATCATAGTCCCATACGCTTGTAAGTCTTTGACTCCTAATGCTCCGCTACCATGTGTCATTCGGTCACTGACGATTCCACAAGTGCTCATCAACAGCTGGGAGAAGGAAATCAAATTGTGAGTACCGTGGCCTCGAGGATAAATGATTCTTGGTGTGCCGCTCTAACGTGCTGTAGGCACTTGGGCGAAATTCTGACAGTGATACGGTATCACGGTCAAGCAAGAGAGCGGAAAGTCGATGTTCTCGCTGCTTCTGACATCGTGATTACAACCTATAATACTCTCGCAGCAGATTCAAAGAAGGACAGCCCTCTTCACAAGATCTTCTGGTATAGGATTGTCCTAGACGAAGGTAAGTCTTTCACTTGACTTGTACGGGATGTCGTCACTGACACGGGCAGCCCACCAAATTCGGCGGGTTGCTACATCCTTCTACCGGACTTGTTCTACCCTAGAAGCCAACTCTCGCTGGTGTCTAACGGGCACTCCGATTCAGAACCGACTTGAGGATATCGGTTCCCTCTTTGCATTCCTTAGAGTGGAACCGTGGGTCAATCGAAATCAGTTCAGAAAGCACATCGCTACACCTTTTGAGAGCAGCGATCCAGTAGTCATAGAGCGGCTGATCAAGCTTTACGAATCCTTAGTCCTCCGCAGAACTAGGGACATTCTGGAGCTGCCTGGTCTAGATATTAAGAATCGCGAGCTCGAGCTGAGCCCAACTGAGAAAGAACAGTACGAGCGGACCACTAACATTCTCAATCGCCGGATCCGCCAGCATCATGGGGAGAAAGAGACGGAAGACAAGTTTGGTCTCTTCCAAGTGCAGTTACAACTTCGTATCCTCTGCAATCACGGAACCTGGCAGAAATTACTTTCGTGGAAGAAACGAGACCTCATGGACGAACAAGACTTACGAGAGGCGATGCTGGGTCTCAGTGAAGAGAAGGTTTGCGCCGCATGCTCGCAGCCACGGCCTATCTTGGGCTCGAGCATGATATACAACCAGTTCATCGAAAAATGCAACCATATTCTCTGCTCAGACTGTCTGGAGGATTGCGGTGGCAAGAATATTACCTCTTGTCCGCTCTGCAAAAGGTTCCGGAAAAGCCCCGATATAGCCGAGCCCTCGTCGCCACAGGAATCCGATACTGATGAAGAAACCCCGGCGGCGGATGCAGGAGACATAGCGACTGCGCAGTCGAGAAAGGCGGATGACGGATACTTCAATTCCGTGGGCTACTCTACTAAGATGGAAGCGTTGGTCAGCGATGTCAAGGTCGATCTGGAGAGAACAAAGAGGTACGAGTTCTTCTACCCCGGGCGTGATCCGTTAATTACTCCTCTCTGTAATCCCGATGGGTTGCGTGTTCGTGCTATGTAACCTACCAGAGCATGCTAGCGAGGGAGTGCGCACATTTCCACTATCGGACGTTGCTAACATGGTACACTCGCAGCATTATCTTCTCCTGCTGGACAAGAACTCTGAACTTGGTCGAAAAATATCTGCGTCGCGAACAGATATCGTTCCTGCGCATCGATGGCGAGATCTTGAATACCAAAAGGCAGAAAATCCTGGATGAGTTTGCGAAGCCAGACTCTCGCGAGAGAGTAATGCTGATGACCACCGGCACTGGAGCCTTTGGGTGAGCTAATCATGCGGCGACTGAAACCTACTTATCAGCAAACTTTGAACCGACTGACAGTGCTGTGACGCAGACTCGATCTGACCGCTGCGAACCGAATATTCATTGTTGAGCTGCAGTGGAATCCCACAGTCGAGAACCAAGCAATTGCTAGGGCGATCCGTATCAACCAGTCTGAGAAGGTGCTGGTGACGAGATACAAGATGAAGGACACTTTCGAACAGGTTCGTCCACCCCGGCACGTGTGTTAAATGAAGCGACAAGATACTGACGGACGATGCAGGGAATGGAGGCACAGCAGGATAAGAAGAAGATGGCTGCAAGGGTGGGGTTCGTCCGTAATGATGATGAAGTGATGTTGGACCCCTGAGTGGATGAGGTCCAAATCGATGCGCATCTCCTCTTTACTTTCGATTCCGGATGGTACGCTACGCCATATTCACCTTTGGAGTTTTCTCACGACATTATGAAGAATTTCTGTTCATGCTTGCACGAATATGGTTACTCGATAATTTAGCAATGGGAATGCCGCAAATTGAGCAACTATGTTCGAATCAATGAGTGTACATCCAGAGAAAGCGCAAAACGGACACATAGAACCAAACAAGGCGCCCATGAACTACACATAGACATAGCAGAACTTCCCGTCATTCCCACCAAGTTGGTCATGCGTCTCACGGAGCTTAATCGGTGGGCCAAGCCACTCCATGTCAACCATCGTGTCCAGAGGGTTAGTATCCTCCAAACCCCTCCGATGCTTGTTCATCGGCATCGTCATGGTTGAATTAACAAAGGGTAAAACGTCGAGGCGGTTGTCGACATCCTGCATCTGCCAGACCCACCACAGACGATCAAGGGCCACGTGGTGGAAGTAGAAGATCGGGTCGCCGGGCGACGTGTTGGGATCACCGCCCGGGTCGACGGCGGCGATGTAGTGGCCCGCCGTGTGGATGCCCCAGGGATACGGGTCGTTCTTGGGTGGTGGGGTTCCGAGCAGTTGGTTGTAGAAGCCGTCCATATCTTTGTTCTGCAGCAGGCTGAAGGCGCGGTCGGCCGTGGCGCCCATGGCTGCATTGCGGTTCACGTCACGGCGAAGACAGCGCGGGTTCGAGCCTGTGCCGTCAGATCGCGGGTTCCTGGGCACCTGTCTGCTGGCTGTTGCCATTGAGGTTGGCCCGAGGCTGACAACCATGCTGTTGTTGTGGCGTCAGTTATAAGTATCTGTCAAAGATCGCAGGTAAGGAGCCAACTCACTCTGAGAACGGCCCTGAGGTGACACAGCCGCCGCCACCGCCCGTCGCGATGATGTTCGGCTTTCGTCCTTGTTGCGGGACACCTTTATACGTGTCATCCTTCTCACCATTGCCTCCAAGACTGGAGGCATTGCCGTTCAGCAAAGGCGAGTTAATTGGATCCTCTGCGTAGCGGTCGTAGTTCATGTACTACCGTAATATCAGCCATCAGAACAATTTAGCGGAGTCACAGATAACGTACGGGCTGGTAGCCGGTGTAGTTGCACTCGTTGCGGAGGGCTTCCTCGAACAGCCAAACAAAATACTTGTGGGCGCCGAAGAGGTGAATGTTGTCATGAAGCTGCACGGCGTGTGTCATATGATAGGCGACGAAGTCATCATAGCGACTCAAAGCGCCAGGAAACCTAGTCCTGTCTGACTTGGGAGGAAGTTTCATCAGGCACTTCACGGCAGTGGTGTACTCGATTCTCTGCGCTTCGGTAAGATCGCTCCTGTCGACGAGTTAGCGCGGTCTTGGATCAATAGTGTGTATATCATGGCAGGCATGCAAACCATTCTCTCCGGACAGCCGCGTTTTCCAGGGTGCACTTGTTGTTCTTGCCGGCAGCGATCTTCTTCTCCATATATGTGTCGACATTTGGCATGGTCGCCTCTTCTAGCTTGTCGACGACATCCAGAGGGTAGGCGGGATTGCGGACCCTAGGTTCATTCCTGGTTAGCTCACATGAAGCACGCAACTGGAGAGTATGAACTGTCCGTACACATGTATCTTGGAAGTCCAGTCCGCATTACGTGGTACCTCCACAGCCACCGCTCCAACGCCAGCGAGGACCGAAGACAAGATCACGCCTGTCGAGATTGTCCACAGCATGATGTTGACACCGATAAGTCGTCAAGGCCGTTTACGGACTTGGGCGTCGGTTATCGGGAGAGCATCTTAGGTTCCGTATATATACGCAACCTCCTTGTGAGCTACTCAATCTTTGACGTGTTTCTGGCCTTACTCCTCCGCACGGCAATTGTAACAAGGCGTATGGTACTATAAACTTCATTTATAACCGCAACGGCAATTGTGACCCACATCAAGGGTTGAAGCAGCAGCAGTGCCGGTAAGCAGAAGAGCACTGACGCGCCCTAATTTTCAAGAGAGAGGAGAGGCTATTCTAACACCCCTGAACTCAATCAAGGCGAGTGCAGGCATGATTGGTAGAGTTTCCTTTCAACCGCCAATGGAGGCGCTGTACTAGAATTGCTGAAAGTAATACAGCACTTGTTGATCGTCAATCCCTGCTGTGCCACCGGATAATTCGGCCACATATCACTGGTGGCTCTGATTGCTTTGTTACCGCGCTGCAAGGAGAGAAATGCAGTTTGCTGTGATAAACGTTAGAAGCACGCCGACTGATGACTTTGCCTGTCAACCTAAATAGCCCGAAGCATGGTCATACGGCCTTGTCTGACATCTGCTTGGCGTGCGCTGTCCCAACCTGCCGGAAATCCGTGTCATTGCAGTAGACACTAAACTCGTCACCAAAGCTAGACACGTCGGCAGACAGATTCGCGGGGCCAAACTGCCAGACCTGGTCGGCAGCGATTCCCGACGCAAGGACCGTCTCTTGCCACGGCCGAAGAACAGACGTATGGTTGTGCTGGTGTGGTGATCCGTACTCCTCGAGGATGACCGGTTTATTGGCCTGTATTCTGTTAGTTCGGATGCTAGTGACTATATCCTTGGGCAAGTGCCACAGACCTTGGCTCCAGCATCGTCATGTTGCTGAATCCATATATTGCCCCATTCGTATGGGTAGCCCCAAAGGTTTGGGTAGAGGTGGAAGACGCCGTAATCCAGCGTCGGAATCTGCAGATTAGCTACAAAGTCGACGCCGTTATAGTCATCCACGTATGCGATCGATGACGGGTCACCGTCTGTATAACCGTCGGATGGACCAAACCAACCTTCATCGCCGAGCGTGACCATGTGGTTAGGATCCAATTCTTTGATGTAAGCTGAGACATTGGCAGCCCAATTGGTGATGACCGAGTTCTCGCAGTTAGGGCAGCGAGGCTCGTTGCCTAGCTCCCATGCAAAGATGGCGCGACTGTTCTTATACCGCGTGACGACAGCCTTAACGTAGTCACGATAGACTTCCTGAGACCGCGGATGCTCATACCACGTGTAGTCGTAGCCGAACACGGTGTTGTAGACGAGCTGCCCTCCCCAGTCGGACCAGTAATTCATGAGAGGCAACACCAACTTGAGGCCAAGCTTCTCCGCCCGTGATATTGCATAGTCGAGTCGCTGGATGCCGTCGTCGCCATAGTTGATGTAGCCGCCTGTTGAGTTGATGAGATGGTACCATATCCTGCCAGGCCCTGTCGTCTTGTTGTCAGGTATCTTGTCTGTGTCCCCAAATCCCCAGACACGGACTATCCTATAACCTGTCTGTTCACAGTCGTGTTGGTACCAAGACCATAGACTTAGTTCATAGGGCAAACAGTCCTCACATCGGCTATCTGCTGAGTAGCAAGGTCCACGTCATCATTCTTCTCCAGGTGACCAAGCCACCAAGCATTCGTGCCTAGTAAATTCATAGATTTAGCTACCATGCAATAGCTAGCCTTTGCCATATCATACCGGAGTAGTACCCAGCTCTGCCATCGATCTCAAACAGCCTTCCAGAGACCTTGGCGAAATGTCCGCTCTGGGCTCCGATTGAGTACAATGGAGGCGGAGGTTCAGGGTCCTTGGAAGACCTAAGGAATTCAGTGGCTCCGAAGCTACAACCAAGGCGCAGTAAGATCGCTAGCAAAAGTCTGGATTTCATGACGGGCAATTGAGGAGCAGAGAAATGTCACGGTACGGAAGCAGGCGCAACACAGATACCACCGGATGGACCAAGTGAGAATAAGAAGAGCATGGCCAACATAGACCACAACATCGAAACTCCCACTTGAGAGAACGGATATATCACAAAGATGCGGAGTCGCACTCCGGCAGAATGGCGACAGCTGGAACAGCCGATATCGACAAAGAAGGACCACCACTTTACCGCAATTGACTGGTGTGCACTGCACGGTTCTTCCCGTCCAAGAGTGAACAGAAGCAGGGGAGCAAGAGATTCGTTCCATTGGACTATGCACTTTGGGCACACCTTGCTAGATGGGAAAACGCCACACGCCTTGAAAACGGTACGCAAGAAGATGTGGCCAAAACTCGTATTATCGATGGGTAAGTAGTCTAGACTCCCGGTCCAGTTGGGCCTTCGGCCCCCAAAACGGTCCTCCAGAGTTTAACTACACCTGTGGTAAGATTACGCATGTTAGCGCGATACTATATCCTACCTTCAAACGCTGGGATCTATGTGTAGGTAGGGACAGCAATTGAAGGGTCATGTAATTGTCTAGTCATCTGCTATCTTCCAGGTTATCTTGTGATAGTCTTTTCGTGTGGTCGTCTCGTCGTCTCGTCGTATTGTCGTGTTGTCGTGTTGTCGTCGCCTCGTTGAGCTTGAAGTTGCACGCTAACATGCGTGATCCTATCACAGGTGTAGGTACATACCTACCTTACTGGTGTGGGTAGGTCCTGTGGCTGAGTTGAATCCACTGCTCACAGCCTTACCTGAACTCAGAGCCTTTCACTGCAATTTTAGCTCGGCCGCGGGCGGTCGATGTGGGGCCAGCGGAAGGTGGGGTCATCTTTGGTGTGGCAGAACTTTTCACCGCCAAAAATATCCTTGGACTATCACGATTGTATCTAGCGGTGCTTTGGCAGCTCGACCTGAAGGCGAGTTTTTGCATGCATCGCTTTTAGTTATAGAGCATACTTTCAGCACGATGGCAGCAGCAACGAAATCAAACAAAGCTGGCGCCGCCCAGAAGAAGCACAGGTCAGGAACGACCGAGGCGCGCACACTGAAACGAAAGAGAGACCAGGAAGACCTCGGAAAACTCCAAAGCGCCGTTAACGATCTTGACCCAAAATCAGCTACAATCAAGTCATTCACCGACCTCCCCTTATCCGCAGCGACGGCCGCCGGCCTGCGTTCCTCCCATTTTGAGACCTTGACCGATATCCAAGCGCGCGCCATCCCACTCGCCCTCAAAGGCTACGATATCCTCGGCGCCGCCAAGACCGGCAGCGGCAAGACTCTCGCCTTCCTCGTCCCTGTTCTCGAGTGTCTGTTCCGGCAGCAATGGACCGAGTACGACGGTCTGGGCGCGCTAATCATCAGCCCGACACGGGAACTAGCTGTGCAGATCTTTGAAGTGCTGCGGCAGATCGGACGGAAACATGTCTTCTCGGCTGGCCTGGTCATCGGTGGAAAGAGCCTGAAGGAAGAGGCAGAGAGGTTATCGCGCATGAACATTCTCGTCTGTACGCCGGGGCGCATGCTGCAGCACCTAGACCAAACGGCCGGCTTCGTGGTGGATAATCTACAGATGCTTGTGCTGGACGAGGCGGATAGGATTATGGACATGGGCTTCCAGTCTGCCGTGGACCCACTGGTAGAACACCTGCCTAAATCCAGGCAGACAATGCTTTTCAGCGCCACCCAGAGCAAGAAGGTTTCCGACTTGGCGAGGCTCAGCCTCAAGGATCCAGAATACGTTTCCGTCCACGAAGCAGCCGAAGCAGCCACGCCGGCTACTCTTCAGCAGCACTACATCGTCACACCGCTACCAGAGAAGTTGGATACACTGTTTGGGTTCATCAAGTCGAACTTAAAGAGCAAGATAGTCGTGTTCCTGTCGTCCGGGAAACAAGTGCGATTCGTCTACGAAAGTTTTCGGCATCTACAGCCTGGCATACCACTGCTCCACCTTCACGGACGGCAGAAACAGGTCGCCCGGCTCGAAATCACCCACCGATTCACCGCCGCAAAACACGCCTGCCTGTTCGCTACCGATGTTGTTGCCCGAGGAGTGGACTTCCCCGCTGTCGACTGGGTCATACAAGTCGATTGCCCCGAAGACGCCGACACATACATCCACAGAGTCGGCCGGACGGCGCGCTACGAGAGCACAGGACGGGCAGTCCTGTTCCTGGACCCTAGCGAAGAGGAGGGTATGCTAAAGCGGCTAGAGCACAAAAAGGTCCCGATACAGAAGGTGCACGTCAAAGAAACAAAAAAGAAGAGCATAGCGGATCAACTCCAGAACATGTGTTTCCAGTTCCCAGATCTAAAATACCTGGGCCAGAAGGCATTCATAAGTTATACCCGTTCCATCCACCTCCAAAAGGACAAATCCGTCTTCAAACTCCAAAAGCTCGACCTCGACGGCTTTGCCACAAGCATGGGTCTAGCCGGAACCCCGCAGATCAAATTCCAGAAGGGCGGCGACGATGTCAAGCGGATAAAGAACGCCTCTCGCGCTGCCCTATCCAGCGGGTCCGAATCCGAGGGCGAAGGAGGCGGCGACAGCAGCAAGAAGAAGAAGGACGAAGTCCGCACCAAGTACCAGAAGATGGCCGAGCGCGTCAACCAGGACGTGCTGTCGAGCCACTACCGCAAGCTCATCGGCGACAACGACGAGGACGAGGACGCCGACTTCCTCTCCGTCAAGCGCGTGCTGGGCGACGACGAGCTCGACGCCGCGGCCGACCAGGCCGCCGCCGGTGCCGCCGCCGTGGCCGCCAAGACGGTGTCGCTCGGCAAGCAGGAGTTCGTCGTCGACTCTCACCGGCGCGAGAAGCTGCTCAAGAGCAAGAAGAAGATGCTCAAGTACATGGACAAGGGCCAGAAGCTCGTCTTCGACGACGACGGCAACGCCCACCCCATCTACGAGCTGCAGGACGAGGACGAGTTCCGCAAGCAAGGCCCCGTGGAGGACCTGCGGCGGCAGTTCGTCGACGCCGAGGCGTCGCGCGTGCGCGAGGTCGACGTCGAGGACAAGCAGCTCGCCAAGGAGAAGAGGAAGGAGAAGAAGATCAGGCGGAAGGAGAGGGAGAGGGAGGAGGAGCTGGCCGCCGCACGGGAGCAGGGCGGTCCGAAGGCGCGGCTCGAGGGGGCCGCGGACGGGGATGCCGAGGACCCGCTTGCGCTGTTGCGCAGTCTGCCTGCGCCGGGAGGTCGAGCGGACGATAGTGAGGGCGGTGATGATGACGAGCCGCCGAAGAAGAAGGCCAAGAAGTGGTTCCAGGACGACTCTGACGACGAGCGCGAGAAGGCGAAGAGGAAGAAGAATGTCATCGAGATGGATCGGGAGCCGGACACGCTTGAGGACCTGGAGGATGTGGCTGCGCGGTTGTTGGAGGGCTGAGGACCGCGAGAGGCGAGGGTCCAAGGCTTGTTCATCCGGAGTCGGAGTCAGGTGCAGATTAAAATACCCTCCGAGTGCTTGCTGTATATATAGCATGACATGTACGTTAGTTGAGCTGGAGACTACAACAGCAGTACTGTCAGAAGCTCTCATAAAATTCTGATACGCAGCAAAATCATCGTGTATGTCTACGATCTGGCTGCCTAACCCAATGCTCGTGAACCAAGAATCCCAAGACTTCATCGTGACCGCTCAAACTACAAGTAAAAGAAAGCCGGGCATAACCCTCCAACGCGCCCTTCCGATGGTATCAAACGCCATCAAGAACCCCCCTGCGCCTCTGTATTCTACAACAGCATCTTAGTTTCTTAACTCAATCATATGCACTCCCAGCACCATCCTCGACCTCCTCCTGCTCACTACCATACAGCCTAACGCGATAAAAGCAGGTATGATCGGCCCCATAGTTGCTCACCGCCCGTATGAGCACAAGATCGGTCGCGACGCCCAGCCTCGCCAGCTCGTCCGACAGCTTGTACACCTGGACGCCGTTGGTCGCGCGGTTGTGCTCGTACGTGAACTGGCCGATCTTCAGGAACCCCCTGGCCATCAGCGGATGGCCCCTGGGCGTGTCGGGCCACTGGGCAAACATAAAGTCCCACGCGTGTCTGCGGCGGGTATACTCGTCCACGAGGGCCCAGATCTCGACGTCCCTGGGCATGGCCTTGGGGTCGAGCGTGGCGGCCGGGTCGATGTGCTCCATGACCACGTTCTCGGGGACGATGGCGTGCGCGAGGCGGATGTTGATGTCCGCCGGGTGCGTCTCGGTGTCCTCGAACTTGTTGCCCGCGCACCAGCAGTGGCCCGCGTCCTCCCACGTTGTGAGGGCGGCGGCCTCCTCGGGGACGAATCGTGGAGACGACACCTTTGCCTTGACCCATTCTGGGGAGCCCCACCTAAGCTTCCGGTGCAGTGGATTAGTGTAGCTGGGAGACGTGAGCGATTTCTCTATCGTCGCTCCGTTGCCCAGGGCGAAGTAGTTGATGCGCCGGCTGAGCTCCACCTCGAAGTTGTTGTTGATGTTACCTTTGGCGGCACCTTCTAGCTTGGCGTTGCTGATAGCCCTTTGGACAACCTCGTTCGTCAGGGTAAGCACTTCTTGCCGAGTCATGCCACCCGATTTCTCTGCGGCCTTCTTGGCTGCTTCGATCATGGCCTTGAGGGTGTCCTGCACGTGAGCTAGTTCTGCCTCGGCCTCTCGCTTATGCGCGCCGATGCTCTTCTCGATTTCGCGGATAAACTCCTCTCTCGTGACGACGATGTCTCGCAGACCCGGGCCAGACACCTTCTCACGGACTAGCTTGTCGACTTCAGCAAGCATCTTCTTCTCAGAGTCCTGGGACAACTGCTGGCCGGACGATCCTCCGAGGGCGTTCTCGACCTTGCCACGGTTGTTCTTCAGCCAGTTCTCCCACGACTTAGAGACCGCCCCTTGAACAATGCCATCGACTTCTTTGGCCGACAGCACTCCCTCAGCCTTAAGGCGCTTGAGGACCGCCACCCAGTGTTCGTCGGAAATGTTATCCTTGCCGTCCTTCCCACGCTGCAAAGTCAGAATAGACTTTTCGGCATGCATCAGATCTTTCAGTGCGTGCCAAAAGCCCTGTCCAATTACAAGCTTGCTCGTCTGCTTATCCTGCTTGACAGAGACGACTCTCGGGAGGATACCCTCCAGCTTCTGCGTCGCTTGCCGAAGATCATTACTCTGGTCAGTGAGCTTGATGATCCTACCGTCTTGGGAGTATATGTGGTCCTTAAGTGCGTTATATTCATCGTCGTCCAGGAAGCCCAGAGGATGGCGAAGCCTATGTGGTACCAGCTGACCGATGTTCTGTCCCATGTGCTTCCACCCGTACCAGTCGAGGCCATAGTCAACGCCGGGATTCTCCCACCTCGGGCTACCAACGCGATGCCACAAGTAGAAGAGCAAGTTGAAGGCGAGGACGAATGCGATGGACCAGCCGAGCCATCGAAGAATGCGCCAGAGGTAATGCCTCCAATCTTTCCACGCTTTACGAAACTGATCCGACAGTGAGGAGTTATCGTCCGGAGGTGGGTCGTCTCCCGGAGGCGCTCCATCCCTCTGTGGTCTTCCCGACACCTGGGGCAAACGTGGCTTGTCGGTTCTTCGCCGCTGGACAGGCGAGCCCTTATCTTTTGAAGATGACCCGGACGTGAACGTTGATTGCCGATCATATTCGGGGCCTTGGTTATCTTCCCGACGTTCTTCCTCAGTTAAAGGCTCGGCCGCTTCCCTTTCCTTTTCTTGCCTGAGGTTGAGCTGCTGCCTGGCTTGACGAGTGGAACGACGTGGTGTACGGCTTAGGCCAGCTTGCGGCTCACTGCCATCTTCGTGAACGACGGAACGGCTGGGCGTGTCATCGCCTCCACTAGGCGCCTGCCACACACTCTGGCCTTGACTTGGTGCGGCTTGGGAAGTGGGTTGACTAGGTCCAGCTGGTAAATTCGTCGGCACACTCCAGCGATCCCTGGACTCGCTAGGCCGGCTACTTATATTCTGCTGACGAAGTGGGCGAGCACTCTCTGCTTCCGTCCCAGGAGGTACAGACGCTGTTCTGGTGCCCATATTCACCGGGTGATGTGGACGAGACGGGGTATCTCCCATCACAGAAGAATGCGCCGGTGTGTACACGGCGGCCTGGCTGTAAACCCGGCTCTCCTCAAAGAAGCTCCGCGTGGACGGAGCGGCCGATTCGGGGGGTTCCGATGCATTGCGCCGTCTTTGACTTATAGCTGACGAAGATGGATCGCCGTTTCGGGGGCGTTTGGGAGAGCGAAACACATCGTTTAGGTGATCACCTTCGGCTAGCCTCTTCGGCGCCCGAAAGACTGCTGGAACTCCCACGTCTGCGGACCTTGGAGGCTCAGCCGCGTTTTGGTTCATCGCCTCGTCTTCCCGCCGGTCCCGTTGTTCTGACCTTGAAACCAGTCCAGCAACCACCTTCCGACCTCTCTTTGCAGCAGCCTCCCTCTTGCGGTTAGCTTGTTCCTCCACTTTGCGCCGAGCTTGCTCTCTTTCCTGCTGTTCGGCATGCTCTCTTGCCTGTTGCTCGGCATGCTCTCTTTCCTGTTGCTCGGCATCCTCTTTCTGTTCACGCTCGACGCGTTCTCTTTCCTCCCGCTCTGCATGTTCTCTCGCTTCCCGCCTAGAGCGCTCTCTCTCTTCTCGCTGACGACGTTCCCGCTCCCTACGCTGGTTACGTTCTCTGTCTGCACGCTCCTCCTGTTCCTGCCTCGCCTGTTCTTTGCTTTCTCGTTCGGTACGCTCGTTCTCTTCCCGTCGAGCGTGATCTGTATACTCCCCCTCTATACGTTGTGTCTTCCGCTGCTCGACGGGTTCATTCATTTGACGTTTGGCCTCCAAAGCCCTCAGTTGTGCCGCGATGTCGACAGAAAGCTGCCGTGATCCAGCTGGTGAAGCTACAGGGGCTACCGGCCTGTTGTCTCCTTCCTTGGGATCACTCCGGGGATCAGGCGTGCGATCCTCCAGTACAGACGCTTCCGGCTCGGCAGACCGCGCAGACTCATCGGGGGTGGCTCCGCGCGGTTTTCTGGCTGTCGATGACTCCCCTGCTTCATCGCTTTGAGCAATATGAGCAGCGCTGCGCTGAAGTCTCGCCTTCTTGTTATCTTGCTTCACGCTGATAACACTACGTTGTATTGCGCCTCGCAAGTCAGCAGCGACTCCGGAGCGAGGGAAGGGACGCACTGGAGCTTGGGACCCATAGGAGGTGCTATGCTTGGCCGGGCTCCCCTCGAATTGGCTTCCCGGCAGCGCTGTCGACTCCTTCACAAGCCGTATGCTTTGGGTCACCGAAGCGTCTCCTTCGGACCTCTCAGCTTCTTGGACCGCAGCACGGCGTCGTTTAGGGGGCATTGCCGCGACCGTCCGCGAATTGCAGCAGTTACACTCTGTCTTACTGGTAAGTAAGAAGCGGACAGCTGCAATAGATGATATGTAACTCTGGTCCTTGGATGAACGGCGAAACAAGACTGTGATGAGGTTAGAAACGTAACTGCACCGGTGACGTAGGACGGAAATATATGATGAGAGGGTCGATGACGGCGGAGTAGCCGGCCAGAATTGGTGTGGAAGTTCAAGGAATACCTAAAGTCCAAAATGTCGACCGTTTCACTTACAGGATCCCGAGGCCAAGCCTTAGTGAATTTCGTGTGGGACTGAGATGTGCCGAGGAGCCAAAGGTGAGATGAGAGACAGAGTAGGAACCGAATTCACGTATCCAGGCCGCAAGAAAGGCTGTTTGCAAGCTGTGAATTTACAGCTCGAGGACGATGAGATGGCGGCGTAGAAGCATAGCAATCATGCAAAACTCGTTGAAAGCTTTGACTCAAGCGTAAACACGTCGGCAACGGGGTGTATTTGATGGAACACGACAAGGAAGCAGAGGGACGGGTGTCAACCTCGGGCGAGGGCATCTCTTAACTGACTCGAGCCGCAATATCGATTTGCCATGGGTAGTCGAATCCGTCTTCATGGGTTGTGCGTCTTTGTGCATTCTGGATGCTCTTTGTTGACTTCCATTGTCCTCTGCTGGAGTTATCGCGAGGTTCTGGAATGCCAGACGCGTTTCCCAACTGCTTGCGGTCAAGGCCAGCTGTCAGCGACGTGCAGCTGCAAGGAGCACGGACCATACCTATCCCACACACATCCTAACGCAGTACGTACCGGAGCAAGGTTACTTTAAGCTCTACCTTACAGCCTTAGTATGTAGGTACCGTTGGTACCTGGATGCCGTCCATCTTGACAGACGGGGAATTACTGGGTGCTTTTTGCATTACAAAGAAAACAGCAACCGCAAGTGACATGGATATTCCCTTAGACGTAAGGTACCTAGTACGTAAGGTATCTACCTAGCAGAAGGGAAAGAATTCATTACTTCGGATTGAAGTGGCGGCCGAACACCTGACCATCCCGATAATCACAATCTCAACGACCCGACGGGACTTGGAATCTGCAACTTTCGGCTCCGTACGGGCCGGCCAACATGCCCCGTTTGAGTGAGGATCGAAGGACTAGAGGCGACCATGTCGGATGACGATCTCCAATATTCCCCAGAATTTCTGCAACAGTTTGGCTCCAGAATAATGAGCAGGAACTTTTCCATTGTCTCCTCACATCGGACACGTTTCACGCGAGCCCGGCAAGATGCGGTTTAGCGAGATTTCGTGCTGCTCCAGACACAAATTTAATTACTCCCGTCGACACGACCCTATGACGCCGTACCTCGACTAAATAAACCGTCCCTGTCGTCCTGCCTTTGTTCTGCGATTTATACTTTCATCGTCTTTGTTACCTGCTCCTCGATCGCATTCCAGACCCATTGCGAACCTTCCGTTCAATCAAATCATCCCGAGCGGCGCAGACACCATGGCTGTCGGTACTGTCTTGATTACAGGGTAAGGAGAGGTTTCTCGTTTGTATGAGCTGTTCAGCTCGACGACCTGCACATGCGCGCGGCGCAAACCCGACTTTTGCGAACCCCGCAGATTCCAGACCCCTCAATTTGCTCCTTGTCACAATCCTGGACGCTGACTGCCGTTGGGCTATGAAATACTGACTGTGGCTTGCAGTGGCACCGGCTACATTGGCTCGTTCACCTCTTTGGTGCTGCTCGAGAACGGCTACGATGTCGTCATCGTCGACAACCTCTACAACTCATCCAAAGTCGCTCTTGATCGCATCGAGCTGATCTGCGGGAGGCGACCTGTCTTCTACCAAGTCGATGTCACTGATGAGCCGGCGCTCGACGATGTCTTCGCAAAGCACCCCGCGATTGACAGCGTCATTCATTTCGCCGCCCTGAAGGTCAGTGTTTCTGTCTAACGTTGCTCGGCGTAGTCGGCAGCGCAAAGCAACCGAGCCCCATGCTAACCCGACATAAACACAGGCCGTCGGCGAGTCGGGCGAAATCCCCCTCGAGTACTACCGCGTCAATGTCGGCGGCAGTATCGCCCTGCTCCGGTCCATGAGCAAGCACAACGTGACCAACATCGTCTTCTCCTCCTCGGCCACGGTCTACGGCGACGCGACCCGCTTCGAAAACATGATCCCGATCCCCGAACACTGCCCGATCGGCCCGACAAACACGTACGGTCGCACAAAGTCCATGATCGAGACCGTCATCACCGACCACGTCGAGGCGCAGCGACGGAATCTTAAGAAGGCGAACCAGCCGTTTGAGCAGTGGAACGGCGCGCTACTGCGGTACTTCAATCCCTGCGGTGCCCACCCGAGCGGGCTGATGGGCGAGGACCCGCAGGGAGTGCCGTTCAACCTCCTGCCACTGCTGGGCAAAGTTGCTACTGGCGAGCGGGAAAAGTTGCTGGTATTTGGTGACGGTAAGACAACACCCCAAGAGGGATGTAGCAAACGTGAGCTGATACCATTATACACAGACTATCCTTCCAGAGACGGCACCTGCATCCGAGATTACATCCACGTAGTCGACCTCGCCAAGGGCCACTTGGCGGCGCTGAAGTATCTTCGCGAGCAAAAGCCGGGCGTGCGCGCATGGAACCTCGGCTCGGGCAGAGGAAGCACCGTGTTGGAAATGATCAAGGCCTTCAGCAAGGTCGTCGGACGCGATCTGCCCTACGAGGTCGTCGACCGGCGGCCGGGAGACGTCCTCGATCTCACCGCCAAACCAGATCTAGCCAACAAGGAGCTGCAGTGGAAGACAGAACTGAAGTTGGAAGACGCATGTGAAGATCTGTGGCGGTGGGTGAGCAAGAACCCGAAGGGATATCGCCAAGATCCCCCTGCCGAGCTTCTTGAGGCGCTCAAGGCGAGCAAGCAAACCGCCTAATTCTCGTAGATAACTGCTGTTCATTGCATGTTTCATTTGCGGGCATGTACCGTGTTAACTCATAATATATCCATTACCATTTGTCCACAAGAAGTACTGTCCCTCGTCAATCACAACTTAAGTAACAGTTTGCCCGTCGTCTTCCTCGACTCCAGGTCTGCATGCGCCCTTGCAACGTCCTTGAGCGGGTATTCCTCGTGTATCTTGACCTGGATCTTGCCAGAAGAGATCAACTCGAAGAGCTCCTTGCTGTACGTCTCCAGCTCTTCGCGGGTGACGATGTAGTTGAACACCGAAGGCCGCAAGAGCTTGATGTTCTTGGGCGAAAGGCGGAGGATGTCGAAAGGCGGCACCGCTCCAGACTGCTCATTCACAATTAACAAAACCATCCCACCCACTTCATAAAGGAACAAGAAAATGGATATCACTCACCGCATTGCCCACCATAACCACCGTCCCCTTGCGCGCAATCATCTCCAAGTTGGAATCAAACGTCGCCTTACCCACCCCATCAAAGATAACATCCACCCCGTGCCCGCCCGTAATCTCCTTAACCCTAGCAACAACATCCTCATCCCGACTCCTGACCACAAACTCCGCGCCGTTACCCCTCGCCACCTCGCACTTATCCGCGCTCCCCGCCGTCCCGATAACCCTCGCCCCCAGCGCGGCCAGCATCTGCACGAACCACGTGCCCACCCCGCCCGCCGCGGCGTGGACCAGCACCCACGGGCCACTAACACCCTCACCGGCGGGAGCGATGCCGGCCGCCTCGCGCACGAAGGTCAGCGCCGTCAGGCCCTGCAGCATCGCCGAGGCGGCCTGCTCGGTGCTGACGCCGTCGGGCAAGAGGAGAAGCTTGGCGGAGGGCACGGCCGTCAGGCCCGCGTAGGCGTGGTCCGCCAGGTATCCAACCCGCGCGCCGGGGGGGAACCGGTCCGCCACCGAGGGGTGGGCGGTCGCCACGGTGCCGGCGGCTTCTTTGCCGGTTATCAGGGGGTAGGAGGCCTTGTAGAGGCCGGTGCGGAAGTAGCTGTTTCCCTCATGTGAGCTATTGGGATTAGATAGGAGGAGGGAGGGTGGTTAATGACTTACGTGTCGATGTAGTTTACGCCGACGTATTCGTTCTTGACGAGGACTTCGCCTTCCTTAAGCTCTGGCACGGGGAGGTCTGTTTTGAACTTGAGGACTTCCGGTCCGCCGATTTGCTCGATTACGACGCCGGACATGGTCTTTGGGATTGGCGCCATGGTGATTGATCTGCTGTTTGGTCTGTTGAACCTTGTGGTCTGGATGGCGAGATGCTGACTTCGCTGCTTGAGTGAAGAGGATATAAGAGGCCTGACAGTCAGCCGAGGTTTGAGGATGGAAGTCGTAGTCTTTATAAACAGCTGGTTCATGCTCATCCTAGATATCCTAAATCGTAGAGTTGCAGTCGACCAAACAGATGTTATGGTCCTGAGTAATCCCTTCTTTTATCTTGTCATTGGTCAATTGTTCCTCCAAGATCGCCCCGTTCTTACAAGATGATGCAGTATAATATTATTAAGAATGTTATTAAGCTCCAAGCTGCTTGGGAGTAATGTATCTCCAGTGTCCAGTCCGGCAGAGGGCGTCGGGATTAACGCCGATGGCCCCTCTCCGCAATGCTAACAGCAGCTTCCCACGGGCACCTTACCTACCTTACCACAGTAAGCTTCCTTATCTCCACATGACTAAGTCCCGTCGTTAGCCAACATACAAGCTTTCAAATGTTTTGTAAAGCTGTTCAATGCATTGTCGGCTTGCAGGTCCCCCAGATACCCTAGATTAAGCAGTTCCTGTGTCCTTCGACAGTGAGGTGAAGATCCTGCCCTTGCAGCGCCAAGGAGGGTTGAGGTCCGCCGGAAGCTGCCCCGCACCCCGCAGCAGAAGATTCGTCTTGGCATCTTGGCTTTTCCCAATCCCAGACGCAAATCTGCCCTTCCCAGAGCCTCGCGTCGTCAGCATCAACTCAAATTCAAGTCCATCTCAGGCCATCAATGTCAGCACGCCACGTACGAGTCTGTGGCTGCATAAGCGGCGCCTACATGCGCGGCCCGCCTCTTAGACAACCCGGACCGGAGCCGTCTTCTTTTCTTGACTGGATAACCGGCATTGCTGGTCCAGGGTTGGCGGACGACCATTGCACCGATCCACGAGCAAGAAATGTCCGTCCAATGCTTTTTCAACCTTAGGTGTGCAAGTAGCTATAGTTAGCAGAGCAAGCCAAGCAAGCAGGTCCTCTCATAAAAGCACCTAGCCTCGACGTTGTACACAGTATGTACGACAAACACTCAAGACTAAAGCCCGTATCCAGAGCTGGTGAGGCTGTGCAGGTAGATCTTCGTCACCACACACAATTGGCCCGATGTCAGGCGGCCAGCTTTTAGAGTTCGAAGTAACAGTTCCTCGGGTCCCAGTATCGAGGCGAAGTTCAACCTTCCATCCCATGTTTCCTAGAATTTCCAATTGGAATAAGTTTTTTCTTCCTTGAACCTGCGTTGTGGTTATTTCGAGTGACTGTTAGTCTGCTCTTGTCTTTAGGGAAGACCATTCTAACGTACCTTGTTCAACTTCAGTCTGAACTTGGTAGTCCGACTTCAGGCTGGGCTGGGCTTCTGAAACAAGGCTTCTCCTCCATACATGCCTTTGTGCATTGGTCCCGCTGTGCTTCTTTCGATGCCCCGAATGTACCAGTTCTATCTGTCCTGGACAAACCATTAAGACCGACCGCTCCGTAAAGGCACGTCGAAGCAGCCTTGGCTCCTCCTCGGGCAAATTATCTATAACGGGTTGCAGAAACTGGATTGCCCTGCTTAACGCTTCTTTCCGCATCTGTGGTTTCGGAGCCCATGCCTGTCACCTACCCCATGTTCGCTCTACCAATTTGTTTGTATCACGATGGCTTCGCTTCCAACTCAGGACGCTCGCTATCAACAACTTCAGCACCAGGCGGCTGAATGGGGGGTTGGAAGTCTTCCTCCCTTGACTTTGATGCCACGGCCAGCCTCGTACCCGCTCTCACCAACTTCACGCACCGCCAACGACGACTCTTTGGCTGAGGAGCTTTTAAAGCGGCGCCGCCTCAATGCTGGCCAGGATGGCTCACAATCAGGCCTCCGTCGAGCCTTCACGACAAATAAGAAAAAGAGCTGGGATCCCAAGGAGATTTACGATGCTCTCGACGCTCATGTGAGCAACTGCGGATCGCCTGGCATTGCAGAGGCCCTCATCTTCAAGTTGGCATCGACCGGTGCTAGGTTGAGTGCACCGAGCGCCAAACCTCGGACGACTCTGTTGAGCCGCAGGAAGAGCATGGAGACAATGTCCCCATCTCGAATCCTTCAGAAGGCAGTGCAGAATCGCCAGACAGACATGGTTGCCGTCTTAGTTCAGCATGCCGACCACTTCGCCCTGGATTCGGCACTGCCGATAGCTATTCGCTCCGGCGACATGGCTATTGCTGAGCTTCTCCTGCAGTACGGTGCTAATGCTTCTCAGACGGCGGATGGTCAGGACTCTTTCCGACAGATATGCATCACTGGCGGCCAGTCAGACCTTGTTGGGCTTGTCCTTCAGACCGATGGTCGTCCTCCTCAGGACTGGCTTTCTGAATGCATGGTCGATGCCGCCCGTAAGGGCTGCCTTGATACGGTCCTCCGGCTTAGCCGATCGACCGCAGAGGGCAACCACCGGGGAGCAGCAGCGTTGAAGGAAGCCGTGGCTCAATGCCGTGTTGACATTGCCCTTGCAATTCTGACAGGCACCAAACCGCCGACTGGGCGCGGACTGGATGAAACCTTTGGAGAACTGTTCGCCAACAAATCCATACTACCAAACGAGAAGATGGCGCTTACCCGGGCACTTCTGTGTGCTGGGGCTTCTGGAGATGTCGTCTCGGCAGCATTGATACAAGCTTGCGAAATTGAGTTCTATGAGATGGTGGATCTGCTTGTTTCCTACGGCGCCTCAGTCGAGTATCAAGATGCTTTGGTCCTGCGGAAGGCCATAACAAAGGGCAAGAGCGCATTGATTAGCCTTCTCCTTACGGAAAAGACCAGCCTCAGTCGAACATACGCCTCAGAGTGTGTAGATTGCATTCCGAAAAACATTCCTTCAGAGGATCGACATGCTTTACTCACTATCCTACTCCGGAAAGGTGCTGCTGGCTCGGCAGTAGATGAGGCCCTTATCCGCGCTGTCGAAGCTGGAGATGTTGAGTCAACGAGATTGCTGCTCACACCGCACTTTCCAGGAGGCCGCCAGGTCGGCGGACGCAGCCCAAGTGACAGCCCTAGGGGAATGGTCTACGATCGACACGAAATTGCGTCTGTAGATTACCGTGATGGTGAAGCACTGAGACTTGCTGTGGTCGCCTACAAAGTTCCCATGGTTAAACAGCTGCTGAACGGCAAGCCGTCACCTGAGACACTCGCCAGAGTATTCCCTCAGGTTCTCGACCTGTCGCCGCTCGACAAGTACCATATGGCGGAATTGTTCCTCACCACTGGGCTGACCGGTCCCTGCATCTCTGCGGCTCTCCAAGGAGCTATCGAGGATAAGCCACCTCGACGGGACGAGCGCTTCATAAGCTTGTTGCTCAGCTATAATGCTGACGTCAATTTCAATGACGGAGCTGCCATCTTGTCCGCGATTGCTAACGAAGATGTCCCACTGCTGGAACGACTTCTGAAAAATCGGCCGAACCCTCAGACTGCCGCAGCAGGAATACTAAGGGCCGTGTCTGTCAAGGATCGCTCCAGAAGATACGGCATCATCAGTCTTCTGATAGGGGTCGGCCTAGGCCGTGAGACTAAGGTGGAAGTATCTCAAGCCATGGTCCAAGTCCTTCGGATGAGGCCAATTGATATGCAATTGCTAAATCTATTGCTGGAACGTGGTAAAGCGGATGTCAACTTTATGGATGGCATTCCCATCATTCACGGTATGTCACGTCCACCTCCACCTCTTTCCAGGTCCTTTGTCCAAACTAATTCACGTTGATAGCTGCACATGATCCCGATCCGGCTGTTCTCGAGAGTGTGCTTACAAGAGGCAATGCATCTCCGGAAACTCTGGTCCATGCCTTTGAAGCCATATCCGACCTACCAATTACGACATCAAAAGCAGCGAAAATACATCTCATGCTCAGCCGTACTAAGAACAAGGACTCTCTCGACGCGGCATTGGTAAAGGAAGTACAGGCAGTTATTAAAGTCCCCTTAGAACCCCGAGAGTTAGGCATCATCCAGTCCCTCCTCGCGGCGGGGGCTGATGTCAACGCCAAACAAACAGCGGCACTCCGGACTGCCGTCTCCGCTGCCGACGCACCCGTTTCGGACCTCCTTCTTAGTGCGCATCCTACCCCGGCATCGCTGGCAGCGGCGCTTCCACATGCGCTGAATATTTCAGATTTGATGGATCGGCTTGCCTTCACGAAGAAGCTCGTCGAAGCCGGCGTGCCTGCTCTGGAAGCCAATCATGCGCTGGTACACGCCGTTGACTCCTACCCGGATGACATCTCTCTGGTCAAGGTTCTCGCGAGCCGTGCTGATCTCAGTGATGGTGATGCCCTGTCGTCTGCGATCCGGCAAGAGCGAGTGGAAATTGTCGAGGTCTTGCTCGTCGACGGGCGTAAACGCTACGCTCCGGCAACTCTCAATGCCATCTTCATGAAGGCAGCGACGAAGATCGCCGATCGAACCAAGCGCCTCCAAATCTGCACACTCCTCTTACAATCCGGCGTATCAGGCCCCGCCGTGTCAGACGCCCTTCTCGCTGCGGCAGCGGATGGTGACACTGCCCTCGGAGCCGCACTGTTACAACAGGGTGGTGCTAGTGTCGATCACCGGGACGGCAAGGCTGTGCTTGAGGCTTGCCGGGCCGGAGCCGTGGATGTCCTGTCCATGCTTCTCAACTCGCCATCCGAGATCAAGAATAAGACTCTAGCCCAAGGTTTCCAGGCCGCAACCCAGGTGGGCGATCTTAAGAAGCGAGCAGACGTCTTCCGACTCCTCCTCGAAAAGGGCGTGACTGGGGAAGTCGTCGATGCACAGCTCGTTTCAGCTGCGCGGTTCGGGATAGACGGACAGCCGCTGGTGAAGCTTCTGCTACAATTCGGCGCCGATGTGAACTACAACAACGGCGAAGCCGTCTGGACGGCCACCCGCAGTGCGATCCTGGGTAGCCTAGCCCTTATGCTTGGCGTCGCCGGGTTCGGTGAGCGTCAGAAGAAGCCGTCGCGAGCCACGATAGCCAAGGCGCTGAAGGCCAGCTGGATGCTGAGCAAGGGTCCGCGGTATCAGGTCATCGAATGGGTCTTCGCGGCCGGACAGTTGCCTACAGAGGAACAGATGCACACAATGCTTGTGAAGGCGATCAAGAATGAACCTGATCTGAGACTTGTCAAACTGCTACTTCGCCAAGGGGCCTCGCCACTTACAAATGGATGTGAGTCCTTGATTGAAGCGACGCAGAGCATGTTACTGGATGTCTTAGCGGTCCTCCTGGATATAGACATCCCCGAAAAGGATCTGTCTTGGACGTTCAGCCAAGCATTCACCCCTGCAACAGCAGACGTATGGTTATCCGATGATGGGTATGAAGCCGCAAAGATGTTGTTAGCAAAGGGAGCACTGGGCAACGGAGTTGCGGCTGCACTTAGCACCTCAATTGATGCCTATGGAACCGGCAAGGACGCCGTCGCTCGGCGGTTTGTTGAGCTTCTGACCGGCTACGAGGTAGACGTCAACCATGACCACGGGATCGTAGTGCAGAATGCTGCCAAGCGAGCTGACTCTGACCTCATCCGCCAATTGCTGAGCAGGAGGCCGGACACGCTCACCGTTTCCATGGCGTTCCCGTACATATTCGAAGCCGACCTCGCCGAAGACGATTTACTTCTCCTCATCCAGCTATTTACCGAATACCACGACGGAGAACAGAGGTTGGACGTCATGTTTAGCCACCCCAAGTGCGAGCCCGTTTTATTTCAGTCTGTCGCTAAATATCCACGCTCTGTCAAGGTCCTACAAGCACTTCTAGATGCCGGGTTCTACCACGACCAGATGACGATGAGTCGTGTCATGCCGGCTGATATCGAGGAAGAAGAGCAAGTTAGCCTTTTACTATGGGCGCTGCTCCAGCCCCAGAAGAGAGTCAGCGACAATGTCATTGAACTCTTGATCGACCGCGGCGCAAAGGTTAACTTCGAGACTCGCCTTTCCAAAACGACGCCACTCATGATAGCTGTGCAGAACAAACGCAAGGATTTAGTCCGAAAAATCATCCTCGCTGGGGCCGAAGTGGATGTAGTCGATGCAACCGGCAATACGCCACTGACCATAGCAACCAGGATTGGCGGCGACATTGGCACAACCATGATGACCAACATCCTGGCTGCAGAGCCGTCCAAGAATGACGGCTCGCTTCATAATGCCGCCCGCGAACTCAATCTCCGCGCCGTTCAGGTACTAGCCGAGTTTGGTCACGAGCTCGACTTCCCCAGCCCGATCCACGGCGGCCGCAGTGCACTAGGCGAACTGTGTCTCAACGCCGCTCGGGACGGACCTCTCACGGCCTCGCAAGAGAAGCAGATGGAGAAGGTCATGGCCTACCTCATCGACAATGGCACAGACCTGTCCCTCCAATCGCACGGGAAGCCCCTCCTCCTTCTGGCGTTCTCATGCTCCGACCCCGTCACCATTACCCGCACCCTGCTCAAAGTCGGGATGTGGAAGCACATCAACGCCGAGTTCAACCTCTACACCACCGACAACCACGTCTATTCACCGACCCAGTACGTCCTCCGCCTCCTACCCCAAACCGACACCACCACCTCCCTCCTCTCTCTCCTCCGCGCAAACCGCGCAAAAGACACATTCTACGCCCTCTCCGGCCCCCAGCCCCCCGACGCAACCAACCCCCCCGCCGACATCCTCCTCGCCGAGCGCGCGCGCGTCGCCCGCCTCGACCAGCTCGCCGCCCAAGAAGAAGACCACCAGCGGCAGCTCGCCCGCACCAAAGAAGCCGCCGCCCTGGCAGACCAAGTCTTCATCCGCCGCGCCGAGCTAGAAGAGTCCAAAGCGCGTCGCGAGCTGGGCCTGCTGCGCGACCGGGACGCGGTCGAGGACGAGCTCTTCGCGGCCCGGCTGCGGCGGCAGAAGGACGAGCAGGGCGCGCGGCTGCGCCACGAGGTCGAGGCCGCGCAGGTGGCGGCGCGGAACGCGAAGATGCTCGGCGACGCGGAGGCGGAGGCGCAGGGCCGGAGGCAGCGGGCGGCGCTGGAGTGGGAGCGGCAGGTGGGCGGGGAGAGGGTGGGTCACGCGAAGCAGATGGCTGCTGTCAGGGTGCGGGAGAGGGAGGACGTGGATCGCGTGGATGAGAAGGCCACCAAGCGGGTGGTGGGGAGGATCGAGGCGCAGAGGAAGCTGGTCGAGAAGCAGGATCAGTTGGCGGCTAGGTTTGTGGCTGCTGGGGTCAATCCGCGGCAGATCGGGTATGTTGATGAGCTGGATTGAGGGGAGGTGGTGGTTGGGGATGGCATAGGGGGTGGGGTATGTCGGTGCGGATCATGGGCAACGAAGATGATTCACATGGTACTCGACCTAAAGAACGACAAACGAACGCCAGCAGATGAATTTGTGGAGTCTCGGCACACATCACACATTAAGTCTATATCATCCCTTCATCGGCATAAGCCACAGCTCTCGTCTCCCTACCTGGAACCGTCGCCTACGCTCTCCACACACGACTGGACCTACTTTCCGGCTTCTGCCTCGTTGAACTTTGTCACAACTCCGGTCCCGATATCGTACTTCAGACCCACGATCCACGTTCCCGGCTGAATGAACGGAGAAGACCTAAGGAAATCCACATCCTCTTTCAAGGAGTCATCGAGTCTGCTAAGAGTCAGCCACAAGTTACATACATATCGGGGGAACAAGCAACTCACGACCCCGCGATCTCGCCATATTTCGCCGCGCTGATCGTCTCCTTCTCTTGGGGAGCGATCTTGGTCAGAGCCTCCTTAACATCGACGTCGTGAAAATGGGACAAGCCGCAATCTATAACCATGTCAGCGAATCATCGCCGCTCAAGACCAGCTCTTGCCGCCGCCGCCGGAAAACACCTACCCGTGTGATGGAGCACGACGACGGTCCTGGGGTTCCCGATGGTCTGCAGGACAGAGATGGTCCTGACGGCGTCGAGGGCGCGGCCGCCGGCGTTGGTCACCATGGAGACGCCCTTGACGGTGGGGTCGATGCCGAAGATCTGGTAGGGGTTCAGGCGCGGATCCGAGCAGCTGATGATGACGACGCCGGTGCCGGCGCTGCGGAGGGCTTTGGCTACCGTCTGGAGATCTGGCGGGGCTTTGTATGTCTGGGAGAGTTTGCTTTGTCTGCGGTTAGCTTCGACCCGTTGAGTAGGGAAGTGGTCTGAGGCGGCTTACCTGTTGCGAGTAAGCAGTTCTGAGAGGACTTTAGAAGCCATGATGTTGCTGCTGTGTCGTTGTCCGAATCTGGTATGATCTATCTTGGTTGTAGATGATGATACGTGATTATTATAGTTCTGCTTGTGATTCTGTTCGAGATTTTCAACTCTGCAGGAACAGATGGAGGTTCCAATGCCATCTTATTTAAATGTAACTGAGATGCTCGATACCGGGAGCACCGAGTGAGGTTCGGAACCTGTTGGGCCTTCATCATGGCACAAGTTCTGGTGATTACTGATGCCATTTTTGTGCGGGTTACCATCCAGCCTCGGCCGGCTTGAATGCCAACGTTGATATAACGTTGTTATATCTGCAGGCCATTGATTACAAGCTCCTCGGCTGTGGAAACATGACGATGACGTTGTATGCTTCCTTGAGTGGAAGATTGGTCAGCTCCCGCCCTCACTTGAGCTGCATGTACTGCTATCAATGTGGCCAAGGGTTCGGGTTGTGCAGTGCAGGTGCTTACCAATTTACCTTAAAAGGTGCCGTGATGCACGGCAAGTGCGACTTTGTTATCAAATGCAATATAGGTAAGGTAGGTAGGTATACCACCATAGTGGCAGTTGACGTATGTTATTCCAGATATAACCTCCAATCCAATCCACCAAGTGCCAACCTAGGTACATACCAGAGGATAGGTGTTCAACGGAACATGGCATTTGTCCCTCATTCGAGTTACTACGAAATGACAACCCCTTATTCTAGGCTTCATATTAGGACGCTTGACGCGACAATCTTGCCAAGGGTCCAAGGCTCCAGGGATGCAAGATACGGGTTTGTTTCTCAGCCCTCCAAGGTTGCAGTCCAATGACAACACCCAGAAAACGCCATCTTCTGCGCGTTCAAAGGGCACATCCTTTCTTCTCTTCTAATTTCGGATCTCTGCTTTCAGCCCAAAACCGCGTCACATGAAGGGGTCCTGCTCTAGCTCCTGCGTCCGCGACCGTTTGCAGTCTTCAGCCCTCGGGCAACTTCATGGCAGCAATCAGCCCACTCTCCGGACACATCCCTGATCCCGACGTTAAGCTTCTCAGCCCTTTCGCGCGGAGATTTCTCTTGTTGACCGCCGTGCGCTAAGGAGAGGACGAACTGCGTCTGGGCGCGTTTCTCGCAGGGCTTGCTCCCGCTGCCCAGACCGAACCCGATGCAGCCACCTTTGCGCCAAGCGAGGCAGGCTGTGGCTCTCGCTGGCTTTGGCTAGGATCTTGGTCGCAATATTTGGACGTGCATGTCGATAAGTGTCGACCGGGCAGGGTGCCCAGGATGTCGGCTTTGCGCCGTGGCTTGCTGTTCAAGTGAATAAGAGCGGCCTCCGTCCTCAGAGTTTGGAACTGTCCCACTCTGTTTTGCATCTTCCTTCGCCGCATTGACTGTCTCTGTCCTGTAACGCTTGTGTTACAGCTTCCTCTCCGTCAGTCACGCTTCCAACGTCTAGATCTACTCCTCAATTCGAAGAGACAGCAACATGTCCGTGCGAGGTTTAACAGCCAAGGGAGTGCCTCCCCAGCCTCACTGGCTTCTCTTCATCAGAATTGCCATCTTGGTGCTCAGTCTCGTCGTCCTCGCGCTCGCAGCCTACTCCATCTCTCTCTTCGGCTCGTACTACGGGTTGGTCGGCGGTACAGGAGTTGGTGGATTCCTGATCTTCGTGGTACGTACATGCTGCATCACGGACTCCATCTTGCCGGATCTTTAAGAGTTCTGTTCTCTAACCATTTCCGCTATCTAGACAATCTTGACGTTTATCGTCATTGGCGGTGCCACCGCCATCGAGATCTGGGCCCCGCACATCTTCTACCGCATCGTCGCTCTGCCCGCCTACATCCTGAACATCATCTTCTGGCTCAGCGGCTGGGCCTGGGCAGCATCGACGGCCTCCGTCTGGCTGACGAGCTACTGCTACTTCGGCACGTGCGCCAGTCCCGGCGGCTACGCCAAGAGCGAGGGCGGCTCCTTGGCCGGTTGCGCTGCGCTGGGCGCCGTTATCTGGTACGTTGCCCCTTTCTTTCTTGTACGCCGACTCTGGCAGATAACTAACCCAACCGCAGGATCTTGTCCATTGTCAATCTCTACTTCTTCGTCCGGGCTTGTCTTTCCGATCCGGAGGGCTCGAACCCCCATAACCAGGCCGAGCTCGGCCATGTCAAGCAGGAGCCGAGCCCGGCGAGTTACCCAACTGAGCAACATCCTCAGCAACAACCCTACTCTGCCTAGTAGTCAACACGGTGGTCGTACAACTCAATAACGGCAGTGTCTCTCTGGAGTTCGGGCTAACAGAGTCTTTTCATTGTTAAGGTTCCCTTGGCGCTACGTGCGAATATAAGTCTAAATAATCAATGTCACCACCGTCCGATTTCGAGACGAGATATCAAAATTGTTTTATTCACTGTCTTCAAGTGAAGCAACGCTGTCGATGCTACCTAGCCTCCTTGAAAGAACAGGCCAAAAACACCATCCCGTTGTTTTCCCTGACCATGCCGGGTATCTCTGAGTGCCTCCTTCCCCGCCCTGACGCCTGAAGTTGCCTTCGAGATTCTCGTTTAAAAAGCCAAAAGTAAAAAAAGGAAAGAACAATTGAGTAGAGACCATGACTGCCCGGATCACCTGACCCTCCGAAAAGCAGAATAACCGAATGGAGATCTTCCTTTTTTCCCATCTTCCCAATTTTCTCTTATCCCCTCCCCCAAACCCGAAAATGACCTATGAAATCCCCAAAGATGCACCCCCCTCCCACCTCCCAAAACTCACCACCATGCGTCCCGGCTCCCCTTACCGCTCAAGCCCTCCACTTCCTAGCCCTCTTCTTCGCCGGACCAGCCACCCCCTCCTCCTCCGGGGCCGCCTCCTCCCCCTCGTCGGCCAGACGCTTGCGCCGGCTGACCACACCCCCCGCGGCCGGCGTCCAGCCGTCCCAGGCGTCGTCGCCCAGGCCGAGCGACGCGCGGATGCGGCGCCCGCGCTGGAGCACCGCGTCGATCTCGTCGTGGCACCCGAACCGCAGGATGTGCAGCTTGCCGCCGCGGACGGCGTCGACGAGCTGCAGGCGCATGTCGTGCGCCTCCCGGATGAACTGCTTGTCCAGGGCTAGGTTGTTGTCCTCGTCGTCGCCGTCGGCGGCGGCGGCGGTGGCGCGGGAGGACGTGTCTGAGCGGTTGTTGTCGTCGTCGTCGTCGGGTTCGGACTTGTGGTTGTTGGGCGGCGGCGCGTCGTTGGCGGGCTGTTTGCCGGCCGCGGTGGTGGATGCGTCGGGTGTGGCGGCCGGCAGGGCGAGCGTGAAGGCGTTGGACTGCGCGGCCGAGGAGGACTCGCCCTGCTGCTGGATGGGGGAGCCGAAGAGGTCCGTCATGGGTGGCAGGGTTATGCCGAGGGCGTCGGACCGTGTCGACTCGTAGTTGGACGGTCCGGCGGCAGCGAAGGGCTGAGAGGCCTCGTCAAAGTAGGACGAGGTACCATCGACGACCTCAGTGGCGTTTGTGAGGCCCGGCATCACGCTCTCGACTCGCTCGAGCTGGCCGTTGAGCTTGGCGATTTCCGCTTGGAGGGTCTTCATCTCGGCCTTCTGACGCATGACCTCGTCGGCCAGCGCTACCGTGGTCGCCATCCGCTTGTACCGGCCGCGCTTGGCGGACTTGTTGTTGGCGTCGCGGACCTTGTCGAACTTGTTGGCTGCCAACTGGACCTGCGACTCCTGGTACTGCTGGACTTCCTGCGGGCCGACATTGGGTGGGAGTTGCTTCGGGTCTGTCGCCATCTTTAGGATGCGTTGGAACGCGGGTTTTTGGGTGACTGAGGGCGGCAGATCGTGAGCTAGAGCCACGGGGGGAGCTGGGGCTAGCTGACGAGCTGGAGGGGCCATGTACGCAGGGGGTTGCGGGTACTGAGCAGCCGGCTGAGCAAAGTCGTTATGAGGACTGAACCGAGCATTTGGGGCAAACTGAGCAGGGGCTGCTGCCTGATTGCCATGTGCGAATTGAGGACGGGGCTCGAATGGCGATGGGCCGGCTAACTGCGGCGGAGCAGCGAAATGGTAAGAGGGGCCAGACTGCGGGTGAGCGGCTAGCTGAGGAAGAGCCGGCTGGCGACCGGGTATCATCGATGAAGAAGAGGGGCCCGAGATCATGTCTGGATGACCAGGGTTGTCGCCCTGGTGCGACGCACATAGTGTTGTCGCGTTGCTGAAGGTTGGATCTGCAGGATGGCTGCCGGCTCCTGGTGTAGATTGTCGGTGGAAGCCCCCTATGGATTCAGGGGCAAACCGGGGAGAAGAGAAGCCACCCGGTTGCAGCCTGCTCCCGAAGCCTAGATCAGCTGTGATATCAGAACGTCCACCAAGTCGTCCACCAGGGTCTCTAGGAAGTCCATCAACCAGGTTCTGGTTCGCTGGGAAAGCCATCTGGAATCCGGGCTGATCCCCCGCTGGATCAAATGCTTGGCCAGCAGCTTGATCACGAATCGGACTAGGGACGTGAGAAGCCAGCGAAGCGTTAAAATCAGCCAGACCAGGAAGTCTGCGAGGCTGTTCATGGTTCGCTTGGGCAAGCGCGCGATGGTACTGATCGATGGCCGAGAGTCGTCCTCCTCGCGGTCTTCCTGGGCGTCTGTTCTCGGGCAATGCTGGAGCAGCGACCGATGGTCGTCCGGGAGCAAAGATCGGACTTACCGGGCTATTTGGCGGCGCGCGGGGCGGCGAGGGAGAAGGATTCATAGTTGGCAAGTCTCCGATTCGACTCTCGTTCGACTCGCCAAATGTTACGTAGTCGGGATTCATGTTTCTCGGTGGGTCCCGGTCTTCGATCGTGATTAGAGGTACGTAGCCGGGATCGAAGACCACGGAAGGACTCAGGCTGTTGTCGTTGGGCGGAGGTGCCCCCGTGACCAGGTCGTATCCCGATCGGTAGAAGTTCATTGTTACCGACCCTGGTAGATTGGAAGTTGGTATGTATTCCTAGCGTGGCTAGAATCAGCCTTTGAGCAGGGAGAGCCTGGAGAACGAGCCAGACCGGATACAAGCCGATAAACAGGAAAGGGACTCGACCGAGGTAACACATCAACCGCGACCATGACGACGAAAGTGAGTAATGGCGAGGATAGGGGGCCTTCAACGACAAACGTTCTGTTGGGAGGGCTGCGAAGGCCATTGGAACGAATAATGCAAAGACAGTGCCGGCTGATCAACATAGCGGTCCACCGAATGAGCAACCCAATGCCACTGGCGCAGGTGCAGATGCCGGACTAGACACAAGGGAAGTGTGGCAAGACAGACTCATCCAAGGGCCTCCGACCCCCGAGTTAACATCACGCACACGGGCACACCGAAAACCTCGCCCAGTTTCCACTGGCACAAACGGCATCAGTTGCTCAGCACTAGGAGACACCACACTGAAGGGACAACTTGAAGATCAACGACGTATTGGAAGGGAAAGCTGTGCTGTTGTTGGACCTTTACGCCCCCACGTTCTGGGCACCCTTCGGCGAGCATCTACCCCGTCGGACTTGGCGACCCTAATATGCGTCCGAGACGCTTTGGAGGGGACAGGTGGTCATTGAACGCTCAGTCACTGAAACCCTGAGGTTGAGGTCACTGACCCTGACCATCAATAGATCAACTCTCGCAACACCGAGATCATGGATGACCTAAGGTCTCAGAGAGACTGCTGCCTTTGGGAAATTGAGATTTGCGGGGGAGGAGAACCAATGTCTAAGTCCCAAAGCCATTGACAAATGACACCATATAGCTCCGGAGATCTCTGAGAACGACGGCACCCGAGAAGACACAGGAACAAGCAGAATCGAAAGCCGGTGGGGTCCCATCTGAGATACACCACAGGTGCTCTTCAAAGAACGCAGGGGCACAGTGAAGTATTCCTGGATCCCGCTGCTCGAGCCAGCACTCTTAGGACTCCATTCACACAGCCGCTGAATGTCGACTTGACACACAGACTGCATCCGGTAATGACTTCAATGTGCGGGGTCGACCATGGATAACCGGCAACATCAGGGGAGTAGGAAACACAGGTGATGCCATGTATCGTGAACGAACCAGTGTCGCTATGTCTCGCAGTCACTGGTTCTTGATTGGACGCAAAGTGTGAAGTGAAAGGTGAAGTCAGGATTCGAGCTTGCGGAAAGTTCATCAACTCACAGGTGCTGATCTTCTGGAGAGTTCTATTCCTGGTTTCGTCTCCTTTCTCCTTGTCTTCCAGGCTCTTGTATCTCAACCTTGCTCAGTATGGCGTTCTTTGAGATGTATCTTCAACCTCCTGGCTTTCGCGTTCCTGACTTCTGGTATCTGGTCGTGGCTGGTCTTTATTCGCCAGAAGAGATCTTCTGGGAGGTGCTGAACTCGGAGACAGGTCGAATCCGTCTATGGCAAGCTCAAGTGTTATGGGGCCTTGGCGGAGATCAGGTTATAGTTTCTCTTTGGCTGATGACAAGGGGCTGGAAGCAACGGCTGCTTGTAGGTTGTCGTTTAACAGGGGCGAGAGGCTCGAAGATGGCTCACTTGGACTGGAGAAGACGATACCTGCACAGCCGCTGTCAGACAAGAAGAACAAGCTAATCGCAGGGGGACATTCTCAACACGAACCTTCAACGTTCACAGGCCTAATCCCGGGACACAGCTGGTTCGAGTCAGCGGACAAACCCAGCATAATGGGGATCACAAATGACCGTCACAGCGACAAGTCGGAGAAACTTCAACTAACAGCCTCCTGTTCTGTCTCTTGTCCCCGACTGGAAGATTGGGTTAGGCGCGCGACTTGAACTGGAAGCAGTGAGGGCGTCAAGTCAAAGGGGTAATATGGTTCAATTAACTTCGGCTGCTTTCAGGTTGCGGATATTGGGCTTGAGTGTCATAAGCTGCTCCTGATCGTTGGTGTTTCAACAATGAGACTTTCGAGGACTGAGCTTTGGAGAAGGAGCATTGGGAAGGGGGGCCATGGAGCTTTTAAGGACGAAGGCAAAAGACACCAAGAGCCAGTGTCCGTGACAAGCTTCCTCAGCACAAGCCTTGGAACCAACTACCGCACCGTGTCCCCTTCGCCAGCCATGACTGGAGTCAACATTCGGCTATTCATAACGATATCGACCGCCTCCTCAGTCTTGCTAAGCAGAAAATGATGTCATTTCGGCCTATTGTCGCCATAGGAGTCTTCTGCCTGCCTATGCCGCAATTGACCGACCGCACATCGACAGTCTAGCCGGGCCGGGGCACGGGCAGTCAAGGAACAATCCATCTCCATGCGGGGCTCAGGATACGGACTCAGAGACACGGTACGTGAGACATACTGCAGTCGGGACCTCACCGCACTTGGGATACTCTCCTCCGCTAACCAGAAGTCGAAAGTCCACCGAGTGGTTCACTGCTGTCACTACTTCAGGGACAGGGATCATAGACTGCCGTGCCGAAGCTCAGATGCCAAAGTCCGGAGGGCTAGATATGGAGCCAACGAGATGGTAGCGTCCATGTGGAATGAGATGCTCCAGAGCATGTTCAAGCAGTCCACGGCCTCCAGGTACTGAGCCTAGAAACAGGTATGTTTGCGGGATGATAGCATCATAGCTTCGCTTGGCTAATCGATGCGACGACCAGGGCTGAGTGTCTTGTCCTATGTTGGACGATATCTGAATGGCGGGCCTAAATCGCAAAGGATTCTAGGAGGCATGTTCTGCGAGGTGTCCGTCCGTGGACGTCTTCAGAGGTCACCTATGTTGGATCGGTCTTTCGTCAATATTGAATATGTACACCTCGTTACCACCTTAAATTGCACTGAACGGCTGCCGTGCCTTTGCTTCGAGAAAGCCTGAAATGAGATGACTTTATATATTCCACATCGCAGGCTTCAGGTACGAATCTATCCTCGCAACCTCTTGCTATTCCTAGGTAGGCACCTTGAAGCATCGTCACGCTTTTATAATCTCTCTTGAAAGAACGCACTTTGTTCCGCTGATATCTAAGAATGGTGCCACTAGACTTACGCTACCACTTCTTCCTCCTAGATAAGATTCCCCAGCGGTCGGATTCAACTGCCCGAACAAACACAGCGTCACCTTCGGTCCTCAGACTTTTAGCCTTCGACATTCGCCGCTGGTCCTGACCTCAATCTGCAACTTACGGCTCCTTCCTCGAGTGAATCTGGCCCTAAATCTTCTCCGGCTTCAATTGACGGTGATTTTTACCATTTCTTGCGGGAACCTTGATTGCTGACTTCTGTGCTAAATTACTCCATGAGTACCGCATCTGGATCGAATCAACAGGGCGGCAGCCACAGTCGGCGCACTTCCAGGCCGCAACGTTGCCAGCGGAGTGAGAAACGTCGCTTCAAAGGGCTCTTCACAGTACTGGGATCGAGTTCTTCTTCTTAAGCTTGCCACCAGTCTGCCTTTCGAACCTGATACTCCTTTCGCATACCATTCTCGACCTCCATATCAACTTCTGGAGCATTCAATACTCCAGCTTCATCCGGTGTGGAATCTGCCTCCAGTCCGCTATCCGATAACGGCAACGCCGGTCGCTCGGCCCACCGCCGGTTTTGATGAGCTTGATACTTTCCCCGGCTTCTGTCTTCCCGTCAGCAACCAGATCGAGCACACAGTGTCCTTCTCCCACCGAGGAACCCAAGCGTGCTTTCCCTACCTATCCGATATCCCAAAATCACGTCGACAGTGATTTAGCCACAAAGTTTGACTCTACCGGAAATTCGGCTCTGAGGAGTTCACCGACGCAGTGTGGCGCCTTAGAAAAGAGAGGCTTCTACGGGACCTAATGCCAATAGGGCTGGATCAACAGGTTACAGGACCAAAGTCACGTCAAACAACGATCCGAGCGGCTGAGAGAATTCAAGGTACATACATCCAATGTTCAGACCATATGGTCCTTGAAGAGCATCATGTTTTGAGTCGGCCGTTACTGACAACATTATTCTCACAGCTTCAGCCCAGAAATCTACCAACGGGTTCGATGTCCACGCTTCTCAACTCTGCCCTCCACGTAACCTGTTATACCAACTCCTGATCTCTATTTCAACCTCCAGTTCTCTAGACATACTGTGTTTGGTTCGACATTGCCTTCCAAAGCGCTCTGTCTCGATCCCTATTACTGCTGGGTGTTTTCCAGCCTTCTGTCCCAAGCATCTGGTGGCAGCGAGATCAACTGCTTCGACCACTAGACTAGACTGGCCAGCAAGTTTTTAAGATACGTCCCAATTTCAGGTAAGCCTCCTGCTGAGCACAGCGCGGACCCATGGCAGAGTTCAAGATAGAGCCAGCCTGGCTTGCCCCTTCCCTATCAGTCACATCCCTCCTCCAGCCCCGGCCACAACCAGAACCAGAACTCGAACTCTTCCCATGTGTTTAAAAAGAAGCACCAGATTTCAACTTGCCTTGGTCTTCCCGATCATCTTCTCATGTTCCTACGACCTCACCTTCTGATACCATACCTTAGTCCCAGAAGTGTTCTCAGACTTTACCAGTCATTATGATCCATTGCCAAAACTGAGTATGACATTCTAGATATTCCTGCTTACCTTCATTCTTGTCCTTTCAAGCGTCTACCTCTTACTGAACCCACAATCGCTAAGGCGTGGAGGTTGTGTTCTCACGTACAGGTAGTCGTACCTTCCTTCTTATTTCCCGCACTCCAAACTTGACCAATATCCGTCATCTGTTTTTGCACTTGAGCACTTTAGCCAATCCCGACTTGCTTTCTACACTGCACTGAAGCCAGTCACATTGACGAGTATCCGCTTTTGTTGAGCTTTCGTCGAGACCATCCTCATGCTCTGTTACTAACACAGGCTAATGTAGGATATCGACGTTCAATAAGCTGCGGTCTGTCGGCCCAAGCATTAAATAGACATAGAGGCTCGACATCGCAGAGGACTTCAACATGTCAACTGAGCCGCTGGACTCGAAAGAGTCAGAGATGGCACGACTTCTGCGAGAAGGGTCCATGTTTGCTCTAAATGGATTTGCAGCCCTCAATAACCCGCCGCAACTCGATGAAGACGACAACAAGAGTGAGGGGGGCGACAGCCTGTTCGGCGCCAGTGGCTCAGGTGACGACGATGCGCACAGAATCAAACACGAAGAAATCGAGGACAGCGACGACGACCTCATGATTATTGACGTGGTCGATATTCCTGCTCATTTGAATGCCAAGTTCGCCGCGAATAGCTGGAGACCTAGGACGCCGGACTTGGAGATCATCGATGTCAGAATTAAACAAGAGCTGGTTGTCAAGGAAGAGCAGCAGAGCAATGATGGTCCACTCGCAGGCGACCTCTTCGGCGATAATTATATTGCTGACGCGAACTCCGGTCCCGCACCGGCAACCGCAGCTCCGGCTCGCAACGATGACGAGGCGATGTTTGTCGACGAGCTTCCTGAGCCCGCTGGGAACAATCTGCCTATGAACAATAATCACGTTGCCAGAATTGAGGAACAGCCGCGGCCTAAGACTGACGATGGAGATAATACCACGCAGCCTGAACCCGATAATGGAGCTGATACCACGGATGCCAATCATGAAGCGGATGTTGCTCGTGCAGCTCCCACCATTAACGGGACGAGTAACTCTAATGATACTGGCCCTACCGATGCTACGATTCCTGGTCCTTCTGTAGGCTCATTGTCTGTCGTTTCCGCTGGAGCCGCTGGAGCCGCTGGAGCTGATGCGGACGATGGCATGGTAGAAGACGGTGGAGATGACGGGGTAGATGGAGGAGAAGCTGACGATGCACGAGGTGACCTCGATGAGGGCTCTGATGACGATGAAGAGTTCGTGGTTGGAGACGACCAGGAGCTGTCTGACGGTGAACAACCTCGGGCGCGACGCCGAAAACCCCCAGCCAACCAGAGGAAGAAGCAGAAAGGCAAAGCTCGATGTGACCTTGGTGACAATGGTAACGCTCATAACGGGATTGTTCCAACACTAGAAGATCTGGAAGATGATCAGCTAATGGTACAAGCTGAGCTCAACGTGCTCAACCGACGCAAGTCAACAGGAAGATTGCTTCCGGGGGACGCAGAGCGACTAAGGTTTTTACGTCAGAAATGCACAACCCTGGAGAAGCAGCTAACTGATATACGTCGTAAGAATATGCAAGGTCTTGCGCAAGAAGAACTTCGGAGGATGGTAGAGGAGGGTGACTCTGAGGATGAGGCTGCTACCGGCTCACAAGAAAATAGGCATGCGCATCGCACGAAGAAACGAGGCCCCGCCACCACAATACCAGCCCTGGTGAGAAAGGCCACTGCTGCTCAAGGAGGACCAAGTACGCAGAAACGGAAATGGCAGCTCCCTGCTAGCTCAAAGGATGCAGGGTCAAAGAGGCAGAGGAAGGACACTGGACGCGATGGCGCTGACATTTCGTTAACAACTGAAGCAATTCTCAACTCCATCAGAGCTCATGATCCAATAATGGCTCGCTCACAGATGGACGATTTCCAGATTTTCGACAGAATTGAGGCCACTACCGTGGAAGAGCAGATGAAGAAGCTTCGGGAGCAGATAAGTACAACCCCAGACGTCAATGAGCGCCGTGTGAAGGCGGATATCAGGACACTAGAGAGTGCGCGAAGGATTTTTGGAGGAAGAAAGTACTGCAAGGCCTTCCATGGACAGTGGAAGATAACCGGACTCAAAAAGCCTTTGCATCATTATCAGCTCGTTGGGGCCGGTTGGATGCTAAGTCGCGAGCTAGATGAGCATGGCCCTTTTGGCGGCATCCTGGCCGATTCTGTAGGCCTTGGCAAAACAGTCGAAGCCATAGCATGTATCCTGGGACATCGTCTCGATAATACGGAGAAGGCCGAGGGTAAGTATGGCACCTTGATTGTGGTACCCTCCAATCTCCTTGCTCAGTGGCAGGATGAGATCGACGAGTGCTGCGGCATCGGCATCAATGTGGTTCATTATCACACCGGCAAACACAATCGAATTCGGATGTCTAATATCCAGAGAGCTGACATTGTGGTCACTACATACTACGAAGTCGCCAAAGCATATCCTAAGAAGGAGATACTGATGCAATACGAGAACCTTCCGGTCGCAGAGCAGAACGCAAAGTTCAACGAATTGCTTGGAAAGATTTTCCATATCAACTGGCATCGTGTCATCCTCGACGAAGCCCATCTCATTAAAAACCACAACTCTCACACTTCCAAGGCATGCAGCCGTCTCTTGGGAAAGTATCGATGGGCCCTGACTGGCACGCCAATCCACAACGGACTCCATGAGATATATCCATATATGCAGTTCCTCAAGGCTGCTGACGGAGAAACATTCAAGGAGTTCAAACGAAGATACGCCAATGGGACGTTGGAGAGCAACGCCCGTATAAAGAGCTTCGTCGATGATGTGATGATGAAGAGGAGCATTGAGACTCTCTTCTTGGGGAAAGCTCTGTTTGACATTCCGATGACGCATCCACTTCCAAATATTTGGATTAAACTTTCAGATGAGGAAAATATCATATACAGGTGTGTTTACGATAACGGCCACAAGGTAAACATGTGCTAACTTTCAGCAGGCGTATCGAGGGCAAGATTCGCGAACTCCTCAATAGTGCTTTGGCGGCCGAGGACTCTGAGGAGAAAAAGAGGGTGAGAGCGACATTCTTCAGTATTGCTATACGCCTCCGCCAAGCTGCAAGCCACCCGTTCTTACTCTTTCCAATGATGAGAGACTTTTTTGAATATGAAGACATCATGGAAATGAGGAAGAAAATGGACGAGATCAAGCGAGTAAATCCGAACCGGCCTTTCGTCGCTCAGATTGGAAGATGGTGCGAAACACTAGTCCAGGGCAAGCTGGTCGGGAAAGTGGGCGAATCAAACTACGGTCAGGCTTTTGGAAATGGAAGCCATGGATTGGAGTTCAACATGCAACCCCAGTTTCAGAAGTTGGAAAGGATGAAGACCTTGGGGGCCAGTATCTGCAGCATCTGTTCAGAGGCATTCAGCTGTGAGAACAAACCGCGAAAGACGAAGTGCAACCATGTATTTTGTCTTGAATGCCTTGAGGACATGATCGAGACCGAGAAAGACCAAGGAAACACCGAGATCCACTGTCCCACGTGCAACGAGAAGCATAGCCTCAATGAGTTTATAAATGCTCTGAATGCTCGTGGCCCGCGAGGTGCCTCACAGGCCCAGTCCCGGGGCCGGCAGGCGAGGAGACTTCCGGGGTGGAACGACAACATGCCGGGAAATGACTGGAGAGGATACCAACCACTCGGTGATGCGGAGGGTGCAGAGTTCTTAAATCAGTGCGACGGGGACAAAGATCTTACAATAGCACCTAGCGCCAAGACAACAATGGTGAAAGACATCATTCTAAAGTGGCAGAGGGAACATCCTAATGACAAGATCATCGTCTTCACGCAATGGGTCATGGTTGCGAGGATTTTGGGACGGGTACTGGAACAGGAGAAGATCGATTTTCTCTACTTTTTCGGTGAAATGACTAGAGAAGAGAAGGAGGACAACCTCAACGTCTACCGGAGCTTGGAAAACGTCAAGGTCTTGGTAGCATCACTGAAATGTGGTGGCCACGGCTTGAACCTGACCTGCGCCAATCGAGTCATCATGATCGACCCGTGGTGGAACTCGGCCCTCGAGTTCCAAGGCTACGGCAGAGTGTTCAGAATGGGCCAAACCAAGGAGACATACTACGTCCGGCTACTCACACGCAATACTATAGACGGGCGTATGGCCAAACTGCAGGCTAAGAAGCTCAAGGAGATCAACGGTGTGATCACCGATTACGACTCAAGCCGAGCGCAGCCGAAATTGGAAGAGCTTGCTCAGCTATTTGGACGTGTCACGTGTGATGCTGACGGCAAGCCGTTGACTGTCGAGGAGGATTATGACAGTGACGAAGGCGAAACTGGGCCGAGGGCAGAGAGCCCTGGTGTTGTCGGTCCGCAAGCTGGCGAGGGTAGCGGAAGTGGTGTGAATGGCGCTCCGGGTGCTGATGTTGATGGCCCAGGATTTGGTGATTCACGGGTTGGAGGGTATGGGCTTCAGGATTTGGTGTGAGCAAGAGCTGCTGCTTCATCAACTCTTGCGCGTTGCGATGACTTCCTCCACTCAGCCAACGTTTGATTGTCAAAACGATAGCGCAGGAGCCAATGTGGCAAAGGCCCGACAGTAATTGACAGCGATGGATTTGAGCACTCGTCTGTGACCTGGTGGCCATTGTCGTTCTTTGGCAAAGCTAGCTGGAGACTACCTCAGTAACTTAGAATTACAACGCTGTGTCCTCTCCATTTCGTGGTGTCTCCAGAAGTTTCAAAACTTTATTCCCCCGACCGCGATTCGTCGACTTTCTTAGAGCAGTAGCTTGACTTCGAAGTTGCAAAATGGTATATCGCGAAGATTATGACCTAGTACTGACACTGAAAATAACAGAAAAGATAGTCCAGCAATTGCAAAGCCCAGTCTAAGGACCGCCACTGGCGGAGCGCACGGCAGCCTCCACAGCAGTAGCAAGATCAACATGGAAGAACGGCCGATTCACGCCATACACAGGCACCAGTCTTCCCTCCCGCGTCTTCGCATTTGTGCGCTGCGCAGCGACAGGCTCGATTTCCTCCCCAGTAACCGTCTGCTCACCACCTTTGACATCAACACTGGAGCTGCTGCTGCTGCCACTCTCGAGATCGGCAACTGCCACCAGCGGCCCACTGGCGCCTTTCTCGTCGTCGCCTTCCGTCACGGAACCGAGATCGTATCCGAACCCTGATGCGACGAGAGCCCTCTTAGTCCAACGATTAGTGACGCCGGCGAAATGCCACTCGACGATGTCGGGCGCGGCGTAGCGGCCGAACTGCTTGCGGAGATCGACCAGGGCCTGCGATGAGGTGACATCGATGAAGTTCACGGCGGAGAAGTCGAGGACCACGGCCTTGAGCACCGGTCGCGACGCGATCTCGGCGTTGATGGCTGCTTTACCGCGACGAGGGCCGGGGTCATTCCATGGGCGATCCTGTGACAATGGTGCGTTAGCAACTAAGGTAGCAACTGACACCTTGATAGATGAACACCGGCAAACGGAGCAAAACTTACTCCGATCTTCTCAAACTTATCTAACTCCGTCCGCCGCGTGTGTTTGAAGATGTGGATTGTCAGCTTATCTAGGTGCCGCGCCGAGTTGATGTAATTGAAGCCCTCGCCAAACCGATACACAAAGACGCCCGGATGCGGCTGTTTGATGTCGATATCCGGATTCGATCCTTCGGACCTGTCGAGAGCGAGGAAGGCGTCGTGGACCTTCTTCTCCGGGACCGCAACCCCGTCGGACCTGCCGCCGCGGAGAGAGTCTCTAGGCGAGCTGAAGACCTTGACCTCGCCGAGGAACCTGCCGGGACTCTTGGCTGTGCGGAAGAGGAGCACGGCAAACGATGCCGCCATGGTGAGGTAGATGCCGTTTTCGATGTTGGTGAAGACGGTCAGCAACACGCCGGCGAAGAAGATGACTACCTCGAGAGGCGATACTCTCCAAAAGTTGTACACCTCTCTCGGGGGTGTGAGAAGATCGCCAACGGCATGGATAATGATAGCCGACAGGCTTGCCGACGGGATGAAGAAGAAGACTGAGGTGAGGGCATACAGGGCCAAGAGCACAATGACCGCAGTGAAGATGCCGGCCAGAGGGGTGCGCACACCAGCTTTAGCCTTGATCGCTGTCCGGGAGAAGGAACCCGTCGCCGGGTACCCTCCCAAGAACGGACCGAACACGTTGGTGAAGCCGATGGCGACGAGTTCCTGGGACGGGTTGATGATGTAGTTGTTGACCCTGCCGAACGACTTGGAAATTGCAATGTGCTCGATGATCAGAACGATGATGGTCACTGGGATGTCGGGGGCGATAGCTTCGAGGATTGTCCTGTCCATGTTTGGAGCGCCCTTGTGCTGGAATCCACTTGGCACAGTCCCCAGGATCTTGAATTTTGCCTTCTTCGCGTCGCGGACATTCCTGTTTGCGCCCCAGCTAATCAAGATGAACACGATCATGACGAATGCCATGCGAAGTGTGGATATGAAGAACCACATCTTGGATCGCTGCGGTTGCTTGCGCCCCATGAAGTTGCAGAAGTAGCGGATGAAGTACAGCAAGAATAGGGCGCTCAGTCCCATAGCGGCGTCAAGCTTGGTACGCGGAAGGCCCTTCAGAGTGTCGATGATGACCCGGTAGGTCGGACCTCGGGTGTTGACTCCTGAGATGCCCATCATCGTTGGGACTTGGCCGACACCGATGCTCAGTGCGGCGCCGGTCATGAACGAAGCAATGGCAATCAACGGGATAAATTCGACGATAAATCCGGCCCTGATCAGTCCGAGGAAAAGCAACACGCATCCTGAAAGCAGGGCAAGTGCTCTGGCAATGTTGTCCGCCGAAATCTCTGGGTGCTCGGCTCTGACGCGGAGGACGACGTTTCCAACGATTGTCGACATGACAGCCACAGCCTACACAGAAAAGTACTTGGTTAGCAGTCGCATCTCCCGGCGAAGGCTGGGTCTTACCCCAATAGTGATGTCCTTGGACGTCGCGAAGGCCCAGTACAGCAGGAAGCCGACAAAGGATGTGTATAAGCCATATTCAGCCGGGAGATTCGCAAGGAGAGCATAGGCCATGCCCTGCGGGACTACCACGAAGCCGACAGTGATGCCTGGAAGTTATTAGTCTCCGGCCATCACTTAGACAAGCTCGCCTTCCGACATACCAGCAATCAGGTCACCGATCAGCCATGTCAGGTTATAATGCGCAATCCATCCCAAGAATGGGAACAGGCTGTGAAGGTAACTCTTGATGTTGTCAACAGTTGGATGATGTTCCCTGAAGAAGTCCGCAGTAGTCGGCTCAGTCTCGATATACGTGTCGTGTGCGAACTTGGGCCCTGTGATGCGCGGGTTGACGCTGTCTTCGATTCCGAAGAACTTATCGAGACGGTGCCTGAACGACATCGCGGTCATCGTTCGGGTTGCACACTCTGTTATCGTTCAGGAAGCTTGTCTACCTTGGCGAGAACGAGATACCCAGGACCCAAGCTTTATAGGTATCCATCCCACCGTCGCCAAGCTTCGCCCAGGCTCAAGCTTTGTCCACCGAACATTTTTTTTAATCTCAGTCTCGTGCTCGTCCTCTGTCGTAGAGGACGAGTCGGAGATCATTGCAAAAGAGGCTTTCTACCGAGCAATGAGAGATGCGGCCAAGAGCCAGCCACCATTGGCACAGCTGATCCCTCGCAGGCGTAAGGGACTCGAGCTCTGAATCATTTTCTCAATAGTTGGTTCGCTCACTCCGTGGGCGGGAAGCTTGGCTTTTCTAGTATTGCGGTCAGAGCTGAGAGCATTTTCTTTTCGTCGCTGTCACCGCACCTCTCGTGAGTATGTCGTGACACATCGCAATGACGGATCCCTGTTGTGGTTGCACGGCTTGGGCGCGGATGAAAACATCCCCATACTAACACGAACGATTACAGCTACCAGAGATGGAAAACGCGCCAGGAAACTGCTTCCTTGGCGGATCGGCCCTTGTCTTAACAGATGGACGAGTTGCAACCTGCATATGGGCATCACCTCATAAGTCTGCGTGTGGTGCGTGCGCTTCCCAAGACATCGATCGCATTCGGCTTTGCTTTTCGCTGATACCGTATAATCAACAGCCCGGTCTAGTGGATGGGCGACAACAGGATAGATCATCGGATAGTCATTCATTCAGAACAGCTGGAGTGCCCGATTTACCATCCGCTCATCGCAGGTCCCGTTCGGGACTTCAATGAAAATCCAGCTAAAACCCTCAATACATATCCTAAGTTGAGCGGCTAGCTCGAAGCAGCATAACATCACCTATCAAAAGACATCAGACCGGTCTCGCCCAGGACCGCCCGCCGGGACTTCCCATGGAGCAGGCATGCGCGCCCAGCCTTGGGGGCTCGCAGCCAAGGCTCTTTAGCGCCTTGGGACTGCACTGAGGCTCTATGCTACTGGGCCATTTATGCGCCGAGAAATCACGACATCTGAGCTTGTCTTCGCGCGATTGACGACATGTCCTTCTCAGACGTCGAGATTCTTACGTCCCCAGCGCTCACTGTTCAGACAATCGACGCAGGTCTTCGAAATACGCTCACTCTCCCGCCGTGGGGATGAGGACCGCTATGATAGTTATCGTCCTTCTCGAGAACACGTTGACAGACAACGGGACCCCAGAGATCGTGACCGTGACCGTGACCGTGATCGTGATCGAGACCGCGATCGGAATCCCAGTTCTATTCTATCCCCCAATGATTCGCTCTCTCACGCTTCCATGTATCATTCATCTTACGTAAGTCAACTGAGCACTCAGTTCGTCTCACCCCAGAGAAGTGAGACATGAATGATGAAGCTTCGCTCACGACGTGCTCTGTCCTGGCATTCCGTCACCATCGCTGCTATAGCCAGTGTGAGGAGATTGGATTACAAGATTGTTCGATATGAAGTGACATTTCTCTACCCGTGTAATCCAACGGAAACATTGAGATCCAGTATGTCTAGAGAAGCATATAAAGTAGCGATACTACTGCAGGTAGATTGGGGGAGATGATCTCACTCAAATCTGCCATACTAGTACCAGCGTAGTTCTGAATGGTTGACAGTGAGACACCCATTATGAACGATCTGAATTAGACACCAGGCCACGAGTTCAGATTGCCTCACCATCTTTCGGCTCTTCAGCCCAGGGTATTTTAGACGTAATTGTAATCGGGCTTGCGTGGAGATGAACAGATCCAAGCTAGCCTGATGTAACGGCAAGGGTCCCGATCCGAGTCCTTCCAAGTTCCTTGGGACAGTCTAATGGGGGGCCTAGAACATACAGACTAACAGTTACGTATTGAGGGACCAAAACTCTGAAGTGGTTGTGGGGGTCTCATGATAAATTCCCAGGTTGACCGAAGCGAGTCGAATGATTGATGGGTCTCTCCGGATTGACTGCTGCCCAATGTTATCTTCGTACCGGGTAACGCGAAGCACGCGAGTTCGTAATTTACCGAAACAGTCGTCATGATACAGCATCTCTCTTTTCAGCGGATTTCCTATTGCGCCCTCTCTGGGCATCGTTATGCCGAGAGATTGTCGCTGTCGCGTGCTTATCCAAATCCCGCGCCATGCTGCCTATCGAGGTCATGGAGAGAATTTGAGCATACCTGGAAATCAACTTCAGAATGGCGCGATCAAGCCTCTGGTTCGCTCAGATCTTGGCCTTCTTAGAGATTGCAACGGGTAACAATCTGGGCCATGTAGAGATGAAAGCCGACACACTTTTAGAGGTTCGAGCATTCCTCCTTGATAAGCTGTCGTGGTTTGACTTTTATGACTGCTAATATACGGTATGAGAACACTGTTGACAAACACTTTTGATGACGAAAAGAGGCAGATCATGACAGCAAGCACGTTTTTGTTTTACGCCGTTGTCACTAGACTTAATGTACAGATCCACAGGTCGAGAGAACCCTTTTTTGAGGAAACACCACTTCCATGCTGCATGCTCTGGGATCCCGTTCTTGCAGCGAAGAGGCTGCGGAAGAATTTCCTCAGGGACAGGTTTTGGCTTTTCTTGAAGTAACCTCTATTAGACCTCTGCCGACAGAAATGAAGGACATGGTTCATCTAGTCTTTGAACTTACCATGCCTGTTGCCTTCCCAGTCTCAGTGTCCTTGCGTCTGAGCTAATCAGGCGCCATTGCCACCCTCTGGCGCATTGGCCGCTCCGACTACCACCACATCGTCCGGAGGTGTCAAACTCTTGCTGAATGTCGAGGGTTCTTTAGGGAAACCAAAAATGAACGGTACGGTCGTTGGCCGAGCTTTGGGAGATGGCGTGACCGGCTCAAAGACTGGGGATGCTGTCGCCGACCTGGCCTCACGCCTTGGCGGCGTCAGAGGCTTCCGAGGCTGGAAGAGTGTGACAGCCTTGGACTGATCTCCGAAGGAGGGCGTGGTGGGTTCTGAGGGTGGAGTCAGGGTGACGGCCTTGGGTGCCGAGACGCTTCTCTGATGGTTGGATGGTGGTGGCAAGCGAACATTGATCGTTTTGCCGGCATGTTGTCCGTATTTGGCTAGGAACTTTAGTGCTAGAGGCTCTCCTATATGAGAAAGGGCTCGGTGTCAGTCATTATTGCCGCAAAGGCGCTTTATTGAATGGACCTTACCTGTAGGTGCTTCCACATGTCTCTTGCATATGTCGAGTTTGTCTTTCAGTGACGCTATCTCCTTTTCAAGCTCTTGTCTCTTTATGGCCCTCCAAGGCGGTTCTCCTACCAACTTTGCGATCTTGACCTCGTCCATCTCGCTCACCATTTTGGGTTCGAGTATGTTGGGTAGCTCCATAATGAGACAATTCTCGATAGCAAGGATGACGACGTTGTCGACGTATGTATCTAGGCACGTCTGTCGAGGCATTAGCGAATTTGGACAGTTGATTTCCATGGCCAGACACAAACATCATAGTAAGCCATTATCTGCTCAATCAGACTTTGCCCACCACATTTCTCCTCCTGACCGGCACTAGCTCCATTAATTGCAGATGGCGTTCCTTCGTTGCCGATCAAGTCCAAGTTTTGGAGATCCTTGCAAAGTCCCTGTGTTTGGTCCGTTTGCCGCTGGCTTGGATTCGACCCCGTCCGCGCTCTGAAACGTGGCTGCAATGGCTGTGAAATGCCGAGGTTCAAGTGACGGAGCAGTTCTTCGCATTTTGATTCGAGAGCGAGTTTTCTCGATTTGAAGAATGGCTTTACCACCTCGTTCATAATCTGTATGTAGACGTGCCCTTCGAACGGAGACGCAACATGAGCTAGCAGCGTCGAGATAAAATTCTCTGCGACCTCCACCAACACCCTGACATGATTAACGGTCATGGATTTCCATGGCGTGGACTGTGCCCTGAATCCCTTGACGATAAGTGTGCCAACAACAGGGTGCAACGATCCGTACCCTTCCTTGATATCGGCATGCCCCTCGATCGAGTCAAGGAACTGTTGCATGGTCATACGCTTTGGGGTTAGAGGCCAATAGTGAACTAACCATGGCCTTGCCGACTCGGGGCTGGAAAATGGCGTTACTACGGGATCATCGCGCCTATCTCTCTTGTTCGTGTCGGTGAACGCATGTGAGTGGCCGTTGGATACCATCCTTTCATAGAAAACATCGTTTAAATCCTTCACAACGACCCTCAACTTGCGCGCCTTGTTCGTTGCGTCGAATTGAGACATGAAGGTGTCTGCCTCTCGTATTGCAAAGAATGAGTCAGAGTAGCGCCCGAAGACAGCGTCAGCTGTGATGCGATGCAAACTTTTGGCAATAGTGGTCAGGTCCTGCTTTAGGTCTTCAGGGTTGGACCTTGGTGAGGGAAGAGCCTCGAGTCTTATCGTTAGTGCGCCGATGGAGGCTCGAAGTTTCTCCATAATGTCTGCTAGCTGCTTGCGGTATTGCTCGTAGGCAGCCTTGCTGAGCTGCTCGCGAACGCTGTTGGCTCCCGTATCCCCGTACTGCAAAGGCCGCGGGGCAGGTGAAGAAAAGACTGATTTCACTGTTGCGCTCTTGCCACCATCGGATGGATTAACATCGTCGTCAGGGGTAATTCCGAACACATGCCAACCGTACTTAAACGTGTACGGTGGTTCTTTGTTCTTCATCAGTGACAAGATGTCGCCCTGGACGTCTTTAACTTTGGTGAGGATTCCGAGTGTCCGCTGCCCCTCCGGATCATGCCGTAAGGCTCTGGCGAAAACGCTTCGGAGAGCAATGCCGTACTCAGCGGAGGCGACAGCTAGGATTATGAAGGACTTTTGGCACATGTAGCGAGCTGCGAGCTGGTTCACGATGCTGCTACGTGGCTCCTCACTCTCGCTGCTGCTGAAGCCCGGCAGATCTACCAATGTCATGGGGAGCACATTCGGTCCGGATATCTTGATATGGAGTATCTCGTCAGAGACTCCGAGCTTCTCAATCTTCGGGGCCATGATCTTCTTCGCCTTCTTGGTGATGTTCACGATGTCATCCTTGTCGAAGTTGAGGAAATTCGATAGCTGTGGCTCGGGACGGAGAACCCCGTCGACCTCCCGGTCCACATATACGCTGGACCAGGCACCTCTTTTCAGGCTCACGTGTGTCGCCATTCGGGTACAGCCTCCGTCGTGGGCACGGAATCTGAAGCCAGATATGGCCTCGAGGACCGAACTCTTGCCCGCACCCCGGTTGCCGACGGTCACAACGTGTGGAATACAGTCAGAGATGCCCATCTCCTGATGCAAACTGCTAAGGGCGTTGTGTAATTCCTTATAGCCTGGATGTATATCCAAGAAGGAGGCCGGATGAGAGGGTGCTTGAGTGGCCATAGTGTGAAAGGGCAGAACCGCCGCAGCTGGGCGAATCGAGTCGATCGACCTGGTAAACTATGGCAATGTCGGTGTCCAGCCAGTAAATTCTGCTTTGAAAGTGACGTGGATTAAAAGTCATGGACGCCGTGCATCACTGCGACGAGGGTGTAGCACTGATAAGCTCTTTCTCAAGTTAAAAAGGTGATCATTTCCAGCTTCAAGTTCCTCGACCGTCTCGCGCTTACGCTGGAGTACGGAGGCTTAGATAGCTTTACTGTCGAATAACAGGTGGTGTGAAGATCTTCGAGCTGAAACATCAAGCCAGATCTGCAACCGCATTCGCGGCGGCTCGGGGAGGAGCAACATTATCAATGTCGCTTGTATCTTGGATGCCATTGGCTATTCCATCCCGACAGTCTGGTTCCGCCCCCCGGACACGGTTAGTCTCACACGGCCGGCTCGTCGCGGCCGGGTTTTATGGGAACCCCTGACGGATCTCATCACAAACTTACCACGCATGAACAAGGAACCCCAAAGGACCTTGCATTGAATTTTGTTTCGCTTGCATTCGGAGCACCTGGCAAGGTCTTGAAGTTCTCCAAAACACAGAAAATACAAAAGACACATTCCAAGTACCTAGGTACACCAACATCTACAAGCGCAAGCTCGGCGACAATCCCCGCCCCTCACAACCCTCTCAAGAGCTCTTGCAACGAGATCGGCTTCCTCACCGCATTATTCAGCCCCTCGTGGAACGTAACCCATACATGAACATCCTTGTACCCCCTCTCCTTCGGCCCAGCGGCATTCCCGTCCGTCTCCCCCAACGGCCGCGGAAGCGGTGCCGGCGGCGCAATAACCCGCCCAAAGAAGTCCCTCTTGACGTCGTCCGCATTCTCCCTGCCCGTGCCAGTGGCGTTGAACTCCTTCGCCCCGCTGCCGCTCGCCTTCTTCATCCCCGGGTTATGATTCTCCTTGTCGTCGAAGACGTAGTCCTCGTGGACGCCCGCTGCGGAGCCCGATTGAAAGCGAGCCTGCCGCGCGGCAGTCTCGCGCATCGCTAGCGTCTTTTGCAGTTCCTGGTCGAGCACCTGGCGCACCGCGTAGCGCGTCGGCGCTTGCATCCCCAGCGCGTAAGCCCCGGCTGTTTCGTAGGTGGAGAGAGCATCCAGGTCACTAGTGGCCAAACACGTCAGTCATCGCATATCTTACGCGCCAAATCTCGGGAGAGGGAAGAGAAAAATTGTAACTTACGGCTCCATTCGATAAACCCAAGTCGGCCGCCCGACCGGACCCCCTCCCTCGGCCTCAATCCGCCCCTTGACGAGCTGGATCCCGACCTCCGCCAAAACCCCCGCCGCCCGCTTGACCATGACCCGTTCGCCCTCGCGCCTCACACTAGCAACAGGCCACTTATCGCCGCCTCCACCAACCACGACGGGCTTGACATCCGGTGACACGAGCCTAACCAGATACGGCAGAAAATCAGCAGCCACGTGCTCAGGGCTGCGGAACGCGCGGTGCAGACTCGGCGGCAGCCCGGCCTGGATGCCCTGCAGCACGGCACGGTTGATCTTCTCGGCCTCGCGCGCCTCGAAGTCTGCTCTCGGGCCCGAGAACGGGACGGGTGGCGCTGACGAACCCTCGTCCGCGTCGGTCGACCCCCATTGGCGTTCCTGGGCTGCGGCGGGCGTGTGTCGTTTCGCCGAGGCGAAGAGGTTGTGGCACGCCAGGACCGGCTGGCTGAGGTACGGACCCAGCTCCCACTCCTGGCCGGCGTAGAGGCGCGTCGAGCAGGTGTCGTGGAAGTGCAGCCACTCGTACGCCGCGTCCGGCTTGGTGAGGAAGGAGTCGTCGTTGTACTCGCGGTTGGGGTACTCGAGGAAGACGTCCGTCACGACGCGGTCTATCTCGCCGCAGGTCTCGACCATCTCTGCCAGCCTCAGCGCGCCGTACTTCTTCTGCTGCTCCGAGAAGCTGAGCTCGGTCTTGGGCTGCTCGTGGCGGAGATTCTTGGAGGACGAGGTGACGACCGCTTGCTTCGGGAAACCGGCGCCTTCTTGGAAGATGCGAGTGACTATCTCCTTCGAGCCGCCTCGACCGAGCCCTCTTGCTCCTCCGCCGCCGTGCGAGAGGCTGTGCATGATGTTCTTCTCGACCCACTGTCTGGTAAGGTGTAGTGGACTTCCCGTAGACGCGGCCCTCAGCCGGCTAGCGACCATCTCGCCGACGACCATGACGCCTCGTAGATCACCTTCCACATCACCCTCAGCGCCTCTCTTCGCATCGATGCCGCTCGTCATCCCCCACGCTGCCTCGCACAGTTTCCGTGCCGCATCCTTCTCGCACGGGATGCCTTCCTTCTCAAAGACGCTCTTGAGCCGCGTCACCACCGCGTCCATAGACGGCTTGCCAACGTGTATAATCTCAGCCAAGCCGGACTGGCGGAGAGGTCTAAGCGAAGGAGCGTAGACATCATTGCAGATCAGAATCAGCGGCCTCATCTGCCGGAAGTCGTCGCCCTTCTTCTTCTTTCTGGAGGCTGCAGAGGTAGCACCAGCGCTGTTCTTCTGATCTGTGAGGACAAGATCGATCAGTGCTTTCACAAACCCGCCCTCACCACCACCGCCGGAACCAGTAACCACGCCGTCGACCTCGTCGACAACAACACACACGGGCTTAGCGACCTTGGCCTGCTTGCCCGGCTCCGGTTTCTTGTGCTCCACCGTCTTGACGCTCTCGGTGCCCAAACTCGTCCGAATGCGCCCCTTGACCACAGCACTGCTCCTGTCATCACTAGCATTGATCTCCAAGACGTCATACCCAGCTTGTCTGGCACAGACATGCGCCAGCGTGGTCTTTCCCAGACCAGGCGGACCGGTCAGCATAAGGATCTTGCGGTGCGACTTCTCCTCCACCGGTTGGCCTTCCTTGGCCGGTCTCCGGACGACGGCAGGTTTCTTGGAAGCGTGAGGAAACACGATGGGGTCCCAGCGCTTGAGCCACCTGAGGACCTGGCGATTGGTAAGGTCGTCTCCCACGAGGTCCGCGAAGTTCTTGGCGCGGTATTTCTCGGTCCAGAGGAGTGACCGCTTCGACTTCTTGCCTTTGCCGTGTCCTTCGACGGAATGTACGGGCCTGTCCGCGTTGGGTGGTGGCGTTATTGGAGCTGCGTCGGCAGCTTGCCTCACCTCGGCAAGCTCCTTGTTCGCACCAGCGACTAACTCGTGGATGTCGATGCCGTAGTAGCTCCGTTTCGCCCGCCCTTCCTTGGTCTTCGATCGCGCAGCGACCATGTTCTCATAAGACGTATTCGTAGTGGCCTGCCGTATGGGCACAGGCGACGATTTTCCGGAGCAGGTGACGACCTGGTAAGTGGATTTGCTGAAGGGTCGCGTGGAGGGGAGGTTTGCAAACAAGCCAGTCTTAACGGCGCCCAGAAGCTGCTCGAGACGGCTTTGGCTGTCTATCTGGGAGTTTTCTCTTGGCTGGCTGTCTGGCGGAGTTGTGATGCCATCTTGTAGCCCGGGCAGATCGTGGTCCATATTTTCTCCGCCGTTGAGACTAGTTGACTCCTGGGCAAAGGCATCGTCGAGTGCCCTTCGTTTCGACGGGCGCTCCTCTGTCACAATGTCGTCATCAGAGTCGTCGTCGAGGAAACCAGCCGTGACACGGGGTTTTGGCTTAGGGATGGATTCGACCACATTGTCGTCTTCTGAGCCATCGTCTACAAAGCCGGCTGTGACGCGCGGCGCGGGCTTCGTGGTAGCCTCTTCGATCGGTTTAGGCTCAGATCTCGTGTTGTGCTTCGGCTTGGAATTATGTTCGTCTTTCTTGTATGGTCTCTTCGCGTTCGCTGGTGGTGAGCTGGGGTAGGCGATAGGCGACGACGCCGACGGCATCCTGGGGGTTCTTGGTGCAATTATTTGCCGTCAAGTGCCAATTGCGAAGTTCGAGGTCGGCCAGATGCTTAGAACTATTTGGTGATGCTCAATGTCGTTGTTGTCGCGGTGGTTGTGGGGGATCTATAAGTCGCGTTGACGCGCTACGACGCGTTAAACATCAATTAAGGACGACCTACCCCACCAGTCCCGGGTTAGGGTCATCTCACGCTACCTACCCTAACCCTATGATGACTTTCTTTCCACAAGTGACGCCGTGGTAAGGCATTGACATATTTCTGGTGACCGTGCTTGCTGAACTTGCTGAACTTGTCTCTAGATTCTAGAATCCTACCAGTATTGACCTGAGCTGACCAAGCTGTGACACTCCTGACACCCTGACACCCTGAAGCCTTTCTAACCGCCCGAACTCCAAGCCGTCCATCACAACTCCGCGCCCTGCCTAAGGGCCACTGAACGCCGCCCTAGTCCCCTGAATAGACATCATCCCGTAAAAACGAAAACCGATAGACCTATTTCCTCTCATGCACCAGCCGGCCCCTGACCCAGACCTTCCTCGTGTTCCGATCATCCCCATTGTACAACCACTTAGCCACCCTCTCGTCCCAGCTCTCCCACCCAAAAACATCCACATTCCCGTCCTCCTCTTGTCCCTCCTCGACACCCTTCACGCTGCCATCCCCTTGAATCTCCCCCAACCCGATCAGCTGCGCATCCCACTCCTTCCCAACCTCAAACGCCCCGACCCTGTCCTCGAGTCCCACCACCTCCGCTCCTCCCTTCGTAGCAAGATACAACACCTCCTCCACCGTCAACTTGGCCTTATCGTCACCTCCCATAGCCACATGCCTCGACACCAGCGCCGCCAGCCGCGCGGCCTCAAGCACACTCGGGCTGTACCCGCCACTCATATCCGTGCCCAGTCCGCACACGACCCCCTTCTCGATCAACCACCTCACCCTCGCCGCCCCGCTCGTGATGGCCGAGTTACTGCACGGACAGTGGCTGACCTTCGCCCCCCTCTCGGCAATAAGATCCGCCTCCCCCTCGCTAAGATGTATCGCGTGCGCGAGTATCGTCTTCTCCGTCAGCAGCCCAAAAGCATCATACACCCCCGCGTAGCTATCATCCTTCGCGCCCGTCAGCTCCCTCGAGAACAACTCCCTCACCAGCGCAATCTCCCCCAAATTCTCCGAAATGTGCGTCTGCACCGGCAGGCCCGTCTCCTTCGCCAGCTCGCCCAGCCCCCTCAGCAGCGGCGCGGAGCAGCTCGGCGCGAACCTCGGCGTGATGACCGGCCTGACAATCTCTCTCCCCTGGTCCGCCAGCCCGGCTATGTGCGCGATGCACTCCCTCGTCGCCTTGAGGCTCGCCTCGGGGCTCTCGTCGCGGTACCACGCGGGGCTGAGCTGGTCCATGCACACGCGGCCCACGAGCGCGCGCTGGCCCGCCTCCGAACACAGGTCCGCCAGCAGGTTCGTCGAGGCCACGTCCACGGTCGCGTAGTAGGCCGCGCACGTGGTCCCGTGGCTGAGCGTCTTGCGGATCACCCGCGCGTACACGGCCCGCGCCTTGGCCAGGTCCGACAGCGACGCCTCCAGGGGAAAGGTGTACCGGTTCAGCCAGTCCAGGAGCGTCGACTTGCCAAAGATGCCCACGTTGGGGTACTGCGAGGCGTGCAGGTGGGTGTCTTTTTTTTTTTTGTGACGACGAGTTAGTTTGACGATGCAGGAAACGGTGTTAGGGGGGCGGAGGGGCTTACCGATGAACCCGGGAAAGAAGAACTGTCCGTCCTTGATCTTTTCTGTCGTGACATTGTCTGCTTCCCAGCCTAGCTTGGGCAGGACGGTAGCGGTTGCTTTCTCCAGATCGCAGTCTCGCTCGACAGCTGCAATTTTGCCATTGCTGTCGACGAAGACGGCCGTGTTGTGCAGGTACTCCAGCTCGTCCAGCGTCTTGCTGTGGATGAAGGTGCCGCAGAAAACGGTGTTCTTGTTATCTCCCGCTGCCATGATTACTCCTGTCCTTCGCTGCTTCGCATGTGCTGACTGATAATGTGAAGAATGGGTGCTTTCAAGATTTCTGTTTCTTGCGATGGCGGAAGAGTACAAACAGCTGGCCAGCCACAGAAAGAGTGCTCATCGAGAGGTATTTATGTCCACGTCTCCGGTCCTTGATTCAATTCACTGCCACGAAAGCAACATACACTCCATACGGGTTGGGCCGATTGTTTTCCCAAGTGAAGTGGAATGGGAATGCGAGATGGACAGACGCTATTTATCTGTATCTTGTCTGACAAAAGATAACCGCAAACCTTCAGCTGGAGAGCAATCGTCGTATCACACAAAGACGGCAGGTACACACCTAGCACACAGGTAGCTCCGTATCCTCGGCACGAGAGTGGACGGTTGCGGTCAGCGGCGGGGCCCGCTATGGGGAATCTCGCTCGGCTCGCTCCCGTCCTCCAGGAAAATGCCGCGGTGGCTTACGCCGGCCGTCGTAATACGTCGCACACCAAATCGTGATACAGAAGTAGGTTGGTAAAACCGATTACGGTTGGACAGCTTCTGCTTCACTTGCGCCTTTTCGACTCGAATCTGAGCCTTGTCGCTTCACTAGCATCCACACCCGCATACATGCTGTGAATCCGAACACACCAGGGCAGATAAGCACCATCGCATCCATGGATGTCTATGATCTTGAAAAATTACGCATCAGGTTACCAGTATAATGTTCAGCAACTTCGCGGTCTAGAACTCATATTAAACTTAGATATCAAAATATCAAAGTGGCCTGTGCAGACCAGTGTATTATCAAATTCGCTTTGTATGAAGCCCACATCTCTCGCCCTCTCCATTCTGAGGGCCCAAGTCTAGGTATAATCAATGGAAAACAGTACAAGGAAAAGGCAAAACCTCTCTACGTCCCTAAGATCCGCCAGTCTAAAGCATGGTTATACACAGAAAACAAGATCGGGTGACAACATGTACAACCTCGCGACATCGTCCGCTTCAGAAAGAGGCAACCGCTACGGCAATCGACTGGGTATCAGAATGAGAGATGGACACGGTAACTTCCTTCACTCCGGCCTTCTTGGCTGCCGCTGCAGCATCGCCGTGGAGCTATGTATCCTGTTAGCCAAAGATCCATTTGTGCAATGACAAGAATGAGCAAGAAAACTTACCGAGACAAGAGGGGCACCGTTGTCACTGGGTAGGACCTCAATGTCCTTGAGCGGAGCACCCCCTCCTTGACTAGCGACGTTGAGCGACTTGAAGACGGCCTCCTTGGCGCTCCAGCGGCCGGCAAACGAGCTCTGAGGGCTGGCTGCCTTGCGGCAGTACTCAATCTCCCGAGCCGTGAAGTTGCGCTCGATGAACGTCTCATTGTCGATGTTGATGGCGGTGATATCCTCTACGTCCACACCAACTTTGTTGGACTTGGACTGCAGATTCTGCGCCAGCTGCTCTACCATCTCAACCGTGCTCTTGTTTTTGGGAGAGGAAACGACCCTCTGAGAGAGCTTCTGGAAATTGGCGGGGTACTTCAGCTCCGACGTCTTTGCGTCCGCCGTGACACGAGCGTCAGGGTTGAGGAGCACAGAGGAGAGCTGGTCCTTGCTGTACGGCGAGTGGTCCTTGGCGACAAACAGCGTGTTGTTGATCAGGCCGTTGTGGAAGTACCGGTAAGCTTTCTTTTGGCGCGCCTCGACCTTGGTGCGGTACGCCTCGTATGTCGCCTCGTCCAGTACAGCGTAGACGTACTTGGGATGGATGCCGATTGCTTGCGCGCCCTTCTGGCCGAAACCGAACGATGTCACAGAGAAAGCCTTGACGCCATCCGTCTGGATGCTGCGGTTGGGGTAGACGATATAGTCAAACTTCTCCATCTCTTTGTCCACGTTGTCCGCATTGCGGTTACCTGGCACGAGACCGGTGTTGAGCACTTGGAGACAGCCGTTCATCATCCACGCACCGGCAGCACCCTTGGGGTGACCAGTGAGGAACTTTTGGAAGATACCGAGAACAGCATTGCCCTTCTTCCGTCCGAGATGTGAGAGCTGCTGGCAAATGGCCGCGGACTCGTTCTTGTCGTTAGCCACTGTCGACGTGCCGTGGAAGGAGGCAACATCAAGGTCATCAATCGTGAGACCCCAGGTAGCCAAGGCTCCACGGATAGGGGCGATAGTCGGGTCTTGCTTCCAGAAGTTGTTGCCGAGGCTTCGGAGAACCTCCTTCTCCTGCCTCTCTGCCTCTTGCTCAATGTGTTGTGTTCTGTCAGCCAGATATTCCTTCTCGTTGAAGTCCCCGCCTTGCGACTTGATAGCCGAGATCTCGTCAGCCAGGTACTCAAACTCCGATTCCTTCCACTGCTTGATCTGTTTCTTGCGGAGATCAATCTGGCGGCGACGGTAGTTGATGTCGAGGAGGGGAGAGGGGAACTTGCCGGGGTTCTCGCGAGCGGCGGTGAGAACACCCTTTCCAGGAGCCGGAACAGAGCGGCCGATCTGGTCAGAAGCAGTAGTGGTCATAGCAAGGACACCGTGAATAGGCACACCCATATCCAAAGCGAGCTTGGCTGACATGATCACCTGAACACCGCAGCCTTGCGACTCCATGAACCCATTTCGAGTGGTAGTAGTCGGGCGAGACATCTCCTTTGGCGTCCGGCCATGAGCAAATTCATCGACAGCATTGCTGGTGGCCTTCATGTTGGCGAACTCATACGAGCCCTCTTCGCCGAAATCATCGAAACCACCAACAATGCAGATGCGAGCCTTGCCTTCCATAATAGTCTCACAACCGATATCCACCGATTCCACGGCAGTAGCACAAGCACCTACGGGCGTCTTGATAGGACCAGACGAAGACAGGAGCAACATGTTCACCCATGCGGCCATGGTGTTGATGAATGACTCCTGGAGAATATCGTTCTGCAAGGGCTGATCCAGGTACCGGTCACGGTGCATACCCCGGAGGGCAGCAGCGCCGCCCATTCCAGAGCCAATGCAGTTGCCGACCTCTGAAACGTGGACGTACTTGTAGAACTCGTACGGATCGGTGATACCAGACGAGAGCAGTGCCTCCACAGTGGAGACAAGAACAAACAGAGCGACAGGATCGACTTGAGAAATGATGTCGTCAGGGACGCCGTATTTCTTTGCATCCCAGCCGGTGGGAATCTGACCAGCCACTAGACGATCGAAACGAAGGGCCTTCGGGATCCAAAGCCCGGCACCCTTCTTCATGCGCACCGTGTATTGTCCAGATTCCGGTATTTCGAAGATCTCGACCTTGTCGCCATGCTCGCGCTTGAATTCCTCCGCGGTCTCTTTGCTGGCCTCGAACGGATCGAGATCTTCCTCGATCACGACCTCGTGAAGAAGCTGTTTCTTCTCGGGGTCGTAGCCGTTGAAAAGCTCCGGCTCGATCAACCGGATGCCGGAGTGCTCCAGAATGTACTTCTCATACTTGGCTTTGACGTCCTTATCCTCTACGGGTTCGCCAGTCTTGGCATCAACCCATCCAGAGTATGGCACGCCCTTGATAGGACCGTTGTGATTCTTGATCAGACCCATGACCCAGGCCATCTCAATACATCCTTCAAGCGAGAACTCGCCATATGCTTCCATCTCCCATCGAGTGCGCGAGTTACCCCACGGTCCCACCTCAGCAAAACCGGTTACGACAATTACTTTCTCGAGGTCGACCATGCCCTCTAACTTCTTGTTGATAGGAGCAATCTCCGACTTCCAATCGGGTAGTGTAGGGAACTCGAGTTTGATGTTGGCACGCCGGTCAATTGTCTTCTTCTGGTAAAGAGCCTCGGATGCTTCGCCGTTGACAATCTTGTTCTCGAGCGCAGTCTCCTTTGTCACAGCTCGGCGAATGTCGCTAGTCTCCATGATATCCTTGCGGAGCTTGGTCATTGTCTCGTTCAGATTGGGGATGAACTGCAATCCACCGTTGAGATCGGCAAAGACAGGCTCGTTCTGGCAAAGATCCACAATCGTAGGAGACATGAGACCCAAAAGGTTGAAAGCCATCTCTTGTTGAGAGAAGGTGCGGACACCAAACTTCTCGACACCTTCAGCAACAATGTTGTTGCCAGACATGAGGCCTGTACCACGAGTCCAGCCAATGATGGCACCGCAGATAGTAAGGTACTGGGCCCAATCCTCGGCGTGCCACCTGTTGAAGAGGGTCTCCAAGCCAAGCTTCGACTCCGAGTACAAACCGTCACTGCCGAATGTGCCGTGGTTTGGCGAGAGTGGTAGGATGACCTGCGCGGGGCGAGTCTCGATACCACGGGACTGCTTCTGGGTCTTGACACAGCCTAGGAGACGAATAAGGTTGGTAAGCATGATACGGTGCGCCAGCTCTGACTTGGAATCGATGCCATCAATCTGGCGACCTTGCTCGGAGATGGCGGCGAACGGAACGATGTAATCGAGGTCCCAGCCCAGACCGGTCTTGCTGTCGTAGATGTACTCGACCAAAGCCTCGACATCCTGCTTGCTTCCCTGGTTGAAAGGCACCACTACAAGCTGAGAGCCTCGTGATCCATATCGCGCATACATAGACTGGTAGTACTCCGTCACCTCGCGCGAGAACCTACTGGTGGTAACAACGACGTTGGCACCTCCACTGATGAGGCCTTGCAGCACCTCAGCGCCGATAGAACCAGCTCCAGCTCCGGTCATCAGCACGTACTTGCCGGTGTAGGTAACGCCAGACCGGGCGGCCTGTTCGAGGCATTCCAGATAGAGGCCAGTGAGCTTCTTGCTGTAATCCCACCCATGCAATGTCTTGCGGCGAAGGTGGAGGAAGGGAATTGTCTCGACCTTGCCTTTAGTGTGCCCATTCAATTTCAGGGCGTTCTTTTTGACGGAGCCGTTGGGCTTGCCGTTCTCCTTGGGAATGATCTGACTCTCATTCATAGCGAGCGATCGGAGGACGTCGGCGTACAAACTCTTGATCTCGAGCTGAGAGGTCTTTGAGAGTTTGTGTTGCTGCTTGATAAGCTTGTAGATGCGAGACAGATCATTCTGAACCTTTGTACGGTTGCCGTACTCGGAGATCTTACCGCCCTCGGCCATCTGCTGAACATAGTGTTCCAGCTTGCGGCAGCTGGGACGTGGAACCTCCTCGTAGCTCATGTTACCGCGAGCATCGATCGTCGTCCGTGGTCCTGTCGGGATACCGACATCCTTGAAGACTGGTGAGACCTCGAGGACGTCACGGCAGTTATCGATAAGTTGGGCGCCAAGTTCCTTGGCGAGTTTGTAGGTCTCGCCACGTTCCGTAGGGCAGTTGTCGATATGGTACTGCATGAACTCCAGTAGTGTTGGGTTCGAACGGTTCATGATGCGGATGCACTGGCTCACAATTTCTCTGTCAACGGCCTGCAGACGTCCAAAGATGATATCAAAGTACATCGTGAGCGCATCTTGACGCGCCCAGTTCCAGGAAGAATCGTAAACACGGGCTTTGAGAGGGTTGAAGACAGGTTCAATTCCGGCGGCATAGAAATCGCCGTGCTCGGCCATCCAGAGGTCAAGTTGCGACTGCAGAACCTTGGAAGACTCCTGTGAGGTTTGGAAGGCCTTGTCGCCAGCCCGGAGATCCAGCTTGAGATATCTTGCCAAAAGCTCCAGTTGCTGCTTGAAGAGCGCCCTCTGGTCTTTCGTGAGAGCATCGATAGCAGCAGGATCCATCATCATGCCACCGCCAGCACCGCCAGCCGGACCTGCGGCAGCTGCGGTAGCAAGGCTGATACCGGCGTTAGCGGCGTACTTGTTGGCCACATCATCCAGGAACGCTTTAGCTTCGGCTTCGGCCCCCAGACGAGCGGGAGGCTCCATCGTGATGGCAAGAAGAAGGACACCGTCCTGACGGCCTGGCCCCAAACCCCACCGGGTCTCGAGGTATTTCCGAGCTGCTGTGATATTGAAGCCACCGGGCATCTTGGACGAAATGAGACGGGCAATCAAGCCCTGAGACGTCTTGCCAAGGTTGCCGTCGAAAGTATGCTGCATTGAAGCACTGAGCTCGTCTAGGGGTGTGTCTTCGGCCTTTTCAGGTGCCGATCCAAACTCCTTCCCGAGATCACCTAGTATTTCGTTCTGTAACGTGGATTTTCCTGTTTAATGTAGCTGTTAGCAGGTGAGATTTTCAAGACAGCCAAAACGATAGAACCTACCTCCAACCAGATCTTTGATCGCTTTACTGAGCGGTATGTCCAATAGAGGCTTCTTCAGCTTCTGAGCAATCAACGCCCGGACAATCTCGACGGCCTTGACCGGCTCATCTGCGACTGCGGCCGCAGGCCCGGCACTTGGTGCCGCTGGAGCTGCCGCTACTGGGGTCGGGGCAGCCGCAGCAGGAGCAGAGCTCGAGGAGGCTGCAGCAGGTGCGGCGGCAGGTTCCGGTTCGTCCTCTACGGGATCGACATCGTAGTAGATCTCCTTTGCATCCTTGTTGTAGCAGAGAATTTGACGCTGCACTGATTTGGCAGCATCGTAGGCTTCGTACTTGGAGGCGATAGTCCGCTTAGCCATGACACCGAGTGTGTCGGCAGGACCGATCTCAACGATCCGCTCTGCTGTCTTCTCGGCAAGGAAGACATCTTGTGTTTCGATCCATCTGACTGGTGAAGCGAACTGGTATGCTAAGAGCTCGACAAGGAGCGTGTGGGAGAGCTCCTGCTCGATCTCGGGACGCATGATGTCGACGTCAGGAGTGTGATTATGGGTATAAATGCGCCGTCCGTCTCGAGAAATAGGCCCAATGGGTTGGCCTATGGCTTAAAATACAAACGGGCAACTCCTTTTCAAAGAATGGAGCTCAAGATGCCACGCAAGATGCAGAGGTGCTGTGATGGGATGAAGCGGAAGCCCTGGTGGTTTGTTTGTCTGGTAGAGGAGGAAGTTACCACACGGAGCAAAGAAAGAAAGACGGGGAAGCACTGCCTAGACACGGACAGGCGGAAGTGACGAGGCGAAGTCTTGGTGTCAATCGGGTATGAAGATTATGAATGTTCCTCCGGGTGATGATGGAGTGGACAGTCGGAAGAGGCCTCGTCGGAATCGATTGGCACCATGCACCTCGCAAAAAGTGCCGTCTTGCAACTGTTGAATTGGAAATTTGGGGCGCGTAGCCACGCAAAGAATGAGTACCCCCTGTCGAAAGCTGCAGCCATTTCTCAACCAATACAGTGCGCTAAGCCAAGTCGGGGATGGTGGCCCAAGGGTGTTTTAGCGGCTTTTGTGCCGCAACGCAGAGCTATCGAGCTAGGCGACTTTTTGTACCGAGACTTCCGTGCCTAGTTGAAACGGCGCAGCAGTATCAGACAGGCAGCGACATGCAATCTCTCGGAAACTCTATTCCCAGGCGATAACATCGCCTCAGGATTCCTGCGAGCGTTGGAACGCACATGGTCACTGGATTAGTATACACGAGTACTGACCTGCTGAATGACTTCGATTGAGTTTGTGACAGCGTGTCATCTTTCGGATGATCGAGCAATTGCCTTGCTGGCTCCTGGAAGCTGACATCACTAGACAGCTTATTGGTAGAACGAAGCCAAGAGCATCGCTCGTGATGTTTCCAGCCTATCTCTACATCGTACTGCGGAACTTCTCTCCGCAGGACAGTATCTACATCTCTAGCCGTCGCGAACACAGACTCGTGTTCCAACAGACAGGATTGCGTTGTTGGAACGAGCCGGCTCGATTATGGTGGTACTCTCACATTCCCGCCGTCGAACTGGAGAGTCCTGCAAGTCTGACACTGGGGTAATGGCCAATAACACGTTTCATACTGCGTAGTAAAGCTATCTACCAGTAAGAGAGTGCGAATATCACATCGCCAGGCATCATCCTTATGAGTCCCGGTTCCAACGTGAGCACCGTATCTCATTCTTCATCACTCCCGTAGCCATCCGTCCGCCCGCTGTCGAACAAGGGTAAAAAGTAGAGCTACTTCCGGATGCTGTCATGTCGTCTGGCCCCATCGTGGGGGAGTGGACCTTACTCCACACCATTTGACCACTCTGAGAGCTCCGTACATCATAGTGGGGACGGTCAGCCCATCTTGCCAGCCCACAGAGGTCCCTGACAGTTGCCACGACAGGGATGGTGTGTGCCTACCATGCCCCAACAAGAAACTAAAAAGTTTTGGCGACACTTCGCGACAAGGGGCGGCTGCATTAATCTCGTCGATTGCGTTGGGCCAGACAAAAGTCGGCCGATATCAGTAAACGGCGACTTTTCGAGAGAAGGACACCATTCCGACAACAATCCGTCTCTATTCCCTACCTACCCTCTTACCTTGCCGAAGCCGTTGTTTGTTGGATGTTGGACATCTCTTCTGTCACTTAATCTCCAACTTCTTTTCTTGAAGCATATCAATCCGGCAGCTTCTTGTCCTGCACGCTCAATCATTCCGGTCCCTGTAGACCAGCTTCGCATTGCCGGTAGCTTCGGACAGCATTCTCTTCCACTGCTGCATCTAGAGCAGCGCTGAACCTCAGAAGTTGTGAAACTCCTGCTCTTAATTGAGTTCTCGGAGCCCTTGTTTCATAAGGCAAGCTTCCAGAAGCCTTCGGCATTGGCCTCAGAACTAAGCTAACTCGTCTCTACTGTACAGTCCTCTGTTCTCCCTTAACGATACCCACTCGCGACCATGTACGGAACCGGCACTGGCCCTCAGACGGGTGTCTCTACCCCGAGATCGTCATCTTCGCTACGGCCTCTGACATTGTCCCATGGCTCCTTGGAGGCATCCTTCTTGATCCCTACGAGTCTACACTTCCATGCATCCGAGCTAAAGGACCGGTTCAGCGCGAGCTTACCGGCTCCAACTGATGAGCTTGCGCAAGACGACGAGCCCTCGTCCATCACTGAATTAGTGGCCCGGTATCTGGGCTACATCGCTCATGAAGTCGAGGAGGGCGAGGACGACTCGCTGGGTTCGTACGAGGAGGTGCTGAAGATCATTCTTAACGAGTTTGAACGCGCCTTCCTCCGCGGTAATGATGTCCATGCGCTGGCTGCCACTCTCCCAGGAATTGATGGGAAGAAACTGGAGGTCATCCGCAGCTACTACGCGGCTCGTGCAGCTTCAAACCGAGCGATGAAGCCGCACGAGTCGGCGTTATTCCGGGCGGCCGAGGATGGGTCGGCCAAGATCTACAGCATCTTCGGAGGGCAAGGAAACATCGAAGAGTACTTTGATGAGCTGCGTGAGCTCTATACCACATACCCTTCGTTCGTCGGAGAACTCATCGTCAACTCGGCGGAACTTCTCCAGAATCTCTCCACGCACCCGAGTGCGGAGAAGCTCTTCCCCAAGGGATTGGATGTCATGGCTTGGCTCCAAGACCCCGAGGCGACACCAGATGTCGACTATCTGGTTTCTGCTCCCGTTAGCTTCCCCCTGATTGGTCTAGTCCAGCTCGCACACTACCAAGTGACCTGCAAAGCACTCGGGCTACACCCGGGCATCCTTCGTGAGAGGATCAGTGGCGCAACTGGGCACTCACAAGGAGTGGTCATGGCTGCTGCCATCGCAGTTGCTGACTCCTGGGAGGCATACGAGAGCATAGCCGTGTCGACTCTGACCATCCTCTTCTGGATCGGCTCCCGCAGCCAGCAGACATTCCCTCGCACCTCCATGACCCCTACAACGTTGCGCGATTCGATAGACAACGGTGAAGGTGTACCAACCCCCATGCTCAGCATCCGCGATCTACCGCAAGCAGAAGTCCAGAAACACATCGACCGGACCAACCAGTATCTCCCTGCCGATCGCCATATCTCCATTTCTCTGATCAATAGCCCTCGGAACATGGTCGTTACTGGCCCTCCTATGTCTCTATACGGTCTGAATCTACAATTGCGCAAGGTCAAGGCCGCGACTGGCATTGACCAGACCAGGATTCCACATACGGAGAGGAAAGTCCGCTTCGTCAACAGATTCCTCCCAATTACCGCCCCATTCCACAGCCAGTACTTGGCAGAGGCTACTACACTGATTGACGAAGATCTAAAGGATGTGCATATTGATGCCAAAAACTTGGGCATTGCTGTCTTTGACACCAACACCGGCAAGGATCTTAGGTCATCAGTTGACGGCAACATCGTGCCCACCTTAGTCCGACTGATCACTCGGGACCCTGTACACTGGGAAAAGGCAACTGTGTTCCCCGGTGCTACACACGTCCTCGACTTCGGACCCGGTGGTATCTCCGGGTTGGGTGTCTTGACGAGCCGGAATAAAGAGGGCACTGGTGTTCGCGTCATCCTTGCTGGTACTGTGAATGGCACAATCACAGAGGTCGGATACAAGTCAGAGCTCTTTGACCGCGATGAAGAGCATGCTGTTAAGTATGCTATCGACTGGGTCAAGGAGTATGGCCCAAGACTAGTGAAGACCTCAGGCGGACGGACATACGTCGACACCAAGATGAGCAGATTACTTGGAATCCCTCCAGTAATGGTTGCCGGAATGACGCCAACTACTGTGCCTTGGGACTTCGTCGCGGCAACGATGAATGCTGGGTATCACATCGAGTTGGCTGGAGGTGGTTATTACAACGCCAAGAGTCTGACCACGGCCCTCTCCAAGATCGAGAAGGCTATCCCAGCTGGTCGTGGCATAACCGTCAACCTGATTTATGTCAACCCGCGTGCGATGGCCTGGCAGATTCCTCTGATCGGGCGACTTAGGTCTGAAGGCGTTCCAATCGAGGGTCTTACCATCGGTGCCGGTGTTCCGTCCATCGAAGTCGCCCAGGAGTACATCGAGACTCTTGGCCTGAAGCACATCGCCTTCAAACCCGGCTCCAGTGAAGCAATCCAAGCTGTCATCAATGTTGCCAAGGCCCACCCAACTTTCCCCGTCATCCTACAATGGACTGGTGGTCGCGGTGGAGGTCATCACTCCTTCGAGGACTTCCACGCGCCCATTCTGGCTATGTACGGCCGTATCAGGCGACAAGAGAACATCGTTCTTGTTGCTGGTAGTGGTTTCGGCGGTGCTGAGGATACTTACCCTTACCTCACCGGTCAATGGTCCACCAAATTTGGATATCCCCCGATGCCCTACGATGGCTGCCTTTTTGGCAGCCGCATGATGGTGGCTAAGGAATCACATACGAGCAAAAATGCGAAGAAGGCCATTGTCGAGGCTCAGGGCGTTGATGACAGTGAATGGGAAAAGACCTACAAGGGCCCCGCTGGCGGTGTCATCACTGTCCGGTCTGAGATGGGAGAGCCAATTCACAAGCTCGCTACCCGCGGTGTCTTGTTTTGGGCTGAGATGGACAAGAAGATCTTCAGCTTGCCCAAGGAGAAGCGCGTGGCTGAGCTCAAGAAAAACCGGGATTACATCATCAAGAAGCTCAATGCCGACTTCCAGAAGGTGTGGTTTGGCCGAAACAAGGCAGGCGAGGCCGTCGACCTGGAGGATATGACCTACGGCGAGGTTGTGCGACGAATGGTAGACCTGCTATATGTCAAGCACGAATCTCGTTGGATCGACGCTTCTTTCATCAAACTCACCGGTGATTTCATCCACCGTGTCGAGGAGCGTTTTGCGTCCTCGTCAACCCAGCCATCACTTCTCCAGAGCTACGCCGATCTCGACGAACCCTACACAACTGTAGAGCGCATACTTGCACACTATCCTGAGGCTGATAAGCAAACCATCAACGCCCAAGATGTCCAACATTTCCTGCTTCTTTGCCAACGCCGCGGCCAGAAGCCTGTGACTTTCGTTCCAGTCTTGGATGAGAACTTCGAATTCTTCTTCAAGAAGGACTCACTGTGGCAGTCTGAAGACCTGGAAGCTGTCATCGATCAAGACGTTGGGAGAACATGTATTCTCCAGGGTCCCATGGCCGCCAAGTTCTCGACTGTTGCCGATGAGCCGATCAAGGACATTCTTGACAGCATTCACAACGCTCACATTGCTGGGCTCCTCCGAGATGTCTATGGTGGCAAGGAGTCTTCTATCCCCACAATTGAGTATTTTGGGGGTAAACTCGTCGACACTGAGATCCCGGTTGACGACGTCGAAGGGCTCACGGTCTCATACGACAAGGACAAGAACACATATCGTCTCTCTCCTTCTCCAGCGGCCCAATTGCCACCGCTCGAAGCCTGGCTCTCCTTATTGGCTGGGCCCAAGCGTAACTGGCGCTATGCTCTCCTGACTTCGGATGTCTTGGTCCAGGGACAAAGGTTCCAGACCAATCCGATGAAGCGGATATTTGCGCCCACACGGGGTCTGTTCGTTGAGATCCAGTATCCTAACGACCCGGCACGGACCGTAATAACTGTGAAGGAGCAGCCGCGGCACAACCAGTATACCGATGTCATTGAGGTCAAGCTTGCGGGCAAGAACGAGATCGTTGTCAACATGATCAAGGATACGACCGCCCTTGGCAAGCCGGTCGCTCTTCCGCTTCGCTTCATCTATAACCCTGACACAGGCTATGCCCCGATTCACGAGGTGATGGACGGTCGCAACGACCGTATCAAGGAGTTCTACTGGCGTGCGTGGTTTGGCGACGAAACTCTTGACCTCGATGCTCCTGTTACGGGGAAGTTCGATGGCGGAAGATCAGTTGTCACCGGTGACGCGATCAACGAGTTCGTTCACGCCGTCGGCAACACTGGTGAGGCCTTTGTTGACCGGCCTGGAAAGACAATGTACGCGCCCATGGACTTTGCCATCGTTGTGGGCTGGAAGGCCATCACCAAGCCTATCTTTCCTCGGATCATTGATGGTGATCTGTTGAAGCTCGTGCACCTTTCCAACGAATTCCGAATGATGCCTGGTGCGGAGCCGCTCAAGAAGGGCGATGAAGTTTCCACCGTCGCTCAGATCAATGCTGTTCTGAATCAGGACTCCGGCAAGATGGTGGAGGTCTGCGGTACCATTATCCGCGACAATAAGCCTGTCATGGAGGTTACCTCGCAGTTCCTGTACAGGGGAGTCTACACTGATTTCGAGAACACCTTCCAGCGGAAGACCGAGACCCCTATGCAGATCCATCTGGCCACTACCAAGGACGTTGCCGTTCTCCGGTCAAAGCAGTGGTTCACTCTTGATGAGCAGAACCCTGAGATTGAGCTTCTCGGACAGACGCTGACTTTCCGGTTGCAAAGTTTGATTCGCTACAAGAACAAGACCGTGTTCAGCAGTGTCGAGACGAGGGGTCAGGTCCTCCTTGAACTCCCAACGAAGGAGATCATCCAGGTTGCCAGTGTTGACTACGAAGCTGGCGAGTCCCACGGCAACCCGGTCGTGGACTACCTGCAACGTCACGGTTCATCAATTGAGCAGCCGATCAACTTCGAGAACCCGATTCCTCTAAGTGGCAAGACTCCGCTCCAGCTGCGTGCACCAGCATCCAACGAGACATACGCTCGTGTGTCTGGGGACTACAACCCCATCCACGTTTCTCGGGTGTTTGCAAGCTATGCCAACCTCCCTGGCACCATCACCCACGGCATGTACTCCAGTGCTTCGGTCAGAAGCCTGGTGGAGACTTGGGCTGCCGAGAACAACATTGGCCGTGTCCGCAGCTTCCACGCCTCGCTCGTCGGCATGGTTTTGCCCAACGATGACATTCAAGTCAAGCTCCAGCATGTCGGTATGGTTGCCGGGCGCAAGATCATCAAGGTCGAGGCCAGCAACAAGGAGACCGAAGAGAAGGTGCTTCTTGGTGAAGCAGAGGTTGAGCAGCCAATCACTGCGTACATCTTCACCGGACAAGGGTCGCAGGAGCAAGGTATGGGTATGGAGCTGTATGCCAGTAGTCCGGTTGCCAAGGAGGTCTGGGACCGGGCAGACAAATACCTAATGGACACATATGGTGAGTTTACCGCATGGCTAATTTTCGCTTCGACATTGCTAACAAGACACAGGCTTTGCTATCACCAACATCGTGAAGAACAACCCGAAGGAACTCACCATTCATTTCGGTGGTCCCCGCGGCAAGGCTATCAGGCAGAACTACATGGCCATGACCTTCGAGACTGTCGCTGCTGACGGGTCGATCAAATCTGAGCGTATCTTCAAGGATATCAACGAGAGCACAACGTCATACACCTACCGGTCACCCACTGGTCTTCTCTCGGCGACGCAGTTCACTCAACCCGCTCTTACGCTGATGGAGAAGGCGAGCTTCGAGGACATGAAGTCGAAGGGCCTTGTGCCTCGCGACAGCACGTTCGCAGGCCACTCTCTCGGCGAATATTCCGCTCTCGCAGCTCTCGCAGACGTCATGCCCATCGAGTCACTAGTATCGGTCGTCTTCTACCGCGGTCTTACTATGCAGGTCGCCGTGGAGCGCGACGCGTCGGGCCGCTCCAACTACAGCATGTGCGCCGTCAACCCCAGCCGCATCTCGGCGACGTTTAACGAGGAGGCTCTGCGCTTCGTCGTGGCCAGCATCGCCGAGACGACGGGCTGGCTGCTCGAGATCGTCAACTACAACATCGCCAACATGCAGTACGTATGCGCGGGCGACCTACGCGCGCTCGACACTCTGACGGGTGTAACCAACTACCTCAAGGTGCAAAAGATCGACATCGAGCAGATGCGCACGCAGCTCAGCATCGAAGAGGTCAAGGGCCACCTGGTCGAGATCATCAAGGGCTGCGCCGACAAGACCGAGGCCAAGCCCAAGCCCATCGAGCTAGAGCGCGGCTTCGCCACGATCCCGCTGCGCGGCATCGACGTGCCCTTCCACTCGACCTTCCTGCGCAGCGGTGTCAAGCCCTTCCGCAGCTTCCTGCTCAAGAAGATCAACAAGACCACCATCGACCCGGCCAAGCTGGTCGGCAAGTACATCCCCAACGTGACGGCCAAGCCCTTCGCCATCACCAAGGAGTACTTCGAGGACGTCTACCGCCTGACCAACTCGCCGCGCATCGCGCACATCCTGGCCAACTGGGATAACTACCAGGACGACAACCTCAACGGGGAGAGCGACGGTGCGAACGGTGTGGCCACACCTGATACCGAAGTCGAGGCGTAGATTTTATTTAGTGTTTCATTACTCTTGTCATCATATACTTATTTGTTTTAGCGCTGTTAGAGAGGTTGTCGTTACTCTGGGCTGATTCTTAGAAAGACTACCATAATAGAGGATCTGTGAGATCTATTGCCTTGCACAAGTTCGTCATATGTCTCAGCTGTAAATGTCTGGTGAAATCATCCCATTACACACGGAAGATGTAAATGTCCCACCCAGGGAGGCTTACACAGCGTCGTACAGTCGTGCAACAAACCGTGGGGCTTGGCCATGCAGCATTTCTCGTGGAACGGCGCAAAAAGCTGCATTTTGCTGGAGTTGACCTGGCTGGGAAAGTGCACAAATGGTGTCTGTATGCACGTACATGACGAAAGGACCTGCAGTGGGGTCTCAGACATGGTGAGACATGCATAGCCGACAATACCGCCCTTTATCCCCCGCATAACGAGGGGTGTGAATGGGAGGTTGGTAGGATCGCGGCATCACTCAGCCTCGTGTATTTATTCTCGGTGAAAGGCTGGCTGGCATAGGAAGCCGTGACTCATGCCACTGTTCGGTTTGGGATTCAGAGTAGATACGGGCGTGAGGGGTCAGGATCATGAGGGTAGGCTGTGTGGTACATAGTATCTTTTCGGAGAGAATTGTAGCAGTTGCATAGCATGTTATGTAGAGTGCACTTTGGTCATTGTGCTTCATAGCTGCGTTATGGTTTTGTATTTTGTGACAGATAACCGACCGCTAAGGTGATATAGCTACATAGGGAACACATTGACTCATATGTCATTGCAGGCGTTAGGCGACAGGACAAACGTGGGCAAAGAAATAACGAGAGACGTGAGAGTGAGAACTAGTTGTAAGATATCACACCCCTTTTCCAGGATTTTGCGCCTCGCGGAAAGAAAAAAAAGGTAATAGATAACATAACGCCGCCCATAAAGCAGTACTTGCTTCACCATGCCATGCACCTATCAATGCTCCCCGTTCGGATTCCCAAGGCCCGGTAATGATGCAGAAAAGGATGACTGTTTCATACGTTACTGTCGTTTCGGCTCGCCGAGCGAGCGAAGATATATGAACTGAAAGAACGATTGAAAGAGTACAACGAAAGGAAGCTGTTGATATATAGCGACTGAAAAATAGTATAATAAAGAGCGAGCACACTGAGCGAAGAGAACTTTGTGAGCGTCCGCTTCACCTTGGGTGAATGGGTGCTGGGTTCATGAGACAATGTGCTTCGATTTCGCGAAGGCGCTTCTCGAACCATAACGTATTACTCCTAACAAGACAGCGAGACGTGCTCGCATAGTCTATGGAAGGAGTATGCCTGTCTGTTAAACAGGTAGTGTGCCCGGCCCGACACCTGTCGGAGCCGGTGCTCTGTCACTTCCACTCTCAACTTTCTCGCGAGAGGAGAGAGATGTTCTGTCGATGGTGGCCTAGTAGGCGCTGATAGGGTTTGCATATCGTAGTGGGCTAGAAGGTTTGGAGTAGTAGTGGTAGTCATTATGGTTTTCTTTCGAGTTGCGGCGCCCAAAGACCTGTTGAATGAATGACTTTGGCGACTTCGGGACGACATCAACAGTCTTGTGGGTCAGGGGCACGGCGATACGATGGACCTTTTTGGTCTGCCATCGTTCCTTGATACAGTCGTCGACGAGTGCCATGAGTCCAGTGGCCATGATGACGCTATGAAGGATATGTCAGTTCTGGGATTTCTAATTGCACAATGCGAGGATGACTTACTCTGCGACGTCGGTCATGGCATCAAGCACAGACTCATCAGCAATCCACATGAAGCATGGTGGTACCCATCCACCAGCACTTTCGTCGGCGAGGACCTGGCTGGGTGACCGTGTCTCAGGCACAATGTGTGCTACTGGATCCTCGGCGTTGCCGTCGCGTAGCAGGTGGAACGAGACCAGGCCGAGCTGCTTGTCGATGGAACGCTTCCATGTGTAACGATGGCCCCACCACTCGAAGTCGTAGCGCTTGTTCTTGCTCTTGCCCCGTCGGTGTATATCGACGCGAGCATAGTTGCTGAATTCGAGCTTGATGGTGTTGGTAGGCTCCTTCTTGTGCTGCTTGCCTTTAGCGGTCGATCGGTTGCTGTGGAGCGACTCGCTCGACGTGCCGTCGACGAAGTACTCGGTGTCTGCATCATAGGATGAGTAGCTATTGCTACTGCCTGGCCGTTTGCTGCTCTTGCTTGTCTTGCTTGACGATGACGACTTGGAGCTGAAGAAGGAGCCACCAGAGTTCGTCCTGCGAATCCCGGGTTTGTTGTTTCCGCCGCTGAGCGTCTTGAGGGCTGTTGACATGGATCGTTGCAGGGTCGGACGGGCATTCTCCTCCTTCTTGGCTGGCTTTGGCTCGGCTGGTTCGACATATTTCCGCTTCGAGTTGCACACCTCGCGACCAGAGTCACGGCAGTAGCGCCGCAGCGAGAATTCTCTCTTGGCGAGGTCGTACATGCGCAAGTGGAACAGTTGGATCGCCGTCCTCCTGCGTCCCGTGACCACGGTGTCTATGCGCAGGTTCATGTTGCCATCCGGAGTGTATTCGTCATGCCGGATGGACAACCTGTTCAAAGACGGGAAGAGCTTTGCAAACTCCTGTGGTGATGATGGTCTGACGTTGGGCTCGACGATATCACGTGTGTACATGGGGAGTGGTGGAATGCTGTTGTACTCGTAGTCCATGGCGTCGCCTGCGGCGTCAAGTTCTACGAGCTCGCCCTCGGAAGCTGTTGTGGATGCGTACGTGTCGACTGACGAGCGTGGGTACAACGAAGTCCCCGGGCTGACATCGCCGTAACCGTAGCTGTATGTTTGCTGCTGCTGCTGCTGTTGCTTTGGTCGGCTGGTGGCAGAAGCATAGCTTCCTGTGCTAGCTGAAGATCGCGAAGTCTTCAGACCGGAAGGCCGGGGCGAGGCATAGAGGGAAGTAGGCGTTGTCGACTGGCTGTCATACGAGTCCTTACTCCTCCGGCTCTTGGAGTCTGGGCTGGAGGTGGACTTCTGACTCGAACTTGTCCTTCTTGTTAAGGAAGGCATCTCGGATGAAGTGTCTGAGTAGGTGAGGAGGACGAGGTGCGAGATGCAAAGGGGGAGATGCTTGTGTGCTCGTGATGGTGATGTCTGGACTTTTGGTTTCGTGGGGCGAAAGGGTCCTCTGCAAGGTTGACACGATGGAGGTAGAGTACTTATATAGCTCGGTCGCAAGCTATGTGCCTGGTATCCGACTGATGTTGGGTTGCAGAGACGCTAGAGGCCGTTGTCGAGGTGTTATTGGGGCAATTCTGCACACACCCGGGGCAATAATGCTTCGCCCTCTAGGCAGGAACGGGGTGTAAGTGCAGTTTGGGCTTGGGTATACTATGCTGGCAAGGGTTCGACTCGACGAGTAGGATGTCAAGCGCGAAGACGAGTCTGAGCGGTGCCGTGGACGGATATAGTTTGGTCGGGGCGTGTAAAGTGCTGATGAACGTGGATCAAGCGGTGCGGGAGATGGCAACCGATATGAGTTAATGTCTATGGTTGGTGAAGAAAAGGCACGGATGGGGTCTCAACGCATCAGGTAGTCACTGGAGGTGCACGACGGGACGTTATATGGGAGTAGCCGGTATCATGTTCCCCCAGCGAGGGAAGCGTGGGACGAGGTTGACGTGGAGGGACCAGGGAGGAGGCAGGAGGCCGAAGGCGTGGGTACAGTGGAAGCTCCCGAGGGTTACATGATACAAAGATACATTCATCCGTGTGAGACGTCCTGTAGAACCTCATACTGGCATCTGGAAGAGCCTGGAGAAAAGCCACTAAGGCACCAGACTGGATGCTCGACCACATCGCTGGATTGGTCTGCAGAGGAAAAAGAACGGGGGTGGGGAAATTCCTGGATGGGGGTGGGATCGAAAACATCTCGCCATGAAAGGAATGGGAGTTAAAGATGGTGGTGAGGCGAAAGGCAACTTGGGAGTTTTTCGTTGGATGGCGATGGCCGGCGCATTGCGACTCGGCGCATCCCATCTGCTTCTGCGCTTTTGGTTGGCGAAAAGAGATTTTCAGACGACATCATTTGTCGCGCTTGAAAAATGTGGACGGGCGTGGGAGGCATTCGGGGAAGCTGCGATGAAGAAGCCGGTTGGCGATGTCCTTTCCCTCAGCAGTCTGGTGTTCAGGTACTTCGGTCATCTGTCTCAGCTATGATTTTCTGTGTGGGGGAAGCTTTCCTTTCCGTCTTCGTCCGGGCCGCACCTACTTTCCGCTCACCCTAAGCCTGCTAAGGTACCTCTAAGCTGTGGATGTGGTCAGACAAAGCCGCCAAAGCATCCCACTGCACAATGCCATGGCCTGCTACCGAGGGAAGATGTTGGCCTGCTGAACTTTCCTCCTGAGGAGCTACACTCACTACATTTTTACGTTTATCAGCCTTTAAGCCGACTGGACAGGCCCGAATTTCCCGCTGTGGTTGCGTGATCCGGGACATGTCTTCTTCTCGGCAGCGAATCCTGTCTGCTGCAATTTTCTCAACTCGCAATTGATCGAGTTACTTTCCCTACGTCTGATCCCGATGGTTTCGAAAAGCTGAGATCATCGACCCAATGCAGTACAGCATCGCTGATTTCCCCAGATGTCGGTCGTGTGACTTTCAAGCATTTTCCTTAGTGCATGTGTTACTGCATGTGCACCTAGCACTCCGGTACACAAACGGACTGGGAGCTCAAGACGGTAGGAGGGCTGAAGTCAGTGAAGTCATCGCTGGCGTGTATTACGCAGCAAGTCTAGTCTTGGGCCTCGTACCACCAAACCGGACCTTTGCGGCCTGCGCCTCCTACCGATCGCGCGTTTCGACCCTTCGAGAAAAGGCGGGACGCGTCCACTGAAGCCACCGCTGCGGCTTACCTACCATTTGTGGAATACAAGAGCGGCCTCGTCAATTCGCCATTGGATCGCCAGCCTTTGTTTCGCGGTAGGCATGTCGTTTCTCATAGTGAGCCATTTGCGCAGTTTATCCCGCCGACGGAGCGTGGGGCTGGATACGCCATGAGCCAAGCCTCAGCGCCCAATAACCGCAATTATGGCCACCGCGTTCATAAGCCTGGATTGCTCTTGTCTTGTGAAGGTTGCAGCCGACTCGATACTGGCGGACGTCTTGGTTCAACGTGCCTATTGGCGATGACTGAGCGCTCATTCTTCTCAATCTTTTTTTCCATTGTCCTCTTGTACTGTACCTCTATTGCGCTGCTCAGAGACGCTACTATCTTCTATGCCAACGCCCTCCGCTCAGTGTGTTAGACTTTCAAGAGAAGCAACAATTGACTCAGAAACGGACCGCAAAAGCAAATTTTGGCTAGGGTCATAGCTAATTCGAAGTTCAACGTGGCACTCGTTTCGGCGTACTCTCACCCTGGAAGTCGATGCCCAACGACACCATCCTCGTCGCGTCAGAGCTCTCTGTATGACACCGGCGACTTCGGAGATGCGACTCATTGGACGCCAGAATCGTGGGGAATGCCTGTCCTGGAATCAAGCACCTCGTTCTGTATTTGGTAAACCGATGATGTCGACGGTATCGATACCACGTCGCTTGCATTTGTGACGAGTAGTTCTCGAGCCAGTATGCATGCTCAATCGAGAGCTTATTGACCTTGTATCATCTGCAGCACAATGTCTTCTTATATTACACATTTACGCACCTGGGTCTTCCGTCTGGTCCGCTCTGTGCCCCGTGGGCCTTCTGGATTTCGCTTCCTATGACGTCTCTGACCCAAACATAGGGCACTTACTGTGGTAGGAGCTCACGGCCGCTTCCGCAACGGTGGTACAGCTTGCGGCATCGTGCCTCTCATATTTGTGTCGCAAATTGGGCAGGTTTAAGCCGTTTTTCTTCTGGTGCTCATTGCTTGCCAACGGTGGTACCCGTGAGGAACTGTGGCCGAGACGGCGGTATGCAGGTCGTTCCGCATCGGACCATTAGCCGAACTGCATTGTGTCAAACTCTCATTTGTCCATATCGTCGGGCGTCAAACCCCTTTTTCCGGCTCCTGGGCATCTCGCACGTGGGCTTGGGTATATTTCAGGGCTGTCGAGTCAATTGCCACTGGTTGGTCTTGAACTTGGGAAGATAGTCTGAAGCGAGTTGTCGCGCATCAAGGGGTCCACGCTATCGAGCAAACCGATATCGCTCCTGGGCACACTTTCAGGCATTCAGGGACCGGTCTTATGTCTCTGCGAAGCGTGGGCGTGTCTCACATCGACTCAGCACCTGCTTGCTACAGCGGTTCAGGTCCGAGAATGCCTGAAAGATGATCACACGGCGGGCATCAAGCATGCCCTGAGCCAAATCCCGATACGGCTTGACACTCAAGGACGGAAGCAGGGTCCACGTCAATGGACTAGAGGCGCGACCAGTGAAAGGAAGTGAGTATTGTAACGGTCATACAGGTACATGTCTTCCCTTCGGCAAGGGCTCAAGGTCGCCACCTATACTTGACGACCATGAGGAACCTGGCAAAGATTACACGGGGAAGAGCAACCGACTCCGAGAGTGCATGAGACGGCGTGACGGCCGTTTGAAGTTCGCAGAGACCGCTTTCCGAATGTACCTTGAATCCCACAGCAGTGTTCGTTCTCTCCTTCCAAATTGTCCGCTCCATCGAAACCTCCTTGGACGGGGCTTACCACGTTGAGGACGGGCAGCATATGATTCTCCCGTTGATGAGGCGGTATTGGCCGTGGGAGCTGTTTTGATCTAAAACCCGTGATATCGTCCAACGGTCGTTAGGCCGGCCGCGATCTAAATTGGAATGTGACCACCCTTCCTGAGCCTCCTATCCTCTCCGCTTGATGAAGAGGTTCACGACATGCAAGTCCAAATGCGATCATCTCTTGATTGGATATGGTATATCTGGAAACGCACGCCGCGCTTGCAGCATTATTCATTCGACCATAGGATGCTTCTGCGGCCGTGAATACTTATAGTCTCAGTCCATCTGCCGCCAGTTGGCGGGTTATCATTCGTCTCCAACGTGTCATCAACGTCTGCATTCTTGCCTGACGCTAGTCCAAGATGCAGACGCGCTTGACGACGTTGCGATCTAAGATGTCCGAAGCGGTTACGCAGGTCGTCTAGTAGACAAAGACTTCCCGCCCGTGTATGTCTCTGCTGTTACCAGATGTTCACATATCGACTAGATCACTTCCGTGACGTGAGGCTGACGGGGACAAAATTGTGACAGAAACCATTCCTGTCTTGATCCCATTGGGCTACACCTCTTCACTTGATACTACCATCCTCCTGCTATTGGCCTCCTTTCTTGCGAATCATCTTCGTGGAAAGTCCCTCCTGTCAAGCGGCTCTGGAACTCCCTTTCCGGTTCCACTAACAAGGATCGAGTTGAACAAGCTGGACAGTCACCTGCTTCTCTTCCTCCAACCGCAAGCATCTGGACCCGGTATTGGTTCGTCAGACCCTCCCCACGACCCATCGCGTCCAGTGGGGACAACCTCCCACGTCCTACAACATGCCGTGACGACAGGTGAGGACAAACTGCTGCTCCGTCCAGTGTTGGGGCCCCCATCTTACTTCGGCTAGGTGGTCTCCTCCGCAGTCTGTGAAACCCCCCGCAAAGACATCGCTGATCACGTTATGAGCGAGTTCCGTGTCCGACTGGCGTTCTGGTAGCCTAGTTCATACAACTCCCTCCACCAGTTGGCTAGATAGCAGGCAGCCTGCAGCTTCTATGGGGGTCATGCACCATCTCCTTCCCCAGGCATCCGACCCGGAGACCTCGGAAATGGCGCCCTTCTCTTACAGGTCAAAGCTCAACTTGAGTGCATGCCTTGGGGGTGGTAAGAATCGCTCGTCCTCTACTGTGAGCTACGAAACTAGGCTCTTCTGACCACCTACGGATGTAATCGTGGAGAACGATCGGCCGCGGTACCACCACCAGAGGTGCATTCGCCGCGAATTGGAGATCGGCCGTGACAAGGGATCGCCGCTCTACCTCGTTCTAGATCTTAGGTCTTCTTTCCGCTCCCGGGAAGAAGATCCCATGCTAAGACTGATACACAGGTCTTCAGACCACGGCTGCTCGACTACTCCTGTCTGCGCGGATGAACCGCGCGCCGTGTGCTCCTAACTTTGTCGTTGAGCTACTTACCGGGTACGCTGCTTCGCCCCTGTTGTACTCACTCTCCCTTTTCCCAATGTACTGTACGGGGTACATGCTGTACCAGCACAGCGCAGTCTACTATTTGGGAACAACACGTGCAGACTAGTTGTGCTCATTTATCAAACTAGATATGTCACACATATTGGCAGAGATGTGAAAGATATCTTGTGATAAGGAAAGCATTTCCAAGTGCCTCTCGACTTTTGTACCCCTGCTGCTAGCACCTGCCTGCGTCCTCATGAAGAGTCCGGGACAATACATGTGGCGGAGTCCAAGATTCGTGATGTACGGAAGTCTTCGAAGGTCTTCTGTTCAGGGTTCGGATTGAAGCACACGGGAGAACACCTGGTGACTCTCTGCGTTGGCCTGATCAGACTTCGGAAAAAGTAGTTGCTGGCGGCTGAAGCATCTGAACGCAAAGTCTCCTTACATGCTTCTCTTACCATAAATCGTTGCCAGTGCTCTTCAGCAAACCAAGTCCTCCAATAGCACGAATTTACATAGGAGGCCAGTCTCAACCAGATAGAACAGTAAAAGGCACAATGCCATAATTATCACGGCCCTTAGCTGTGTGATTCTGCCAACGCCTATGCGGAGAGGGTAGAGCGTGCTGAATTCGAGATATGAAAACGATAGTGCGACTAAACAAGTATTGACTTTCATGGAAAGCTTTCGACTTCCTCGCCACAATGCTGTGATGACCTCCGTTCGCGTAACGCAACCTGTTCGACCGAGTGGCCACACCTCTGTCCCCCATCCATCTTCACAACACTCCTAGCGAACACTTCTTATCCCAACAACAACGACGACGACGACAACAACAACAACAGCACCCACGGGGGTTTAATTAGTCACCTCTGCAATTCACCTTCTCTGCCGCAGCGTTCCGAGATCCCACACGGATCTACTCCCCCTCACTCCCCGCCTACACCGCCGACAGACCACCGCCTCCCGGCCTGCCCCTGAAAACCGGCGAGACTCCTAATTCCCCTGCTGTAGCTGCTGCTGCTGGCCCTCCCAGCCGACCCAGCTCCTCGGCATGACCCTCCAGATCTTGACCTCCCCGCTGCGCAGGTCATCAAGCTTGAAGCTCTCCATCTTGACCTTCTTACTCTCCCGACCCTGCTCCCACGCGCGCACCTTCTTCTTGGTCCCGTCCCACTCCGCCACCACGCCCACGTGGTCCGGCTTGCCCACCTCGACCGAGTACTTGGCGTGCATGGGCCCGTGCTTGCCCTGGAACTTTGCGTTCCTGATACTGATAATGTCCCCGGGCCGGATCTCGTCGTTCTGCGCCGTCGACGCGTTCGCCAGGTTGCTGTACACCAGCGCCCCGTACGCCCGCGTCCCCACCGGCAGCAGCGCGTCGCCGTGCGGCCGCAGCAGCTCCAGCACCAGCGCCTGCGGCGTGCCGTCGCCCACCACCGTGTTCTGCTTGGACGGCGCCGCCTCGCCGATGGCCCGCCCGAAGCGCTCGTACGACTGCTCGAGCTGGTCCTGTCTCAGCGTGCGGGGCGGTGCCTCGTGGCGCTGCTCGAGTTGCACGTCTGACTGGTCGTGCGGGTCGAAGCGCACCGTGATGACCGTCTGGGAGTAGTCTTGGAAGAGGACGTAGATGTCACGAGTGATGATGGTCTTGCCGCGCGGGCTGGTCGAGGTAGATTCCTCGGACTCAAAGTAGATGTCCTTCCGGCCTTGCAGCTGCGGAGGGACGCTGTTGGGTTTGAGCCACCAGCCGCTTTGACTGGCAAGGTCGAGCTCGTTGGCGACGAAGCCCGATTCCATTGATGGTCTTGCTACGTCCACGGAGCGGCGGATGCCCGCAGCTGGCCGCTGCACGTCCAGGGATTGGCGGGTGTTGGTCCGCTGCGGCGGCGCGCCGGATGGCGGAGCGGGCGGAGGGCCTCTTCGCTCAGGAGGGGGGACTTGATACGGCGATGTAGCCTCTTGGTAAGGTCCTTCCGCCGGTCGCGAAGGGGGTGGAGGAGGCGGATGCGAGATTGAGGGGATAGCCGGTGGAGAGGCATAGTTGAATGGATCGTAGTCATCATCGTTGTACCTGGGAGTCTCTTTGGGCGGTGGTGGAGGTGCAGCTCGTGGTGCGTCGACAGACCTCCGACTCTCCGGTGGAGGCTGGCTTGGAATTGGAGGCGGACCTCTTGGTGCCGAGACAGATGGCACTGGAGGCGGTGATGATGGAGGATGCTCTGTGGTAGGAGACCGGACCGACGTTGTATCCTCGAAACTTGACTCTCTTTGATGAGACTTGAGGGCATCCTTGTGTGGCGCTGAAGACGCAATATCCGTATCGTAGTCTCCCTCGTATTCCGTAACCTCCTCATCCACGTCACGTTCTTCCGCGTGAGCCACGTGCCTAGTTGGTGAAAGAGGCCCTCGCGTATCAGCCGTCGACGACCTGCTGAGCACACCGGGAGGCGGTGGGGGCGGGGGTCTGCTTTGCGAGGGTGGCAATGCAGGAGGAGCCCCTGGGACAGGCGGTGGTGCGCGGCTGTTTCGCCTATTGTCGGGAGGTAATGGCGGAGCTGCTGTGGTGGGAGAGGTAGGGAGCCCCCCTTCACCAATGTAAGACCGCCGTTTCGAGTTGGGGGACGTCGGCGACGTAGGAAGCACAGGTGACGGTGCCGATTGAGGAGGCAGCGGCGGGGGAGCTCTTGAAGACTGAATGGGTGTCGGCAGGCTCTCAGCCGGTGTGCGTTCGGAGAGCTCGTCACCAGACTCTGAACCTTGGCTTGGAGACTGGACAGCTGCTGGTGGAGGAGGAGGTGGCCGCGCTGCTTCTTGTTAGCAATGCTATCGAGAACATATGGATTCAGAAGCGCATACACTCCACCGGAACTGGAGGCGGGGCTGGACGACCACCCGGAACAGGCGGCGGTGGTGCGGATTCTCTAGTTGGAGCTAGGTAGTGTTAGCGATTCCGTCACCCGAATCATGAAGACTTCCCGCACGTACCAAATTGAGGCGCGGATTCTTGGTGTGGCGTTCTCAGTTCCGTCTCATCTTCGTCCTCTTCGGACTCGTCATCGTCTTGCGGGCGAGCTTCTTCAGCGCTCTTCACACGAGACATGCCTGGGAGAGCCATCATGGTCGGGACAGGCGGTGCGTGACTGCTGGGAGAAGCTGTTTCTTCAGACGGTTCGGGGGCAACACTCTTCTTCCTCTTGGGGGGTGCCGGTGCCGGACCTCCAGGCATTCCACCACCGAAGATGGCGCCCATGCCTCCCATGCCGCCCATCCCACCGGCTATCCTGGCCATTCTGGCACGAAGCTCCTCCTTACGCCGCACCTCAGGGTCAACATCATCATCTTCCTCTTCTTCATCCTCGTCGTCCTCGTCCACCACCTCCTCTTCGTTAAGCCTTTCGTCGTCTTGCTTCGCGGCAGTTGCAACGTGCTTCGGCTGATGGTCACTGTCCTCTCGTTCAGTGAGGTCGTCATCCTGGCCTTCAGTGGTTTCGCCGGCCCCAGACATATCGGCCTCATTGCCATCGTGGGGCTCAGGACCCTTCGATGACTTGCGACGAGGCGGGTGAGGTACGCGGGGCGGATGAGGCTCCTCCACGGACTGCTTCCGAGGAACGTCTTCCGAGTCACGGCGGTCCAGAGGAGGTGCCACGCTGGCCTCCGACTCTTCTGCGTGCCCCTCATGGCTTTCCATGCGCTTCTTGGCGGGGCGTTTCGGCTTCTCTTTCTTAGCCACAGCATCGGCATGACGCTGAGCAGCCTCCATTTGTTGTTTTTGTAGCAGCGCAAGTCTTTCTTTCAAGCTCAGGGGCTTGGGCTCGTCCTCGGCATTGGCTTCACCTCCGGCGGCAGATGAGCCTGGCACCAAGCCAGCTCTTTCAGCCGACTCCTGGGTTTCTGCCTCCCTCTCTTTGATTTCCGGGTCTTCATCGCGCCGGTATACCTTGGCGACAGGGGCACTCTGGACCGGAGGAACGTATGCGTTCCGACTCGGAGGCGGCGCGACAAACGGCTTCTTGATGAAACCAGAACCTCCGGCACCCAGCCCACTAGGTTTGAAAGGCGCGATTGGTGGTGCGGCGGTCTTGTTGAAGGCTGCGATGCGGTCCTTGAAAGAACTAGGCTTCTCAGACACCGGTGGAGGCCCTGCGGGTTTCGACTGGGTGGCCGCTGGCTTTGCCGGAGGTTGTGAAGTTCCGATCGCGGGCGAGGCAGGGGCGGGCTTTGGAGCTGGGGGAGGAGACTTGATCTCTACAGACTTGCGAGCAGTTGGTTCCGGAGCTGCCGCTGGCTCAGGCGCCGGGGCTGCGGCTGTTCTGGTCTCCGGAGCAGCTTTTGCATGTTCCTCCCTCTGTTCCGGCTCGTGGGCAGGAAGCTTCGGTGAAGAGAGAGGCGCTGCCGCAGGAGCGGGCAAGTCTGAGACGGCAGACTGTTGCTCTGGGTGGTTCTTGGTGCGAGTTCTGGTTGGTCGAGGGGGGGCAGTCGGCTCGTACTTCTCGACAAAGTTGCGGGGGAAGATGCCTTCCTGCTTCACACCGCTCTCATCGACATATTCGCCGGCATACCAATCGGCGTCCTCCTCCTCGGTGACAGTGATGATCTGACCGACATTGAATTTAAGGTCGTCATCGTGGCCCGAGTTGTACTCGTAGATGGCCTTGACCTTGAAGGACATGGTGACGCGGCCGTCGGGACGTCGGGATGCTCAAGAGGTGAGCTCAATAATGCGGGGCAGATGGCGAGACGTGTTATCAGGACTCGAGACGGTTATTAAGGTGACAGAGATGTCGACGGTACGGTGTTTTGAATGGAAGTCCTGTGTGCAAGCAAAAGCAAAGATAGCAGCAAAGGAGTAAATAACTGTAGACTGTTACTTGTCGGATCTTCAACAACTTGTCGCACTGACGGAACGGGTAGAGACTGAGCTAGGGGTAGGTAAGAGGAGAAGGATTGAGGCGGCGGGGACACAACGGAGACACGCCGAGCCAACCCTCCACTGCCCTCCAACCTAGGGAAAGTGGTGGTCGACGTCAGCGCATATGAAACTACCACACCAACACCGACTAGTGGGCCACGAGGCATCTTTTTCTACTGCCGGGTATTTCCAGAGGATGATTTTCTCACCTTGAACCACAATGCAAGACGGGGCAACAGAGTAGCAACAGAGTTATCCAGGGCTATGCTTAAATATAACTCGAGCGCTTCTGCACGACGGCGTGTATTCAGGTCTTGACAATGTGGCTTTTCGAGAGTTCTGTAAGGTAGACACCAAAACTGGCAGCCCTGTTGGAAGACGCTAGGACAGGATGCAGCCGCGGTAACTGCCCGATGCGAAGTCCGTTGGACCCTGGTGATTACTATGCTGTCCGGACGGAACAGATTCAAAGAGATTCAATAGATTCGGTGCTCGGGAAGAAACAGGAGTGTTCTTTTACGGGGCAATTGCGAGTATTACAACAAGCTTATACTATAAGTGTAAAATAATAATACCTAAGGCACGTACATAAGGTACCTAACAGTCTCCAATTCCTGTTCAATGCCACTGTTGCCTGGAAAATGGCACAGTACACTGTAGGTACCTACCTTAGGTATCCAAAAAAGATGAGATTGAGACATTGGGGGACGAGGACCCACCACATCCCGCTAGCGAGGATTTGGCGAATGATGTAAGGAGGCTACCCCGCCAAGCCAGCTTTTGTTCACCTAGGTGTAAAGTACTGTACAAAGTACAGCATAGAAGGAGACCTTCAGCATTCTCCAAACCGCCACCACCCTCTTCCCCTGAACACCACTTAAAAACCAAACCACCAAATAAACACCTCCAACCATGGCCTCCCAGATGCGAGAGCTCAAAAGCATCCTCAAACCCCCCCGATCCTCCCACGGCCCCGCCGCCGAACAGCAAAAATCCCAAGCCGAAGCCGAGCGCATAGCCCTCGCCCACGCGCGCATCCTCCAGCAGCAAAAAGACCTCGAGCTCCAGATCCTCGACGCCATCGACACCCTCTCGACCTACCCGCTCTCCCCCTCCACCACAGCCTCCAACCCGGACCCATCGGACGCCTCCTCCTTCAAGTCCCTCATCCGCCCCTTCCAGCCCTCCGACTACGACGACCTGATCGAGGAGCGCAACGTCCTCGACCGCTGCGGCTACGCGCTGTGCCCGCGCCCGCGCCGCTCGGACGACGGGCTCGGCAAGTTCACGCTCGTCAACCACAACCGGCCCGACTTCGCCATCGTCGAGACGAGAGAGTTGCGGAAGTGGTGCGACGACGACAGGTGCGCCCGCAGGGCCCTCTACGTCAAGGTCCAGCTGAGCGAGACCGCCACCTGGGAGCGCGTGGCCATGCCGGACGTGCGGATCGATCTGCTGGACGAGGAGCCGGAGGGCGGGCAGGTCAGAGGGAAGGGAGGCGGGTCGGACCTCGAGCGGGATGTCGCCCGGCTGAAGCTTAGTGAGGACCGGAGGGCGAAGAAGGACTCTGCCGCGCTGTCCCTCGAGAGGGGAGATGTGCTTGAGAGGGGCGATTCTGACGCGACGAGGAGGCAGGTGCCTTTGGCGCCCAAGATCGAGCTCACCGTCAGGGAGAAGGACGTTACTTCGGCTGCTGAGCCGCCGCGACAGGAGACTTCTGACGGCGACGGCGACGGCCATCTACTGCTTGAGGGCCACAAGACGCGCTTTGGCGCCAAGGCAGAGGAGTCCGACTCTGAGGACGAGACCGAGGCGTGAAGTTACAGCTACAGCATTACGATGCATTGCATTTGGCGTATATGGTTTACGAAAATGGACGGACGGATGGAAGGCATACTGTTTTGCGATACCCATCCATAGATCACCCGGCGTTGAATATATCGAGTTTTAGGTCAGCCTAGAAGCCCTTCTTCCGAAGCAAGCGAAGCAAGCGAAGCAAGCGAAGCAAGCGAAGCAAGAGAGTTGGCGCGGTCGATGCGTCTGTCACAGCAAACTTCACAATGCGAGACCGCAAGCGGGAAGTATAATGGCAATCAAGCGTCATCTCCGGAATTACCCAAGAGAATCAGCGACACCTGGTGTGGGGCAAAAGATCTTTTCTTCTGTCAACGGGACCCGGGTATGCTCATCACTACCTTCCTGATAGACGCCGAGAAGCCACCATCATAAAAAGACAATGACAATGCCGTAGAATGTACCCTGAGTAATTGCTGAATCCGGACAACTTTTTCCACCACACGCACCTCTCGCTCAACGACCCGCTTAGTCGCGGCGAGGAGGGCGGTTGTCGCCGAACCTGCGGCCGCCGCGCTCGATCGTCTGGGTCTGGGTGACGGGGACGACGTTGACGGGGATGGAGTCAAACTGCAAAAGGGAGAATGTTAGCAACAAGCCTGCCGTATTTCCTGGCTACTCTAGCAACCAGGGGTATAGAATTGATATAGAGGGAAACGTACGCCGAGGTGCTTGAGGAGGTCCTTGGTCTCGGTGTCGACGTCGAGCTGGCCGCTCTCCGAGTTCTGGGCGAAGTCGAGGGCGGAAACCTCGGGGACGTATTGATCCTTGCGCTCACGCTCCTCCTCCTGGAGCTTGAAGGAGATACCGCGGACGGGTCCACGCTGGATACGCTTCATCAGATGGGTGGTGTAGCCGGCAATCTGTCGTTCGAAGTCCCTGTTAGAAACCATACTTCACTCCCCAAAAATCTGTGTTTCCGGTGCAGATTGTCCCACGGCAAGAAAGAGCTCACCTTGTTGCGCAGGCGCTTCGAGGCGATGATGGCGATCTCATCGCAGATGCGCTTGTTGGTCTCGAAGTCGAGGGTCAACTTGGGGTAGTACCGCTCAATGATGACCTTGGCGGACTTCTTGACTGTCTTTGTGCGAACGCGACCCATTTTGGCGACTTGATGTGCGGCTGACCTGGACGAAGGGACTGGAGTTCGCAAAAGGTTGGTGGTTGAGGCTGGGTGCGTTGGTCCTTTTTGGGCACTCGATAATTTTCGTGGTGTTCTGGTGGGGTTTCCAAAAATTGTCGGTGCTTAGGGCAGACTAGCGTGACCGCTCACGTGATACTGAAATACTTTGGACTCTGGTCGCAGAAGCAAAGCGGGACTTTTCAGGTGTGGAGTCTCGCAGGGGGTAGCTTTCGTAGCTTGGTGAAACCGAGGATCGGGTAGTACAGAAGTCTTTTATACAAGTTACTCTCCCTACAGTATGGTAATAGTACATAGCCTGGCTGATAGATGCAAGAGCCGCCTCCGGACGGCCATACTCTAACCGCGCACTCCTCAGCCTAACCCGTCTACAAGTCTTCGCTCCGTTCTCCGGCGACCTTGCCATGTACATCATTTCTCAAAGGCCAGGTCGTTAGGTGTCAAACCATAGGTTTTGGAGCTGCCCAACACGCTCGTCCCAAGATCATGCCTCTGCCGCTGTCGGATACTGGCTCTCTGCTGCTGGGTCGGCACCGGCTGCTCGTCCAGTACAAGAGCCTCCCCGCCAGCGAGCTCCTTCGCAATCTCAGCTGACCTGCTGTTCGTCTCGCCCACCGTGACTATCGTCAGACCCCTCGAGTTCACCGTCGCAGACAGCGGCTCAACCCACACCTTCGCACCTCCCTTGATGCTGGGATCCAGCCTCTCCAGGCCTGGCGTCCGCTCGTGGCGGATGTCCGCGCTGACCCTGCTCATGTTGAAGGTGGAGTCGCCGCCGGGTACGTTGGTGACGAAGCCGCCGACGCCGAGCTTGGCGCCCCGCGTGCCGTTGCTGTGGCGCGGTGCGACCACGCGGGCCTCGACGGGCGTGTGCTTCATCTGGGGGCCGTAGAAGGGATGATTCTCCAGGTAGGATGCGGTGCGTAGATACGACAGACCGGCAGACGGATGCGTGATTGGCGGGCCTTGCTTCGCGTACGGGTTGCCGACCGTTATTGTGAGCGGTGTGGTTGAGTATTCCTTCTTCCACATGTCGCTGTTGTGGGTCGGAGGACCTATCGGCGCTAGATCGAGAAATTGGGACACCAGCTTGTAGAGTCGAGGGCGATCGTCGCGAAGTTTCCGCAAGAAGTTGGTGAGCTGGAGATCAGTGACTTCCGATGCATCGATCTCGTGCTGTGCTGCCTCCTCCCCGCTATCCTTGGCCTTCTGGGCGGCCGACTCATTGATCTCTTTCGCGATCTTGGCTTTCAGAAAGGTCCGAAACTCTGACCGTCTGCTCCTGACGTGCTTCTCAATATACTTTTGTAGTTGGCCATCCGTAAGCCCGGCAAGCCACGGGCCCTTGAACTTCCACCGCATGTCCACGTCCTCCTTCTGTTCGCCGGTTCGGAGTGTCGTAAAATCGAAGTCATCCTCGAAGACTGATTTTTTCGGCATGTTCATTCCGCCCTTGTGAGTCGGTACAGTGATGGGGATATTCATTTCTTGGAACTTTCGCAACGTGACACCATGGTCGGCCCCCGGTCCAAAGTCGGTAATGGCCTCGATAGAATCGACCTGTCTGACCTTGATCATTGGCGTTGAAGACTTGGTCGTGGTCTTTAGTGGCAGTGGTCGCTTGAGACCCCAGTCTCCCGTCCTCCGGGACAGGCTGGTGGTCGTGATGACCTGTCGTGTCGGATATGCCTCCGTCGCCGTCTCGGATGTTCTGAAGGCTTCTTCGCGATATGGCGGAGGAAGCGGCGGAGGGAGTGAGAATAGTCTCGAGGTGCGCAGAAGCGCGGCTCCTGGAGACACGCTCTTTGCAGAGGCCATTGTGCCTATCTGGGCCAAGAATAGCCCTCAATCGCCGGCGGTCTGGTGGGAGTGTGGTTGCGTTTGTTGCGAGATACGGATGAGGTTGCCAAAAATTATGAGCCCAGTGAAGGTGGTCCAAGCTTCACAGCGCCCATGGGTGGATCCCAACCGGAGACCCTGGCTTGTGAGGCGCCAACCATCTATCGATAAGCTCTCCAGAGTGAGACAGAGAGGCCATTTTGCTGCGTATATAGGTCCAATGTATTTGTACCGCCCTGACCTGGGTTAGAGGCGTCCTACGTACTTTTCTGTATTGGATTCTCCCTGGATTCTCCCAAGAGTCTGCCAGCGACGTGGACTTTCTCTGTTAGTTCAGGGTTGGACCGTCGTGTGGATATCAGAATCGAGAGAAGATCGCATACATGATCAAAGTACAGTCCAATCGTATGCCCGAGCTGGATAGCTACCGAAACATGTACAGTGTATAGTAATTGTGTCTGGCTGGCTGGGAATTGCTTAGAGCGGCGCCATGGATGAGCATCCGTCTCATTCTAAATGTCTGGCTATTGAAAAGGAAAAGAGCAATCAATATCCGGCCTTGCGGCAATACCTCATTGAGCACCGATGGATCCCTGACATAGGAAATTGAAAGGCAAATGTTCTTTGCGGCAGTCGCTGGTCCTCCTTGGACCTAGGGGGTGAGGTCCTTGTAAAAGAAAGTTTGCGGCCGCATCTGGCCGGCCGGGCTCAAGGAGTACTTTGGTATCTTGCCGACCTCGACATAGCCCATCTTTTTGAAGGCTCCTTCTGCCGCAGTTTCGGACTCGACATCTAGAGTCTATCGAGGTAATGCATATGTTAGCTCCAGGAACTATCGACAGAGCGTCATGGTAACGTACAAGCAACGACCTCCCCCGTTTGAGTGCCTCTGCCTCTATGGCGCCCATCAGGGCCTTCGCACCCCCATGACCTCTGAACTTGTTGCTCACCAGCACCTTCTCGACATAGCCTCGAAATGGAGCAGTCTCACAGTCGGGCATAGCCAGCATAGCCACGCCCATGAGCTCGGTCCCCTTGGCTCTTGCACCAGGCTGCACCTCGCTCAAGAGGAGGACGATGACGCGGGTGCCGGCATTGACCTCTGCTATCCTTTCCTTCCACCAGGACAGCAGCTTTTCATGGTGTAGCGGCGGTAGAAACGTCCCAATCATGCGGTCGTGGGTGATGCACGAGGCATGCAGGGCGGCCAGGTAGGGTACCAGTTGGGAGTGCTCTGCTGACGAGAACACACAGGTAGATGCGGCCATTTCGACGACCGCCAACTCATCAGCATAAGTGGTCTGGGAAAACGCTGTGTGTCAGTCTAGTTCCAGCAAGCGAGTAGCTGTGATTGGGTGACGCTGATCAATCCGCAGGCCAATGATTCGGTGGTTTTGAGAAGCAAACTTCGTGTTTTCCAGGACATGCAAGACGGGTTTAGATCGCTAAATGCATTTCATTATACCTACCTACCTTCGATATCAATTAGAACCAATGGAAAAAATAAAGACAAAAAACCAAACTTACCAGAACAGCATATCAGATTGACCAAGCTACAACTGCGCGACAAAAGGCCAATTACAAGCCCCCGAGATCGTAATTGAGCTCGCAATCAATTGATCTTGAGAGTGTAGAAAGGCACACACGAAGATGCATTTTAAGTCCCGCACACCGAGGGGTTTCGCCGTTTTAAGGCGGCGTGGACGTGGCGGCTTCCCTCGCTGCCCTAGAAATCCCAGAATTTCCCAACAATTGACGCGCTTCTCCCCCATGTGGCAGTCACAAGCACTGCACTGCAGTTCCGTTCGTCACGGCATCCCGAGTTCAAGTTGCCTATAGCGCCACACACACACACACACGGTCTGCATGTCTGCAGACGGATGGAACCTTGGAGTGGTGAGGAACGGGATTGCGGGGGTCCATCGGTACCTCGGTGAAAGGGTAAGCCACTCTCTCCTCCACTGCCTCCAGGAACAGAGACGTTGTGTTGCGCTTGATTGAGAATCCCGTCGGCAACCAGGAATTACTTGCATGAGGATAGCTGGTCGTCGCACAAGGCATCTTAAGTCAATCTCCATCACCATGCAGCGTTCCTGGCTTCTGACCTCGTTAGCGTCCCGACATCCGACCTTGCGGTTTGAGATGGACTTTAAAAAGATACCGCATTCAAGCAGTGCCAGCATTGCTTGGACGCTTAGACTTACAGGCAGCGGTCCTCCGAATTTGGGGGAGAAACAAGTACCTGGCTGGCTGAGTGGTGGACCTTTACACTCGGACACTTCCGACGTACTCATTGAATCATTCAAACACGACAGTACCAAGCTGATATCCAGTTGCACCCTTGTGGCTGGATTAGACCAGTCTTTTCAATGGCTTCAAGACTATCTTCAGCGCATGAACGAGTGAGGTCTGCCAAGACTTGCTCGAGCGAGGCAGAATGAAGCACGATTCCTGTTTCAAGTTGGTCCCCTCCAGCTGTGCCAGCCCGCAGTGACTGGTGGATTCAAAACACCGAGATATTTAATCTTCTTCGTACTGTGCTTGCTTGTCAGATCTCTATTTTCATTTTCTTCATGCAACAAAGTCTAGAGAGGTAGTCCTCCACGTCAGCTTCGTCTCTCTTCTTCTCCTGTCTTGATTTATCTCTTTATTCGTGCTCGCCCATCTGCCATCATCATCACCGGCATTGAATATCCATCATGGCTCACTTCCTGAAGAAGCTCAAGGAGGACCTGGAAGAAAAGGTCGATGACCTTTTGCACAAGGACGACGGCCAAGGACAGAGTCAAGAAGAGAAGCCATACGGTGGTCCTCTACCGGCGCAGCAAGACAGCCCCGCTCTCCACACCCACGTTGACACGAACCATCGATATTCTTCCTTCGCTCCTCAGACGACAGGTCATGCCAAGTGGTATGTCGACGGAGCCTCGTATTTCTGGGCCGTGTCTATCGCCTTAGAAGGTAGGTGACACTTCTTCGGGAAGCAGCCCTCCGTCTGCACTCGGCCTTCCGGCTTACATATCCGGATAGAGGCGAGAGAGAGCATCTACATCCTCGACTGGTGGCTCAGCCCGGAACTCTACCTCCGCAGGCCGCCGTCTAAAAATCAGCAGTACCGCCTTGATAATATGCTCCGGGCGGCTGCCGAGCGCGGTGTAAGCGTCAATGTTATCGTCTACAAGGAGGTCCCGCAAGCCTTGACTCGTGAGTACCAGCTGCTCCTAGCACGACTGGCGAGGCCTACCGCATGGCAGTGACTAATCGGCAACTTTGAGTGAGACAGTGAACTCGGAGGTGAGAAATGTGTAAACTGTACGACATAGAATGGATATTGACTGACTAACGTGTGCCATAGCATACGAAACATGCGCTGGAGGCTCTACACCCCAATATCAAGGTCTTCAGACACCCGGATCATCATCCAAGCGGATACGATGTGAAGGCGGACCTGGAGACTGGCTTCCATAACCTGTCCCTACGGACTTTTGACCTGGCCAAGTTCTCAAAAGATGCTCTCAAGACGTTGTACGGCACCAGTGACGACGTTGTGCTGTACTGGGCCCATCATGAGAAGCTGTGCCTGATCGACGGGAGAATCGCTTTCATGGGTGGTCTGGATATGTGTGCGTACCATGCCTTCACCCGTCAGTCGCTTACAGCTCACTAACGTTTCTACGTAGGCTTCGGACGCTGGGACACAAACAGTATGAGCTTCTCTGTACCACAACAAATCAGAGCATACTAACCCCTTTGCCAAGGCCACCCGATTGCCGATGCACATCCCGGAAATGTAGATGCAATCATCTTTCCAGGACAAGACTACAACAACGCCCGAGTTTATGACTTCGAAGATGTGCAGTCTTGGGAGAATAACAAGCGTAAGAGACTCTTTTAGGCTCCTGTGTATGGCTCCAAAAAGACTAATATGTACTGCCTAGTCGAACGTACTAAGAGTTCGAGGATGGGCTGGTCCGACATCAGCATCAGCTTGTCGGGTCCGATCGTCGACAGTCTGCTTCACCACTTCACTGACCGCTGGAACTATATCTTCAGCCAGAAATACCGTGCCATGGCCGATAACAAGTATGCTCCCATCGAGTCTGCCAGAGCCCGGTCAGGGCCAACGGGAGACTTGCTCCACGAAGTCCACCAGCGCTTCCATCACGGCATGCACCACATGATGAGAAGAGACGAGTACGGCGAGCAGCAGGAGGAGCAGGGAGGGGCCCAGGCCAACATCCAGCTAACTAGAAGGTATGCCTCAACCACAAATACTCCCACAATGCCTCTTTTCCTATCTGGTACTGACCCTTGCCAGCGCCTCTCGATGGTCAGCAGGTCACGCGACCGAGCACTCGATAGCCAACGCCTACATCGACGCCATAACCAACGCGCGCCACTTCGTCTACATCGAGAACCAGTTCTTCATAACCGCGACCTCGGAAGCCCAGCACCCCGTAACCAACCAGATCGGCCGCGCCATAGTAGACCGCATCGTCCGCGCGCACCAGGCCGGGGAGCTCTTCCAGGTGATAGTCGTCATGCCCGCCGTGCCCGCCTTCGCCGGCGACCTCAAGTCCGACGGCGCCCTGGGCACCAGGGCCATCATGGAGTTCCAGTACAACAGCATCAGCCGCGGCGGACACAGCATCATCGAGTCGCTCCGCGCGGCCGGCGTCGCCGATCCGCGCCAGTACATCAACTTCTACAACCTTCGTAACTACGACCGCCTGAACCTCTCCTCCACCATGGCCTCGGCCGAGCGCGAGTCCGGCGTGCGCTACGAGTCCGCCCGGCGCGAGTTCGACGACCGCGTCGAGGCCGAGGCGTGGGAAGGCGGCAGCCGCCGCGCCTACTCGGGTCGCCAGGACGAGTACGACGCCTACCAGGCCGCGGCGTCCCGGCAGGCCGACCCCAGCTGGGACAGCGTGGCGGCGTGCTACATGCTCGGCGGGCCCGACATCCGCTCGGCGCCGTGGTCCGGGTCGCCCGAGTCGGAGCTCGACGCCTTCGTCTCGGAAGAGCTCTACATCCACTCCAAGGTCCTGATCGCCGATGACCGCCTCGTCATCTGCGGCAGCGCCAACCTCAACGACCGCAGCCAGCTCGGCGACCACGACAGCGAGATCGCCGTCGTGATCGAGGACCCCGCCCCCGTGGAGTCCCGCATGGCGGGGCGACCGTACACGGCGTCCCGGTTCGCGACCAGCCTGCGCCGACAGCTCTTCCGGAAGCACCTCGGCCTGCTCCCCCACCAGCCCGTCGACGCTGCCGGCGCCAACTGGACGCCCGTCACGCACACCCCCGCCAACGCCTACGACTGGGGCTCCGAGGCGGACGACCTGGTAGCCGACCCGCTGTCGGAGGCCTTCCTGTCGCTCTGGCGCGGCACGGCGCGGACCAACACCGAGGTGTTCGCCAAGGTGTTCCACCCGGTGCCCAGCGACGCGGTGCGCACGTGGGCCGACTACGACGCCTTCTTCTCGCGGCACTTCATCGCGCCCGGCACGGCGACGGACGAGGAGGCCAAGCTGCGCGCCCAGGGCCGCGTCGACTACGGCCACGTCGTGCGAGAGGAGTTCCCCGCCGGCGACGTCGCCGAGGTGAAGGAGTGGCTGGCCCGTGTCCGCGGTACGTTGGTCGAGATGCCGCTCGAGTTCTTGGTGGACGTGGAGGATCTGGCCAAGGAGGGGCTGAGTTTCAATGGGTTGACTGATGAGCTTTACACTTAGAGACAGAGAGGCTTCCGCTTGTGAGCGAGAAAGCGAGTTTAGAACGAGAGGACAGCGTTAGATAGATGCAGCTTTAGCCTTCATCTTCTCAATGTATCCCGAGAGTCCTTTGCGTGATAGATAAGTCCAAGTATCTCGACAAGATCTGGGGTTTGTATTCAAATACCGTACTGAACTCCTTTATCTGCCATGAACCCAAAAGCCGGTGGTGGAACCACAAATGAGACACAACCCCCCGAAGAACACAATTAGTATCTTGCGCATCGTCTCGCCCACAAGCGTTTGTTCTCCGACATATCGCAGCCTCCATGGAGGATAGGGCAAACACCCACCCTACCAAAGGAGCCCCAGCACAGGCTGGAACAATGGAGGGACGGAACCATCGTATCCGTCGAATAATATACAAAAAGAAAAAAAACAGTTCTATACCGCGAGAACAGGCCGGACTCGCCAACCTCCAATATTCATTTGTCTCAAAGAGATCATTTCCCTTTTTTCCCCGGTGGCTCAATCAACCTTGCCATTAGCATTACTCCCCAGCAGCGGCGCCTTGAAGTCCTTCATGACACCACTGACGTCCTCGCCGAGGCGGAAGTGGCCCCCGCGCGTGCGCCTCAGCCGGCCGCGGAACCACGAGGCGCAGCCCAGGGCGACGCCGAGCACGCACCCGACCGTCAGGAACGGGTGCTCCGAGAAGGTGACGCGGATGTCGAAGAAGATCTTCTCGAAGCTCGAGATGGTCAGCTTGGGCTTGATCTTGGGCGGCGACGCCGTGATCTTGTTGAGCGTCTCGAGGATCGAGGTCCGGCTCGGGATGATGTAGTTGCCCGTGATGGTCTGGTCCCAGTATCGTCGGTTCTGTTGTAAATGTGTTAGCAGGGAGGTCTACAAACATAGAACGAATTAGCTGAAAACTCACGTCTTCATCATTTATTATCACCCGCTCGCCGTCCTTGACGTCGATGCCATACGTCGTCCTCACCCACCGCTGCCAGAAGACGCCGTCGCACCACGCGAACACGACCTCCTTGTGGTCGCTCTTATCCATGTTAATCCGGATGGCCTTGGCGGCCCGCAGCGCGCGCTGGTCGTTGCGGTCCTCGGCCTCCTCGATGCGCAGCTGCTTGGCGTCCCGGAGCTCCTGCCTCTCGAGCTGGAAGAGCTGGATCTGCTTGTCCATCCACTCGTTCGCGGCGCTCTTCATCTCGCGCTTGGACTGGAAGAAGCGGTCCTGGTCCTCGCGGTTGAGGATGCCCAGCACCACGAGCTTGCCGTCCATAATCTCGCGCGCGTTGGACGCCGTCAGCTCGGGCACGATGGGCAGCCACACGGACCGCATCCACCGGAGGACCTGGTGGGTGTCGCGCATTTCCCTCGGCGTCAGAGGGGCGTAGTATGTCGGTCGTCCCTCGCGCGCAACCAGCAGCCTCGGCCAGGTGGTGATCTTGAAGCGCTTGTACAGCTCTTCGTCTTGTGTCTTGACAAGCTTGGCGCGGCCGATGAGGCTCATGGGGAGTCGCTCGAGAGCCAAGAAGTCCTCAGAGGTAGTGGCATGGTCGTAGAAGTAGACGAAAATGACCTCCTCCTTCTCTTCCAGCTCCTTGAAGGAAGCTGCGTCAACATCCTGAACGCCACTGGCGATATCGATAGCCTTCTCGGCGTATTGGATGAAGTCGCCCAGACCGCGGAGCCCGTCGTACTCGACACGCTCTCCACCCTTGAAGAACAGAATCGTAGGGTAGCCCCTCAGTTTCGCGTCCTTGCATAGCCTGGCATTGGCATCACAGTTAACCTCGCCAATGTTGAGCTTGCCCTTCATCTCCTTGGCCAACTGCTCCCAGTTCGGCGCCATAGCTTGGCAATGGTGGCACCAGGGGGCGTAAAACTTGATGAACCAGGGCTCCTGCGTCATAGTCACCTTAGTCTGGAAACTGTCCGCAGTGAGAACGACAGATTTGCCCTCCGGGTTGGGGGTCGACGTCGGCTTCTTGGATTGCTTCGAGGCGGTTCGGTGGCCCGTCGCGGCCTTGGTCGTCGCGGCAGCCTTGGCCTTTTGTGACACATCGGCGCTCTTGTCATCCTTTTTCGGGGTTGGCTTCTCCTTGAACGCTGGAGACTCGGTGTCGCCGGGTTTGGGTAGACTGAGGCTTCTGGGCCTTGTCCCTGGCTTTGTCTTCTCGAGCGCCTCCTCGATAACCTTGCTTACAGCAGCGATATCCTTCACACCTTTCAGCGCATCGCCCTCTTGTTTTCCATCCTTGTAAAGAACCGTCTGAGGGTATGCGGTGACGCCATGTTTCTCACAAAGATCGCCGTATGCGACGCAGTTGAGCGACGCAAACCGGAAGTCGTAGAATTTCGTAAAATCAGCGTTCTCGTTGCCGCTGCCCTCCGGTGTAGATGTGTAGTAGTACTCGTAGAGCGTTTGGTATGTCGGTGCGTAAGCCTGGCAATGGTGGCACCATGGACTATGCAGCATGGTCAGTAATCAGAGCTACATAAAGTACCGGATCAGTAGAAAGACGGGGCGCTTTACCTGTAGTGCTTTACCAGCAGCCATTTGGACGCGTTGATCTCCTTATCCCAGTTGCTTTCGGTTAATTCCAGCATTGGCGGGACCTTCTTCTGGTTGAAGTATGTGTTTTCACGATCCGGGTTCTCATCGTCTGAAGCTGACGCGGCCACGGCCAGTGTTGCCGCGCCGAAGAGCAGAGAGAAGGGCAAGAGCCGCATGTTTGCGATGTAGTCAGGCCCGCGGGCTCGCAGACATGAGAGTAGGCCGACCTCCGATCACAGGGCTTGCAGCGCACGGCGCCGGAGCAGAGGAGGCGATAAGGGGTCTAACCCTCGAGGTCACTGATGAATGCGGCAGCGATACGAGTGTCAGGCGTAAACGGGGAAGAAGGGTGTTTGCTCTGTTGTCGGGAGGAGATGCGGTACCGAAGAGAGCGGCGGTGCAATGTTCCCCGTCGTGATACCGCTTAGGATGTTGGAGCGTCGGGTGGTGCAAAGTTGTCGTGAATATAGTCTGTCAATCCGGATGCTGCCAAAGTCAGGAGGAGGCAATCGGAACTCTGCCCCGTGTCAGGTTTCCAATGCCCACTTGCCACCTGTGATTGGTGGCCTTTCAGCAAGACCCACTCTACCTAAAATCCCGTTCCAGACTGAGCTGCAGAATTGTCTGCCGACCTACCGACCTACCCTATAGACAAGTACCTAAGGTAGACATAGACGATAAAACACCAGTCAACCTTTTGCTGGTGGGCGCCATCGTAGAAAATGAGAAAAGGGAAAAGGTGCACTGTAAGGGGAGAATCGCATTGGCGCCTACTCACGGTATCTCTAATTATAAAGGGATTGACCGAGAATTCACACCGAGAATTCACACAAATCTGGCACGTTACTATGCTCACTCGGTGCACCTAGTCAATTCTTAGAAGAGATCCAACATGTTAGTCTTCAAATTGCGCTGCCATACAGTGACCACGTCGAGCATTCTTGCGGGCCTCACAATTTACATGTTCTGAAACTTGACCTTGACAGGTTCAAATTCTTAACTTGACGATGCTGCTTGTCATAAATTGCAAGTGTTTGCTAAGGAGAGGAAGGTGCGCACAGAGTCCGGCCACAGTAATGCTGCTATACCTAATTAAGGTTTCCGGCTTAGAGGCTTCCAAAAATGGAAAGACCACTCACTCAAGCAAACGGGAACATTCATTTATGTCTCAGTGCCTGCACCACCTCCATGTCTAGATTCCGAGTTTACACTTCCTCACTATCATAACGTGAGATTAGCATGCGTCGTCTACCTGCTTTGTTTTAGGACTGACGTGACTCTGCTGCAGCATGGAGAGACCGGCCAAACGCCAACGTCCTAACGATGACGTCGATGGTACGGAGGCTGGCCTCTCATCACCCTTCTCTCTCGCACGTCGCGTTAGCCCTCCTCCCTCAAAGAAGGCTCGGCTCTCGATAACGCCTGCGGAGGAGGATATAGACACAGCATCGGACTCGGGATCAGAAACGTCGGCCGCTTTGCCAGCTTCAGGCACCGGCACGAGGATATTCAAGTCACCCTTCCAACTGACAAGCATCCGCGACTCACCACCAGCCGCGAACCGAGACACCGTCACTCTAACAGATCTGCTTGGAGACCCGCTGATATCAGAATGCTGGAACTTCAACTACCTCCATGACATTTCCTTTCTGATGAGTGCTTTCGATGACGATGTCCGCGGCTTAGTCAAGGTGCATGTCATCCACGGGTTCTGGAAGAAGGACGACGGTAACCGACAGCAGCTGGAACAGGAGGCCAAAGAGTACGACAACGTCTCAGTTCACGAGGCATATCTGCCCGAGATATTTGGCACCCATCACTCCAAGATGCTTCTCCTGTTACGCCACGACGACACAGCCCAGGTTGTCGTCCACACGGCCAACATGATACGTCGGGACTGGACCAACATGACACAGGCGGTTTGGTGCTCACCACCGCTTCCATTAATGCCGAAGAACAGATCAGACCACGGCGACACCTCTGCCGCGATAGGCAGTGGGACCAAATTCAAAGCAGACCTCTTAAACTACCTCGGGGCCTACGAGAGCCGAAGGAGAGCTGTCTGTCAGCCTATAATCGACGCTCTCGCAAAGTACGACTTCTCAGCTGTCAGAGGCGCTCTCATAGCCAGTGTCCCAGGGCGACACAATATCCTGGACGACTCACCAACAAGATGGGGTTGGAAAGCTATGAAAGATACCCTCCGCAGTGTGCCAGTACAAGACGGCCCATCGGAAATCGTCGTGCAGATCTCGTCCATAGCCACCCTGGGACCTACCACAAACTGGCTGCGCGAGACCTTCTTCACCGCCCTCAGCTCGCACAAAGCACCCACCGCCTCTAACCCAAAGCCAACACTCAAAGTTGTCTTCCCGACGGCAGACGAAATCCGACGATCCCTCGACGGCTACGCAGCAGGAAACTCCATCCACACCAAGATCCAGTCGTCCCAGCAGGCCAAACAGCTGCAGTACCTACGCACTTCCTTCTGCCACTGGGCCAACGACTCCCCCGCCGGCGCAGCCCTCCCCGAAGACGCGGTCCTCCGCGACGGCGGCCGGCAGCGGGCCGCCCCGCACATCAAGACCTACATCCGGTACGGCGCCAAGTCGCTCGACTGGGCGCTCGTGACGTCGGCCAACCTGTCGCGGCAGGCGTGGGGCGAGGCGGCCAACAAGAGCGGCGAGATGCGCATCTCGTCGTTCGAGATCGGGGTGCTCGTGTGGCCCGGCCTGTACGGAGACGAAGCCGTGATGGTACCTACTTTTCGGACGGACGAGCCGGCCGACGACGACGCGGCAGCAGCAGGAGATGCGGGCAAGAGGGTCGTCGTCGGCGTGCGCGTGCCGTACAGCTTGCCTCTTCAGCCGTACGGGCGGACGGAGACGCCGTGGGTTGCGACGGCGAGCTACAGCGAGCCGGATTGGATGGGTCAGGTGTGGGGAGGGTGGGAGTGAGGGTCGGCAGGCGTCAGTGAGCCATGGGTGTTGGACAAGTAGGTCTATGGTATGGAAACAGCCGCGCCGCTCGGGCTGCCAGGGTGAATCACTAGGGTGATGCCATATCTACTACGGCCACGACGGGGACATATCGGAGCTAGCATAGCTAAGGTAGGCACACCTCTACGGCCATGCTCGGGACATTCAGGCGGTCAACAATACGTAGCTTGGACCAGAGAATATATTTGCTCCCAGATCCTGATGCTTCCTATCCAGCTTTTGCATAACTCGGGTATTTGCTGCTCTCTCTATGAGCCGACGGCCTCGGGCTCCTTGGACTCGTCGTATCCGTACGTCTCCTTCAGACCCTCGACCAGCGTCACGTACTTGGCCTGCGCCTCCTCGGCCGAGATGCCCTCGTCGACGACCTTCTGCCACGCGTTCTTCTTTGCCTTGCCCTGTTTGTGCGTTAAATTCTGTATCAGCAATAATGCAAAGATTGGAACTCCTTTTCTGCTGGTGTCGTGAGAGTGCCAGGGTGATTTGCATACCTTGAGGTCGAACATGCCCGGAGAAGGGGCCTTGGTGATGTCCTCACCGGTGGCGACCTTGAAGAGCGCTGAGACGCAGGAGAGTTAGTTCGGAGAGCTTCCTAGGACGGCAGGAGTGTTGACTGTTGGTATTCTTCCTGGCGCGGAGATAGGAGGGCTTACCGTAGAGCTGGAGGAGCTCCTCGTTGCTCGGCTTGGAGGTGAGCTTCTTGGAGTCCTGCACGGCCTTCTTGAAGGCTTCGCTCTGAGGAACCGACATGGTGAATTCGCGGGTGGTAATGAATTGGTAGATCTGGAGGTTTGGCGGTATTTATTTGAAGTGAAAAAGGTGTAGCGGCAGGTTTAGAGTGTTTGTGAAGTGTTTGTTTAGACTTTGGGGTATTGGGAGAGCTCCGCGTTAACTTGTTGAGGATTGAGGGGCACATTTGGCGGGGGAGTCCCCATGACATCGTCTGCCCCACATAATCTGGCAGCTTGTGATGGCAGGTACGGCTTACGTGTTGCAATACTAAGTCTAATCAGGCAGGACCTGGAGGACGTACTGGAGTTAAGGTAGGTAAGGTAAGTAAGGTACCTGTAGAAGAGGAAGCTGTGGCAGAGAAGGTACCACTTGGTGATAACTGAGAATCGCCCGTTATCATGAGCTCTCATGAGCTCTCACTCACTCCACATTCACACCTCTTCCTGGTGCCTCGTAAGCTTATTCTCATTTTGTGTCTTGATGCTCACCGGAAACTTCCATAGCAGTTATTTCCGTCAAGGCAGGGGCGGAGTGTGACTAGCTTTGAGGATTCGGTCCCGAAGCTTGCATGGCTGAGCTGCCTGGAGTGCATCATCATCGGCATGTCGGCGGTCAAGGCGTCCGTGCTGCGATCCCGTCCCGGCTCCAATACTAAAAGCTCTTAGCTTCCACGACGGTGAGGCAGGAGGAAGATAGCTGCTCGACTTTACATATAAATGAGAGGTTCCGTGTTGAGTTGTGTTGTACCACCTGGAGCTCTTCTACCCGTCTCAGCTTTCATAGCCGTTTCATGCGTCCATTTCATCCCTCGACAACCTAGCTTCCCGTAAAAACCACAAAAACATCCTAATCGCCATTTCCCATAGGATCGTGTGTCTGGACATACGAAGACTGAACCAGGACCGGAGTGACAATACCTCTAGACACGGGAAACGCCAGCCAAGCTGACGCTCCCCTTCCACCTTTCACCCAGCTCAACTGAAACAACACATCTCACCCCCTTCATCACCACCACAAAATGACCAAGACGGTCCTAATCCTAGGCGGCTCCTACGCCGGCCTGCACATAGCCCACCACCTCCTGAAGCACCACCCCACAGACCTCAAAGTCATCCTCGTCTCCAAAAACTCCCACTTCTACTGGAACATGGCCTCCGTCCGCGCCGTCGTGACCGAAGCCTCCATCCAAGACACCCAGCTCTTCGCGCCCCTCTCCCAGATCCTCTCCCGCTACCCCGCGGAATCCTACGAGCTCGTCATCGGCGCCGCCACCGCCTCCGACTTCGCCTCCAAGACCGTAACGGTCGACACCACCCGGCAGATCCCCTACGACCACCTCGTCATCGCAACCGGCAGCCGCACCGCCTCGCCGGCCTCGCACCCCACGCCCTGGAAGGCCGACGGCTCGTTCGAGCAGGTCCGCGACCTGCTGCACTCGTTGGCCTCGCAAATCTCCTCCGCGGGCCACGTCGTCGTCGCCGGCGCCGGCGCCACGGGGTGCGAGCTCGCGGGCGAGATCGCCTTCGACAACCCGCAGCGCCAGACGCGCAAGGAGGTCGTGCTGCTCAGCGCGGACGCGGACGTGCTCAAGGGCGACTCCATTGCCGGATCGGTGAAGGCCGAGCTGAAGAAGCTGGGCGTGCAGATCCGCACCGGCGCACGGGTCGAGAGTGTTCGGGCGGCGGACGGAGGAAAGACGGAGGTTGTGCTTGCGGGCGGGGAGACGATTGTCACGGATCTGTATGTGCCTACCATCGGGGTCGTGCCGAACACGGAGTTTGTGGATGCGGGGTTCAAGGACGACAAGGGCTGGGTGCTGGTGGACGAGTGCTTCCGGGTCAAGGGCGCCGAGGGGGTTTGGGCTGCTGGCGATGTGGTGGGCCGGCCGAGGTGTGGCTTTTTGATTACGCAGAAGCAGGTGAGTTCACCCTAACCTTGGGCTGTTGGTGGCGTGCGATTGTGATGGAGACGAGAATATGTGCTGACGCAGGACAGGCCGGCGGTGTGGCTAAGAATGTCGAAGCCGTGTTGAGGGGCAAGCAGCCCGCCATCGTCAAAGGTATGCCGTTTGACATCTTCACCTGCGCCACCGGACGCAGCAGGGCCGCTGGCCGGTTGGGTGCCGTCAAGATGCTGTCTATCATGGCTTGGATGGGCAAGGGGCGCCATCTGGGGTTGAACTATATGTCCGGATACGTCGACGGATCTGTTGCCTGAGGGGAAGGGTGGTGGATGGCAAAGATGGATAGCGAGAAGATGCAGTGCTGTAAATACCCATATGTTCTCACGAGACCTTGAGCGGTCCGGATATATGCCTTTAACCAGAATATGTCAGAAGTTTGGCCTGTCGGGTTCATTACGCTATCCTAGTGACACACCCACCACCGCCAACTGCCCATCGTCAGCCAGCCTCCCCTCACAGATATCGACCAACTCCTCACCTGGCGGCCTTCTCGTCCTCAATCTCCCTCCTCAACCCCTCCAGCACCGCCTGCCGCGCCCTCAAATGCCCCTCCAATCCCTCGACCTGTTCCCGTACCGTAGCCAGATCCTCCGCCACACCTTTCAAACTCTGCCCCGACGCCGCCTTGCCCTTCCCCTCCTCCAGATCCCTCAGCTCCTTCCGCTTATAATCCAGCAACTGCTCCAGCTCCCTCTTGACCAGCGCCGGCTTGCTATCCCTCTTGCCCCCCCTGCGCAGCTGCGCGTGCTCCTCCACCTGGCTGATGCGGTCCTCCAGCTCGGCCAGCTGCTTCTTGAGCCTGACCTCCTCCCACTCGGCGTCGCCGCTCCGCGCGGCGCTCCCGCTAAAGTCCGTGCCCGCCGACCGCACGCCCGTGCGCCCCAGCCGCGTCAGGTACTGGTCGCCGAACTTGGCCTTGCGGCCCGTGGCCGTCTCGTCGTCCGCCTTGACCGCCCAGCGCGACGCCGGCTTGTTGTGGTCCAGCTGGTAGTCGATGTTGTTGCGCTCGAACGACGCCCGCAGCGAGGCAGGCACCGTGCGCGGGATGCGGAACCCCTCGTGCCGGTAGTTGAGGATGTGCAGGAAGGCTAGGGCCGCGTCCTTGTTGATCGAGGACCGGGCTGAGGGGTTGATCAGGTTCCAGGCTGAGCGGATGTCTGTGTCTGGCACGTCGAGGGAGGCGTAGAGGTCTTCTAGGGCGGAGACTGGCAGGACAGCAAGAGTTAGTGGTGGGAAGGGGGAGAGAGTAGGTGTAGAAAGGAGGCGAGGGGTGGCCTACATGCTATCTCGCCACGCATATCTCTGTTTTCTTGGTAGATTGCTTCATATTTCGCCTTGTCTTCTGGGCTCATGTACCAGTCGAAGCCGTCTTTCAGACCGGGCGAGTCGTCGTCGTCTTCTACTTGCTCGAACTGTGCCGCCTTGCCGGTGAGGGCTCTATTGGCTTGGACGAGATGTGCTTTAGATTCCGGGACGAGCCAGTCTGGCAATGTAGTCGGGACGTCACTGTATTCCTGGTTGGGCACGGAGTGTTAGTGTCTGCCATTTCCAAGTCCGCAGGCTGCTCTGTACATACGCCATTGAGAATGTCAAAGATGACGCGCATGGCAACGCAGAACTCCTCGAAGTCGAGGTTGCCGTCGTTGTCGACGTCTGCCAGGTCCCACACCCGCTCGAGTTGGTCATCTCGTAGACCGCTGTTCTTCAGCACCGGCGCTGCTTGCTCGCCTGTGAGGTACTTCCCGCCGTTTGTCCTGGTCGAGAAGATGTTCCAGTATGTCTCGATCTCCTGAGCTTCTATGCGCGGCGCCATTGTGCGGAATTGGGGGCTGCACTCTCTCGGCTAGGTGGTCGATGGATAGGATTGCAAGATCGAGGCAAGATGCAAAGGCTTTCAAGCGGAGGGCCGAGAATCTACGAGGGTTCGACTTTGTGACTGTTACATGTGTACATCCGTCGGCAAGGCTGGAGCTGCTACGGCGATGGAAGGAGCTCCCGGCTCAGGCGCTGACGTTACGTACCGTGGGGGGTCCGTGCCCTCTCCATTTAAGGGGATACGTACCAAAGTGGAACTCTGAGTGTCTCGAACCTCGAAGCTTATACCAACGTTCAAACATCACGCTTTCATGATCACAGCAAGGTTCAGAGCCGTTTAGGGCTGTATACTCGATAATAATACAATATAATCGTATTACTCGTCCGAATTGGACTCTCGAAATAGTGTACCGACATGCCCGGATACTAGCAAAAAAGTGAGAAACCTCTCGTGAAGCTCATGGTCTGGTCATCCTTCAACCGCCTGTCTCATGGCCATCGTGAAACTTTGTCGTCCACGGGTAACGCCGACAGGCCAAGCTGGAGAATTGACGAAAATAGCTTGCTCGCAAGAGTGAAGCGCGTATCAAGGCTGAAGTCGGACCTTGTCAAAGTCGCCCTGCTCGTACATTCTGCAGACGAAATGCAAACTAACGGCATAGCATTCCTCGTCCGTCCTTGGAATCGGAGTGGCTTGATGGTATAGAAGGTGCAGGAATGCCGTTGAGTGAGGTAAAGGTATCGAAGGGCGATCGTCAGTCCTGCAGTCTTGTGCTGGCATGACGGGCAGAGAGAAGGATGGGAAATGGTACAGCAAAACGCCCAACTCCTTGGTAAAAACTGCATAGCACGCCGGCTGAACGAAAAGAAGTCGCGGTACTGAAAATGCTCGTACAAACGGTCTCCATCGAGCTGAAGCTGAAGAGATGGGAGATAAAACAATGCGCGCTAATACTCTTGACAGTCTCTCCTTCCTCCAGTCTTGTCGGGTTTTGAAGAGTGATCACTCTCCGTGCCAGCTGCCCCCGTCTGGACCACCATCCCCACCGTCGTCTGGATAGTCAAAACCATCCGGTCCGACGTGCGAATGAGGCTCGCCGAGGATGCACGAAGGGCACGGGTAGTTGTCCTCTTCGTTCGCCATGAACTCGCCGAGAGAAGCGCCGCCGCTCACCTCTTCCTTAGCTGGGCCGGAGGTATCATCCTCGCCGTCCTCAATCTCCATCGGCGATGGCAGACGCGGCGTCTCCACCGGGGTAGCGGTCTGTGCTGGCCCATGCCAGGCTGGGTATCCTCCCGCGTCTCTAAATGAGTAGTCCTGCTCGATAGGACGGTTTTGGCTAGCTCCGGTCGGTCCATGCGAGGCTGGGTAACCTCCCGCGTCTCTGTACGAGTAGTCCTGCTCGATGGGACGGTATCGGGTCCCGAACGACGAGGTCGCCGACGGGGTGGTCCTTTCCGACCCAACGATCCAGGGCTGAGCGGCTCCTAGGCTGCTACCAATGGTGGGCTGGCTAGGCCCGGAGAATGACGGCGCGTAGGCGGATGAGGAAGCACCAGAGTCGAACTGGTGGTTGCCGGTCGGGACTTGACTAGTGGCCGAAGCCCACGGAGAAGCGGTGATAGTGCCGCGAAATGAAGACGCTCCGGTACCTCTATGCGGTCCGCGAACGGTGCTGGGTGAAGATGGCGCAGCGGTGGCCGGGGTACGTGTAGTGACCTCTCTAGCCTGGCGCTTCCGTGGCTGCTTGTCCTCAGCCGCACCGGAGGGGCCTCTCTTCCTCGCTTGCTGGTCAGCCGATGAGACCGAGGCCGGGAGTGCGGTTGGCGGCGCAGCCGGGGTGATGGCATTCCGCCGGATAATGATTCGCGCTGGGCGCTGCTGGCTCTGTGCCTGGACTTCTAGTGTCGGAAGAGGAGGAGCTGCTGCTAGAGGAGGAGGAGGAGGAGGATAAAGAGAAGGAGGTGGGAGAGGAGGTAAGGTCGTGGAGGCGGAGGTCGTAGAGGAGGCGGAGGTCGTGGAGACGGAGGTCGATGGAGTTAGGTTGTGGACTGTGTCCATATGTTTTTGGAGCCGTTCTCTCCTGTCGAAGGCTCGGTCGCACTGCCCGCAGATGTGGTTGAGGTAACGGGGTCTTCCCCCTCCCCTACTCGCCATCTGTGGGCGGGCTGCTGTGGCCCCAGCTGCTGCCGCTTGGGGTTGAGTGGCCTGCGGTTGGGTGTTGCTTTGGTTGGCGGTCTGCTCCGCCGTCTTTGCCTTTGCGGCTTTCGAAGTCCTCTTTGCCATCGTTCTGGCCTTGCTGCCGCCTTTGTTTGGCTGGCTTGCGTCGACCTTCTTCTTTCTCGTCCCCGACCTTCTCGGCTTCCAGGTTTTATCCTGGTCGTCGTCGGCGTAAAACTCTTTCACTTCTTCTTCTTCTTCTTCTTCACTGGCAGAGGATTCCTCTGAAGAAGAATCAGAAATGCCGGTCTCTCTGCTCGAGTGTGACGATGAGGAGGGTGAAGGTGAGGGTGGAAGTGGGGGTGATGGAGAAGAGGAGGGTAAAGGAGAGAGTAACGGTGACGGTGATGGAGTTTTGCTAAGAACTTGTGGCCGTCCACGAAGTTCCGCAAGATTCTGTCGAGCTGGTTGAATGGGAGGAGAGACACGCTCGGGTGAGTGTCTGTGAAGGTGCTCTGGTTGAGCGTCCTCCGAGTCACTGGAAGAAACTCGTTGCTCTTCAGGCTGGTCCTTTCTTGCAGTCAGTATTTGTTTGTTGTTGAAAGAGCGTGGCCTAAAAGCGAGTTGGGCTTTTGTACTCACCACCTCACTCTCAAGGTCCGGAACCCACGGGTCATCCTCGTCCTGCCGCCAGTACTCGGCCCCGAGCCCAAACGGGTCCTCGACCGATGACCGTGCCTGGCCTTCTGCAGGTCCAGACTCGGCACTGTCGTCAGCCCCGTCGGGCTCAGCGGCCTCGTCGGCGTCATGGTCAACATTGCCCCCACTCATGCCGCCACCCATGCCGCCAGCCTCGTCAGAAGAAGATCCCCTGACATCTTCCCCTTGTCCAACATGTCCAGCCGCATCTGGCCCATCACCTTCCCTCTGGGCAGCTTCCTCCTCTCTTCTCCTTTCCCTCTCTATCCTAAATAACTCCGAGGGCCCCAACCCCGGATAGTCGAGGGGCAGCGAAGGAAAAGCTGCATGACGCGCCAGCTCTGCGTCGAAGAAGTGTTCCGGCCGCACAGGTGCCGGGTGCCTGGGCTCTTCGCCGTCGACATACCGCCTCGACGGACGGATGGTCGATCGATCCCGCAGACCAGAACGCATCTTTCCGGTTCGCTGGATCTTTCCCTTCGTAATAAAGGCGACTCGAAGGATAACAAGAGGCTGTCTTTCAGCCAAGCACTTCAGGATGACTGAAGAAGTACTCAACTTCTGTGGTGAGGTGCCTAAGAAACTTCAAGGATACTTTGAAGCTGATCCTAGGAACAGCAGCGCACTACCGAATCCCAAACAACTGTGAATCGTCTTGAAGAGGTGCGAGGTTCTTCGAAGGTCAACTGGTAAAGAAGTGGATGGCTGGAGAATCGAATGGTCTGAAGAAGCAATTGGGTCACAAATACGAACGCTCTTGTGACTGTTAGGGCTTTGAAAAATGAAGATGGTCTGGGGAAGAAGTCTTTCAAACGAGCTGGTAAAAGAAAGTCAGAGAACCTGAGGGTCAGTCGGATGAATACGTCACTCAGCTCAGGATTTAATCGTGTGAAACAATAAGAAGAGGGCACAGGAGTGACCTGGGAGGAGGGAGCGTTCACCGAGCATTCACGTCTATATGCGCTAGAGCGATAAGGGGTGAAGCTCAGGGACTTATCGCTTTAAGCGAGCTCTGAGAAAGTCACCAACATCAGGAGGGCAGGTGATGGTCAATACGACAGATAGTCTGAAAGAGCTACGGAGGATCGTCTTCTTATGTGCATTCTAGGGGATAAAGTTGCTGGTCATGGATGATCTCGATGATCCGTGTGTGAAGAAGCCACATATACGTGAGGGTTGGCTGTATGAGCCTCAAAATCGAGTTTCTACTGGTGCTTCGGCCTGGGAATGTGCAGGAGAGGAGGAGCCAGGAAAATGGTGCGGAAGCTGTGGCTCGTGTTGAGACTCTTTCTGGTGTTGAGACATATATATACACCCACGGTAGGCATCATACTGACTATGTGGAAAGACAGGCAGCGCCACCAAGGCACACCTACTGCTGAGTTGGCCGTATCTCCATACCCCGATGCTTGGATGGCCAGTGTTGAGGCTTATATATACCAGAGCTTGGCAGAGTGCCGGTAAAAGACCATGTCCAAGCTTCCTCATCGCTATCAGCAATCATCAAGGGACAACATGTGCAGCGTCAGTCAAACATGGCAAACTATGGAAGCGCACTTGGCAAATAGTATAGCTTATCATTAATGGCCAAGCGGTTATACCTCAGAAGGACAAACATGGTCAGATGGCTCTGGGATGTCTCCTAGGAACTCTGGGCAGGCCAGGTGGAACGTGGGCGCTTCAGGATGATGTATGCTGGCGAGACAGGAGGCTTGAGTTTTGTTCATTCTGCTTTTTAGCATGATATATATACAGATGCAGTGGTACATAAGAGGAGAGTAGCAAATCGTCTGAAGGTACCACCCAGCTAGATTCGTCCGAACATTACTCTCTCCTGCATAACCCTAACTCAACGTCAACTCCTCAAGCCAACATCGCGTTAGCATGCTGTTAGACAGCTTCACCTGATTGATTCTCACAAGGCTTTGGAATGATATCTGGCTGTGACGGCCATAAGGGCGTTCTGCTGCCATCACTCGGATGGGGACTATGAACTTTTACACTTCTTTGGTGTTATACAGCTATTCGCGGCTTTAAGACTGACCGTCATCTCGCAGCGTTGAAAAATAACCAATAAAGCATATGCGCGCATGCTTCCAAAACGCCAGTTCCAATGCTAATCCTTTATGATCGAAAACCTTCGCCCAAAAGCAATCAGTTCACTTCCTCTTTTCCCTCAACCCATCCGTGGGATAACAACGCCCCAACTGCCATGACAGACGGGTCCTTCAAATATGAGGACCCATCCAACCAATCTGCCTCCAGTACAACACGTCTTGACCGCCCGTGCCCATGCACTGGACCTTCGCCTCGTCAAGCCGGCGCTTCGGACTCGGGCCAGAAGACTCCTACCCCTCCGGCCCCATCTCGTCGTTACCGCCGTCATGACCGCTGTCCACAAAGGGCGTCAAGCGCCGGCCGCTGAAGCGCTGCAGATCCGAACCCGGCCCGTCGCTCTGCTCGTCGTCCTCGTCCATCGACGTGTCCGAGATGCCCCTCTTCGACTGCCCCGGCGCAACACCCTGCCGGTTCTCCTGCTGCTCCTGCCCCGCCCCGCCACCGTCCACCATCCTCCTCGCCGCGACGATATCCCCATAGCTCCTCAGCAAAAACTTGATATCATCGTCGAAATTCGCGCAGAACCGCCTATAATGGATAAACTGCAGCGCAGCCACCAAATCAGCGTCGTACATCGTCATGATATACGCCGCCACCAGCGCAGCAGACCGCTCGTTCCCCGTCTCGCAGCACACCAGCACCTTGGCCCCTTCCCCCCGACGACGCCGTTCCAGCACATGCGCATTAATCTTCCCTACCGCCAGCGGTATCGCCGAGATCAGCTCCGCCCTCCCGGAGACATCAACATAATCAGCCGCGATCCCCAACTCTCTCGCCGACCGCTCCACAGCCAGCAGTCGGGCGGCGGCCTGCCGCGCGTCGCGCGCCGCCAGCAGCATGGTGATGCCCGCGTCGCGCAGGAAGACCGCGTCGCGCGCCACGGCCGCGGGGCCCAGGTACACGAAGGACAGGATGGGCTGCGCGCGGCGGCGGGACTCGTAGGTCCAGTCCGCGGCCGCGCGGGGGCAGGTCTGGGGCTGGTTCTGGGTGATGGTCGCGACGTCGTCGCGGGTCATGTGGTTCCCCAGGCCGAGGTCGAAGACGGCCGGACACGGACGGCCGGTGGCGGTGATGGGGTGGAGGGTCGCGCCCGAGTCCTGCTCGGCGACGGCGGCGGGGATGTGGATGTAGGGCGGGCTTGGGGGTCGTGCGACGGGTGTTTCTGTCCTGGTTATGCCGGGGAAGGATGATGTGTCCATTGTGAAGGGTTGTGTTGGCTGGATGTTGTGCTGCCCGGTTCCTGCGAGGCCTATTGGTTGTCGTGAACTTGACTCGGGCTTGTGGCACCTCCACTTCCAGGTTGCGGTACTTTTGGTCTGGAATTGCCACTGAAGAACCAAAGCTGAGGAGTTCAAGAACCTGGTGATTGAAAAGTGTAGTTCACTGAATTAAGGTAGATATATTGGCTTTTTGTCCCGATTCTGCGAATGCTGGTAAAATGATTTGAGTGTTGAGAATGGGAAAGTCATGAAGGCAGCAACCTGTGATGATATCGTGGATGATGGATTTTAGTGGGGCTATAAGCCTATAACAGGTTCACGCCTTCCAAATAGGCTGATAATGCTGCTTCACTTGTGGCAACCGCATCCCGTAGCGGCGGCAAGATACAACCTGGAAGTTTGAAATCGAGAAAGAGCAAAGGTGGCATGTTTCAGATGCTGGTTGGCAAGACTGGCATCGCCGGGAACAGCGTGGAATAGTCGTAGAAAACTGCATGATATCGAAGCCTCTATCTTACAAGTTGATGGCGCTGCAAGATGCACAATAAAATACAGCAGTCTCGTACAAGGCAGTCTAGTTCCACCGTGATGATTCTCGCAACACTATCTAGCTCTCTGATCCCGTGGAGATGACACTGCTCTCCCTGGCCAGAGGCGAAGGGATCTCTGGCGTCAACGACCGTCCTTCCAGAACCGGTCGTCTCTGCGTCTTGGAGAAGGAGCCAGAACTCAGCTTCTTCCGTCGTTTGTCCGAGGCATTAGACGCCGTGCTGGCCTTCCTCGACACGCCAGCCTCATCCACGTCGATCGACGGCGTCGGACTGCGCGACGACGTGGCAGACACACTTCCCCTCCGGACACTGCTGCTACGCGTGCGCCGGTGCTCTCCCACAACGGCCATGTGTCGAGCATGGTGCGCGTGATGGTGGTGCTTCTCAGGGTCACCTGTGATGTGCATGGACCGGTTGTACTTGGCCAGAATCGCAGCCTTCCTCCAGGGCAGCCACCAGAACCAGCCGCCATGCTGCTTCAGAAGCTTTCTATCGCGAGCCTGCAGCTTCGACCGGATCAGCGCACGACGCTCGTTCTCGCGCTCCCAGTACTCCGTCCTGTACAGCTCCCAATTCTCCCTAAACGTGGGCGAGAACGGCTTGGCCAGCAGCAATAACTTGACATAATCCCCTCCGGGCGAGACGTCCTCCTCGTGGCCCCCCTTCTCCTCGTCCTCACTCAGGATCGGCAGCGTGGGATGTCCTTGAGCCGTCAGGTTCAGCTCCTTATCCACCTCTCGCAAGATGCTCGGCTCGACATAGCGGTAGCTCGACCCCGTCTCAGAGAACAGACCGTACGTCAGGAACCAGCCCAGCGTCGACAGGGCCTCGGTCCACCAATGCCTCTTGATGATGACCAGCTTGCAGTTGAACCCCCTCAGTCCACGATTGGAGATGCCAAACCACTTCCGCGGCCACCTCACGCCCCGGTCCCAGATGCCCGTGGCCCAGACCAGGACGGCGGTCACGACGCCGCCCATGAAGCACACCTTCTCGGCCATCTCAACGACCCAGTACACGGAACCGCCGACGCCGCTGCCGTCCTCGCGCGGGGCTAGGAAGAGCGCGTAGCCGAAGCCGAGGGTCCAGAGGGAGAGGAGCATGAGGAAGAAGCTGTGGTGCCGCCGGCGGGCGCGCAGCTCGAGGTACTGGGCACGCAGCGAGGCCTCGAGGATCAGGAGGTTGAGGTAGATCATGGAGGGTGAGCTGGGGGTGCTGCTCAGGGGATCGCCTGGCTTCGCGGCCGCGACGCCCGAGGTCGAAGCCTCTACATTTTTGAGGTCCTGGGCTGAGCCGAGAGGTGCACCTTTGACGATTGAGTCCAGGGGATCGGCCATGGCGTGTGGTGTGTACCTCAAGTGGTAGACAAGCCGGTGGATTGTACTTGCCCAGGGCTCAGCAGAGGTGACGTCGGCGAGACGGACTCCGCGGACCAAAGTGTGGAGAGGGTGAGACGGCGTCCAACCAACACTACCCTGACTGCTTCCCAGGCTTCCCTTCACTGCCTTCCAGATTGTCGTCACAGTGCCGGGAATAGTGCGTAAGCCACCTGCATGGACAAAATAAGGCCTCGTCTCGGTCGCACTCGGGAATGATTGAAGTCCAAGCGTAGAATGCAGCCTTTGGTGGTCTGGCTAGGCTATCCCGGAGTTACGGGAGATATCCGATACCGTAATGGCTGCGGCACAGCTGAATGCCACTAGAGGCAGGAATTGGAGGACGTAGCCCGAGTGCGAGTAACTCGATTCCAGGCACAGATTACCTCTGGCAAGATTAGTACCTTAGTTAGCTCTGGCTGTCAATTGGCGCTGACTTTAGGTACCCCATTCACTCAGTCAAAAAGCATAAAAAATGTCAACGTCATCGGCAGTTTGTCAGGCCTGAAAAGTGGGAAAGTGCATCGTCAGGATCGTTCTCGCCGAAACCACGTGAGGTTCCAGACTGCGTACTGCGGTACAGTACGTACTGTACTGTGTGGTAAGCGGAAAGGAGCGGAACGGGTCCCGGACAGACTTTAAGTCCGCGGCGACATTCCAGGGCCCCCTTGTACCCTGTAAGGTACCTACCTGCCCGAGGTACTCCAGTACTGTACTGCGGTACTGCACACACACAAGTCGCTCTTTCCGCGCGTCATTGGGCCTAGAGAGACATTCCCCCAAAGAAAAAAAAGAAAACGGAGGAAGGAACGAATTCACTAGGAGATAGCACTTTTGATAGACTTAATGCAGGAGCACTTCAAAAGGGACCCGTGTCCCCGCCAGCCTTGTGTCCGGAATGATCAAGACTTCGTCACTCGCTTTCTCTGCTCTGCCGTCGAGATTGACGCTGGCAACTGCCACAACAGCATCTTCCACGTCGGCGACATCGTCTGCCGTGTCCCTTCCGCTGCCGCCCTGCTCTGCTGCTAAAATGTCCACCGACGCCACCGCCTCCGTGGCCTCTTCCACCCACTCAGTCCGCCCTCAACAGCCCATGCTGGCATCACAACGTGCAAAAGCACAGAAGTCTAGAGACGCAGAGATGGCAGAATCACAGTCCCAGCCAAAATCACGCTCCAGGAGCATGATGGGCTTCTTTCCCCTCGGATACAAGGACGCCGTGCATCAATGGGTAGGCAGCCTTCGTCACCCCTCCCGTAGAACAACCATGGCTAACAGTTAACCCCTCACTACCAGTGGACAAGTGTAACACCAACACAAGCCGAACGAAATGTCCTGAACCTGATCCCCTACCTCAGAGAAGCCACAGCCGACACGGCTCTCCAAGACGGCGCCGTCGCAAAGACCGACCCCTTCGGCCCCCGCGTCTGGCGCTCCACGATGGTGCCCCTCTCGGGCAAGAACCGCGCCCTCAACGAGTTCTCGGTCGAGCGCGTGGGCGAGCAGGCCGAAGAGACCCTCGTCATGCTCCACGGCTACGGCGCCGGCCTGGGCTTCTTCTACCGCAACTACGAACCCCTCAGCCGCGCCCCCGGCTGGAAGATCTACAGCCTCGACATGCTCGGCATGGGCAACAGCGCCCGCCCGCCCTTCAAGATACACGCCAAGGACCCGCAGGGCAAGATCGCCGAGGCCGAGAGCTGGTTCGTCGACTCGCTCGAGGAGTGGCGCCAGGCCCGCAAGATCGACAAGTTCACCCTCCTCGGCCACTCGCTGGGCGGCTACCTCGCCGTGTCCTACGCGCTCAAGTACCCGGGCCACCTCAACAAGCTCATCCTGGCCTCCCCCGCCGGCATCCCCGAGGACCCCTACGCCGTCAACGCCGCCATGCCCGAGCCCGAGGACTCGACCTTCCAGAACGAGTTCACCCAGGGCCAGGAGGGCATCGTCAACCCCTCGGCCGACGAGAACAACGACACCCTCACCAAGGTCGGCAGCAACAACAAGGCCGCCGCCGCCAAGTCCGGCACCAACCCGCCCAAGCGGCCCGTCCCCGGCTGGCTCGTCTGGCTGTGGGACGCCAACGTCAGCCCCTTCAGCTTCGTGCGCCTGGCCGGCCCGCTGGGCCCGCGCTTCGTCTCGGGCTGGACCTCGCGCCGCTTCAACCACCTGCCCCCCAACGAGAGCCAGACCCTGCACGAGTACAGCTACAGCCTCTTCCGCCAGAAGGGCAGCGGCGAGTACGTGCTCCCCTACCTGCTCGCCCCGGGCGCCTTCGCCCGCAGCCCCGTCATCAACCGCATCCAGGACGTCGGCCGCGGCGTCATCCGCCCCGCCACCGCCACCGAGCCCGCCCTGCGCGAGACGGGAATCCCCGTCGTGCTCATGTACGGCGACAGCGACTGGATGGACGTCGGCGCGGGTTACGCCGCCGAGGAGAAGATCCGGGCCCGCGCCGAGAAGGCGCTGCTGCACGGCACCGAGGAGGAGAAGAGGAGGGAGAACGGGAGCGCAAAGGTCGTCGTTGTGAAGAAGGCGGGGCATCACTTGTATCTGGACAATCCCGACGACTTCAACGAGGCTGTGCTCCGGGAGATGCGGGAGACGAGGGCGTGGGGCAGGAGACAGAGGGAGACGGAGAGGTAAAAGACGGATGATCGGATGGCTGGATGATAATGGGCTAGTCTTTGCATGGGTTTGGCGTTGGGCAGGTTGAACGTTAGAGCGTGACAAGAGGTCGATGCTCTGGCCATAATTGGAGCCATCGAGCTGGTGTGTTTAACATGAGCGAGGGTGTTGGTCGGGTTGTTTACTCCCGTTGTAAGATATCATCTACTGGCATGCATATATTATATGGAAAATCTTGAATCCCTGCACATTCATGAGGGCTGTCAGATACTGTCAGATCCACAGTCAGGGTGCTGGGGCCGGGTACTTACTTTGGTATACGAATGCATAACTCGTACCTGTCGAGCACCTCTTCGTGAGTGCGACTGTCCGTCAACATTTTCTCCCATACGACTTTGACACATACATACATGACCATGTTAAGCCCACAGACCGATGCTAAATTACCCAAAATACGTGGCATCATCACAGTAACAACCATATAGAAACAGCAAAACTACGACCATTCTCCTCGTCCCCATGTCTCTCCGCCTCACGTCCCCTCCCCACCGCCCATATCCTCCCTACTCTCGCGAAACACGCTCCTCCTCAGCGGACTCGTCGTCGGCGCCGCCGTCGTCGTCGGAGCAGCACCACCTCCCCCCACCGCACCGCCTTCCTCGCCATGCGTAGGCAGCACCCTATCGCCGCCCCCCTGCGTGCCCACCGAACTGACCGTCGCGTCGCTGATCTGCCTCAGATGCGCCCTGTCCCGCTCGCTCACCTCCGACACCCCGCTCGCGACCTGCCTCCCGCCGCCGCTGCCCTGCTGCCCGCCCTGGCCCTGGCCCTGTCCCGTCGCCTGCGGACTGACGGGCGCGCTGACGAGGTCGTAGTGCGTGCCCAGCGGCGGCGAGTCCGGACGGCTCAGGTCCGGCGACGGCGACGGGAAGTCCTGCGCCGGAGGAGACGGCGCGGGCGACACGTCCTGCCGCGAGACGGCCGCCGTGTTGGGACCGTGCGCCGCGCCCGAGGACTTCGAGACGGTGCTCGCGTGGTCGGTCTGCGTTATGGAGGAGTAGTTGCTCGGGTCGTTGAGGGAGCCGAGGTGCGAGTGGCGGGTTATTATCTCTACGGGGGTGAGGCCCGTGTCTTGGAGCTCGGCGCGGGGGGAGGTGTCTTTTTATTGGGAGGTGGAATGTCAGCGCGGGGCTATGTATGGAGGAATGGGATGGGAGAACGGGCGGGGAAGAACTTACCGGGCAGCTCGGCGAGCAGCTGCGTGTCGGCCATTTCGTGATGCACCTGAGCCATGGCCGGATGGAACAGGATCGGCGGACTTTCGATCCCGGGACTGGTAGGCGTCTCCTCCGTCGTGATCGTCGGCGCCTTGTTCTCGTACGGCTGGCCCCTGATCCAGGACATGATACGGTTGCCGTTGCTGTCTTCTGTGCCGAACTCGGTCACGCTGCCGCCGTTGCGCAGGAGCTTGCGGCGGCGGTAGAGGAAGATGCCCGTTACCAGGAGAGTGATGAACATGAGACCGAAAATGGTGCCGAGCAAGGGCGGGAGGTATTTCGGCAGTCCGCCGGAGCCGGACTGTGGAACGGGCGTGAAGTCGGGATTGGTGTTGTTTGTTGTGTTGGCGACCTGGTAGGGGTACCACTTCTTGATCTTGGTCGAGGGGTACGGGGTCTGGAATACTTTCCCCAGGGGTGAGGCTGCGAAGCCTGAGGGCGAAGGGGAGGTAGCCGTCGCCCCTCCGGTTCCCGTCCCTCCGATTGCCTTTACTACCGCTTCCGGAACGCTGTAGTTGCTCCACTTGGCCGGGTCGTAGCCCGTCATCCACGTGGCGGAAGAGAGATTGAACACCTGCACGATGCCATCCTCCACGCATTTCGGGGCTATCCCGTTAAGTGGCGCATACCCTCCAACAACTATCATCTGGTCTGGGTACGGCATAAAACATTTGTGTCCGGCACGGCCATGGCTGATCTTGCCAGCCGCCACCTTCGTCCAGGTGAATGACGGGAGGGACAGGACCCAGACCGCATCGCTAAAGTCTCCGGTAATATGTAAGCCGTCATAACCGCCGTAATAGTAGATATTAAAGCTTGAGCCATCCTGCGCAGGAGCCACGACCGCACAGCCACGCGTGAGCTGACCCGGACCGCCGGAAGTGGGTTGCTGGTACCATTCGTCGCCAGCGACATCATAGACATCGATGTTTGTCATGAATCCGGGACTCTCCGCCTCGCTCAGGGGTTCGTTACTTGATTTGTGCGCAGGGAATGTAAACTCGGGGAAGACAACGCCGCCTAGGGCTACTAAGAGGCCCTGAGCGCCGACCGGAACCCAGACCAGCTCCGGATTCGCTCGAGGAGCAACGGTGTCCGGCAACGTTACATTGTGCCAGCTTTCCTTTTGCTGAGTGGACATATCGAGCGTGATAAACGTGTTGGACACGTTACTCGCTGTCAGAGACTGGTTTTTACTCGGCCGGAAGATCTCTCCCCACGACGGCGAATGCATGCCGGAGAAGTACCAGGCCTTGTTCTCCGACGGCGCATTCGCTGCTCCGCCGTATGCGAGATATCGCGTCATTCCCGACGGCAGACGATTGGTCAGAAAGCCAGGCTGAAACCCGTCCTTCTCGATGCCGTATTGGTATGCTTGGTACTCGGTAACGTCGTCTGGATGTGGAGGAACAAAGGCAGCGGTATTCATCAGCATTCCGCCGTACAGGAAGAACTCGCCATCGTTGGCGAGCATCGCACCGTCTAGGTAGTTGGGCGCATCATTGTTCGCAGCGCCGCCGCCAGGGGCTTTGGAGATTTGCCCCATGATAGCAGTGATGTTCTGAGTGGTGTTGAACGGTGTACTGAAGTTCAGCGTGTATATTATTCCCAACGGATTATCTACGAGAGCATGTAAGTGGTAATTTCTGGCGATTTCGTCAGCCTGGTCTACATACTATCGGTGACGGGTATGGCGTATGAGCCGTCAGCGAGCCCTGGAAGCCACCAGAGGATCCCGCCATCCAGATAGACAGTATCGCGAATAACGGCGGCTATGGCGAAGGTCAGCAAGCCAGTAGAAACGGAAACTCGGTAAAGCTCACCTCGAACTTGCTCCCAGTAGCACATGGTAGTGTTGACCTGGTCAGTCGACCATGTTGCCTGGGCACTGGCACTGGCGGCCCAGCTAGCCAATACCGACAGGCATGCTATCCTTGCGTCGAACATGGTGCGGCTGTTTGGCACCTAGGCGTATTCGTAGAGGAAGAACAGGATGTGAGGACGCCACATGTGGTTACGTTACAACAACGTGGAGAGCGAGACGGTCATGGCTCTCACAGGCGAATTGCCCGAGGAATGCAATGCGATTCGGGAAACTATAGACTGCCCCCCGAGTCAGATGGACGAAGACGAGAGTGCAAGCGGACTAGCTCACTGCTAATCCATAAAACCGTCCGAAGGAAAATTCATGGTAGGACCGTCTTTGTCTTGAAGACAGGATTGCCGCGGTCCCGAGAACATGCGGTAAGAAACCCCGAATGAAAGAGGAAACTTACACCACCCCGCAAACTCTCACGAATCCGGCTCGATAGGGCTGCACAAGTGGCAAAGGGAGGCTGAACGGCACAAAGAAAGAAGCGGCAGGATTGATCGGAGCCTGGACCGAAATCTTATGCCGAATACTCTGGGCAGAGGAGGACAAATGAGGAGGCAAGAGATAAGATCAATCGATAGTTCGCAGTATGTCGAACTAGACAACTGAGAGCCGGAGCAAAACGTCTCACAGCGTAGTCAAAAGAGAATGCACTTCACTCACATGTCAGTGTTGCAAGACGTCCACAGCGATGTGTGGCGAAGTCGTGCTGGGCAACTGTGTGGTGTCGGATAGAGAACCACAGAGCCACGAGGGCATTGGTAGGCACGGCATGGAGGTGTGGCACCCCAAGCTGAGGAGCCCCCGAGATCTCAGCCTCGTCCTCGTTGACAGAAGCAGAGATGCGTCTCGTTCCTTCCCGTAGCTGGGCCGACGGCTGACGCTACGATGCTCGACATTCAACCAATGGCGAGTCTTGATACGGCATCGCGTCCCGAATGAAGCAAGGGATCCGAGTCTCCGCAGTAAGCATGACCGTAGGGCTGCGATACCGCTACACCTCCATGGTTGATCGGCGACCTGGAGCTCTTGAACTCATTCGAGCTCATACTCTGATCCGGGCCACAGCCGTATTCATGGTGGTGGTGTACGATAGAGAGATGGATTGCAAGCCTCGGGCTGGGCTCTCAATTCTTTGATACGGCGGTGCCCCAAAGCATATGCACTCTTTGGAGCAAACATGCACTTGTGGCGCGCTTGAATATGTGATTGAACGCAGCAGATGCCAGGCCGCAGAAGGCGCACACCCTCGGTACAAAGGGACGCCGTCGTCTGTGGTCGCGGCCGCATTTCGCTAGCTTCCGGCATGGTAAGCTGACACACGCTGCTACCCTTGCTACCCTTGCTACCTTACAATAACAGCAGGTCCTCGGTCGGAACGACCCTGCCAACGGCAATAATTTTCTGATGGCAAGTTTGTCCTGCAGGGTACTTCAGTAATACCCAGCAGACTAATTGAAGAAGATGATCAAGTGGGTATGAGGCAGCGAAGAGAATACGACCTTAGCATAGTAGACCCTAGACTGAGCTTCAGGATTGTGTCCGCTGCGCTTATTGTATCCAGGCACCAGGGTTCCGGAAAAGAAGATAGTTGTGAACAAAGCTGTGAACCTGGTGGGAACCTCTGGTGACAAAGAGACGAACAAACAGGATGCTGCCCAGGAGATGAGACAGTGAAAGGGCGCCCGGAGAAAGAGAAAAAAGAAGCATACAAACTCGAAGGTGCCCCGCCGATCATGTGTTGTGGAAGTAGGCTTCGGTCCCGCTATACCGTATACAGCTAGACCATAGACGATCTGCGAATCAGCGGGAGCCAGCGAGGCAAGATCCCTTGTCCAACAACGCTCAGCTCCATCCCGGTAGGCCCCACACCATCCCGCATCCTTGCCAAGAAAGATGAGTCCAGCCCCGCCACGACCCAGCCCCTCCCTCGAACACCTCAACCACACTCACTCACTCTCTTGGTACACTTGACCATGTTCTTATGTCTATTTTTGTGATAGCTGCAAATCACTGATCGGTGAGAATTAATGCTTCTCTGGGCTGACCGTTGAAGAATGCAACTGGTATAGGCAATTTACAATCTTAGATGCAGACAGCTCTCTGCCTAGACTGCAAAGCATCTATCCATCTACGTTCCACACGTTTTGTTGCCTATTTATCATGTTTTCACTTCTCACGCCTTATACGAGCCCTCCTGTCATTGTTCTTTTCTGCAACAAAGCCGAGCTTGTTCGCAATGGGCGAGCCTGGTTGCACTCGGTTCTGTCTAGCAGCCGCTCAGTCTGATCGGAGGAGGCTTACGCCATACTCCCCGTTGGCCCCCATTCGGCACCGCGACATGGGATGGCATTGGTCTGTATACTTCAGCCAAGCTCTTCGATCTATCCAACGTTCCGCTATCCGGCACCGGGACAACCACAATGCCATCTAGTTCACCGACCCTACTCTTGGGCGCCCTCTTCATCCCCACTAGGCTTCCGTTTGCAGGTGTCTCCTCCGCAACGCTGCAATATGGCGATGCCTTCGATGACTTCTCTTCGGCAGCATACGCAGTATCGGCCCACTTCCATGTACTAGTCGTTACCAATGCTACCCTACCAAGGATCGCAAATAACCTGACAGCTTATCCGCCTGCTAGGTAGTAATAGCTCTTTCTCCGCTAATCATTCTGCTCCACTGTCAACGGATGACCAACTGCATCCTGGCGATCCTTTCCTTATTTTCTGATGCGCACGAACTTATAGGGACTCGTGAGTTCTGTTATGTTCATAGATAGATACTATGGCAACGACGAGGACGCCGGGGCAGTCTACCAGGCCTCGTAAGCTCGGTGATATCCCTCGAGTTCAGCGGATACACAGCATCTTTGAGCTACTAAGCGGCCAAGTTTCCGGTCGGAGCGCGCGAAGCATGGGGGCATGCTCTATACCCTAGCCCCGGCCATGCATCCTTGATGACCATCCTTGCAAGTGTGAGCAGGCCTGACGGCTCATAGGACGGAGCTCTAGCTTCCCCATGCAGGTGCAGACCCTCTGTGCCGGGACTTGGCAAGCTCTCTCTTTCTGTTCTCGTACTTCGGGTGGGTGTGTGTGTGTGTTGTTTCTCAGCCTCTTTGCCTAGTCGTCATCCATCGGGCCCTTTGCGGTGGTCCCTGGCGTCTGCCGAATGCATGCTTTAAGAGCTCCTCACCCAGATTTGCTGGCACATGAACGCCACCGTTGACGCTCCGTCACCTTTCTTGTTTTCCGCACAGCGAGTGGCTTGCATATAGAAGCTTCAGTAGCCAGAAGCCGGACCATTAGCATCTTGGCCTACTTGCCCTCTCATACCGTTCTTTGCCTCTCTACAGGTTGTTGCTTCAGAGCTGAAACGCTCGAAGCCCTCTGCACACAGAGCCTGCCTACATACAAATCGTCTCGAGGCCGTGTAACGTCTACCATCATCCTACATAGTAGCTGATCCCGGTCGTTCTTGTCCTTGACTCCGGCTTCATTCGTTTACCACGTTCGTTGAGAAGTAGTCAACTTCACCCGTTTATAACCGATTCAAATCCACATCACCGGTGCTGCTTATTAGGATCTTGGGGAGCTGGGTCTGAGATGGTGATGAAGAGGGTGTTCTTGGCCCTTGTGGCCCTGTCGCTCCAACCGCTTGTGTCTGCACAAAGTCCGCCTTTCCAGAATGGCACCGCGCCGACTGAAACTTCTTCACTCGATGCACAGCCTACCGACGACACTACCACCGCCGGAACAATTGACTCAGACAGCGTTTCTGCCGCCGACATAACAGTTTCGGCAGCCTTCAAGGGTGGTGGCGGCGATTGGGACAAATACTGCCACACGAGGACCGTGACTGAGTATTGTACGGTAACTAAAACAGAATGTGGAAAGCATTGTCCAAAAGAAACGTATGTCATGAGACGTCATAAGAACAATCGAAGATTGACTGATGCTGACTGAGCCGGTTTATAGTATTACAATAATGTAGGGATATCTGTGAGACAGTCTGGCTGGCGTCAACTAACAAGCCCGCAGACAACCAAAACCCGCATCCACAGTAACTGTCATCGCAACGGTAGGTTTTTCAGCGCTTGAATGAAGTGATAACTGCTAATCCCTCCAGTTGACGGAGACGTCAACACAAAAGGACACGGAAACGACGACGGAGTACTCGGTTTCCTACGAAACAGACGTCGTTACTGAAACCGAGACGGATGTCTCGACTTATATTGATGTGGAGCCGTATGTTAACTTGACTCCTTGTACTTATGATAGCCTAACTCGTGGCAACGTAGGACGACCACAACCGATTATTCCATCTCAACAACAGTTGAATACGTCACTACGGTACGTCGATTGGTCCCTGTTGCTCGAACTATACTGACGTGCTATAGTCGTATCCTTATACTACTACCGTGAGCAAGTGCTCGTTTGCGCAGGATCCGACTCCGACGTACGGCGGGTATGTAAGGAAAAGAACGCACCCTGAAGAGGTCTGCGTTATCAGCACGACCACGCTATGGAGCACTACGGTGTCGACAACAACATACGTGTCTACGCAGACGGACGTATCCACTTACACCGAGGTGGACACGACAACTTATACCGAGCATGAAACGTCGACTACAACGGACGTATCCGTGACAACGGATGTGGACAGCTTTACTACAACGGATACTTCGCTGTCGACGACAACGACTAGCACTACAGTCTATGTTCCCACGGTCGAAACCTCTACTTACACCACATCGGTCAGCTACGAAGTAACAGTGATCAGCAGTACGACGTTCTATACCACTGATATCTCAACGGTGACGTCGACTTACTCGACCTCCTATCCGGTGACTACCACGGAGTCCACGACGACAACGGACTTCGAGACCACAAGTACCACCGTGCTCGTGCCAACAACTTCTCTTTCAACAGTAACAATCTTGAGTAGCTTCACTTCCACTGTCACAAGTGACCACACCACGAGCACGACCGTCGTTAGCACAGTTATCACGACATCTGTTAGTACTATCGTCACATCGATCCCGTATGCTGTTCCGACGACGGTGACAGACACAGATACGGCGACAACGGTCAGCACAAGTCTTGAGACGATAAGTACGACCACAAGTACGACACTTTTGGTCCCGACGACGCTACTCTCGACAATCACTATTTCAACAAGCTATCCGGTAACAATTACCAGCGATCATACCACAAGCACTACTAGCATCACCACGGTGTTTACGACATCCGTTAGCACCATCGTGACGTCGGTACCGTTCACCGTCTCTACGACAACGACAGATCTGGAAACCACAAGTACAACTATCTTGGTGCCGACGACTCTACTATCGACAATCACCATCTCAACAAGCTATCCGGTAACAGTTACCAGTGATCATACCACGAGCACTACAAGCATCACCACGGTGCTTACTACATCCGTTAGCACTATCGTGACCTCGGTGCCGTTCGCAGTTCCTACGACCACGACAACGACAGATCTTGAAATCACAAGTACAACTGTCTTGGTGCCGACCACACTTTTGTCTACCATCATTGTCTCAACGAGCTTCCCCGTAACGGTGACGAGCGATCACACAACCACCACTTCGATTTTCACCACTGTACTCACGACGTCGGTCAGCACAATCATCACCTCTGTACCTGTCCCCACGACAGTCACGGAGCCAGGTACGCCGTTCCCGACATTCGTCACCGTGACTGACACGTCCATCACCACCTTTGTCAGTGTTCCTCCGCCGATCACGACTACGATTAGTGGAAGCTTGACTACCATTATCCCTCCTCCGGTGACCGAAACTGCTACAAGCATCGTGATCAGCCTGGTGACTGTTCCCGGACCAACGGTTACGTTGCCCGGGTCCGTAACGACTCTGCCCGGCTCTGTGACAACTCTCCCAGGCTCAGTGACCACCTTGCCTGGATCTGTCACTACTGTATCGGGCTCGGTGACAACACTGCCTGGATCTACAGTCACCGTTCCTGCTGTCACAGTGACACTTCCGGGCTCAGTGACGACACTGCCAGGCTCAGTGACCACTCTGCCCGGCTCGGTGACTACTCTTCCTGGATCGGTGCTTACGCTTCCTGGATCCGTGACTACACTGCCCGGAACAACGTCGGTGGTCACGGTGACTAGTGTTATTCCTGCGGTCACGACGACAATTACGCTACCGGGGACCACGTTCGTTAGCACCATTGCTGGAACGACGTCCGTTGCAACGATCACGGTCACAATTCCAGGGGTCACCCAGACCTTACCCCCGGTCACCGTCACCAAGCCTCCTTCACCTCCTGCCACTGTGACCATCAAAACCACGATCCTCGGGTCCGTAACCACTTGCGCAGCGCCAACCAACACCGTAGCACGCGCGCCAGGTGTGGATCCGAAATCTGATCTGACTTGGGGCTGCAGCCCCGGCTTCGTTTGCAGTCCTAGGAAGCCAGACCACTGCAATGTCTGGGCAGACTCTCCCGCGGACGAGTTCCTTTGCAATCCCTTGGATTGTATTCCGGCTCCGGAATTCCCCTTCGTTGAATGGCCCGTGAACGAGACGAGCTACTACCCCCCTACCGAAGGGTACTTCAACTTGAATCCAAATGCGTTCGGGCTGAGTTTCGATATCTTCGAGGAGGAAACCGTTGTGGAAGAGATCGATGGTACTCTAACAACCATCACGACTGGAAACTGGGCCTCGAAAACCTCTTTGGCGCATTTCCCGCCACCGAGCACGGCAGTCACAACAAGCTCTCAGTACGGCTATGGTAAGAAGGAGAAGGCCAAAAAGAACAAGGCAAAGCGTGTCAACGGGAAACAAGGTCCTGGCCATCTTAATGCCTTCGCCAAGCGCGATGAAACTATTGTCCCCGCTGTGTGCTACGACACCTGCAACGACTGCTACCTGGAAGCTCAGGCAGTTGGAAAGTCACCAGCTCTCTGCGCGCCAGGCTCGCCGTTCAACATATCATACAATGATTGCCATGATTGTATCGACCAAAACAGCGGCCAAATCAAGATGACTACCAAGACATATCTGGACCCTAAGTTCGCACAGTTCATCAACTTTTGCCAAACCATCGATGCTCAACCCCAGCCTGTGCAGCAGAGCTCAACGCCGCCACAGTCACAGCAGAGCTCCCCTCCGCCGGTGCAGTCGACGACCCAAGCGCCGCCAAATACTGAGACGAATCCTAATCCGATCAGTACACTAACACCTTCGCTTCCGGCCCCTACCACTACTAACTCCCCGCCACCTCCTCTCACGACTACCACTCCGACCGAGACTGAGAGTCCGACTACCGAGGCCCCTACCACCGAGACTCCTACCGAGAGTCCAACTGCTGAGAGCCCAACTACTGAGAGCCCAACTGAGACTGAAAGCCCAACTGGCGGTGAGAGCCCGACGGGAACTTTAACAGGGACATCAAATCCGAGCAGTAGCCCGAATGCCAGCGGCGGGTCTTCTCAGACAACTTCAGGCGGTAGCGGCACATTTACAGGAGGAGGAGGTAGTGGAAGATCATCCACAACTACAACGAGCTCTTCTTCGGGCTCCCATTCACCGTCAACCGTCGCCTCTGCAACCACACGGGTTCCTTCACAGGTACCGGGCAGTCTGGCACCCAGGTCCATCGAGCGAACAAGTTTCGCTTCCCTCGTGCTGTCTGTCTTCGCGGCTCTACTCTTAATCTGAGTTCCGTTGCGATCCTCTCCGGCACCCCTAATGCAGGGTGCCTAATTTTGGATATCATTTAATAGACTTTTGGGATAAGAGAGCGCATATTCTTGTGGTATATCTACGAGCATCATACATGAGTTCCGGATTCACGACACTCCTTATATATTATGACAAAGCATTATTGTTTCCGCTCGGTTAGATTTTTGTCGCTATTTCATAAAGATACCCATGGCATGTCACTCATTTTTACCGAATCCGAAATCATGATGATTGATGGCTGTATGCGCGAGCTGGTTACAAAGGAAAAGGGCTGGGAGCATAATGGGTTATAGAGATCTGCTCTTGGGATCGAGCGTAATCAAGACTATTCTTCACATTTGAACTTCATCCTACAGTGAGTGTCACACTTTACGATAACCGTAATGAGACTCCGACAAAATTATTTTATCGTATTTCACCGCGCCGGCAATTATTTCCCAAAAAAAGTAAACTGTCCTGAAACAAATAGCACATACTATATCTTACTACCACTTACCTTCTTGACTCCCCAAGCAGAGACTCTCCTTACCAGCCGACTCAAGACTTCCCCCTCCAAAACCAGCTCCCGAACCAACCCCTTCCTGATCCACCATCTTTCTTCTCCTTGTGGATAACAGAAGGTGTGTGGCTCTTCGCCGAGCCCGCAACTCTTGACTTTGCAATGCCCTCATCAACAGCTAGAGCTCGAGTCTGGCCTCGCGGGCTGCCGTGTCCGTCCATACCGAAGTTATCTCTCGGATAAGCATATTGGGTGGGGTCCGGGTACTGGCTCTGACCGGGGTCTTCACTTTGGTCGTCCTCCTGAGGTTGATGGGGAAGGGGTGGCTGGTCGTACTGCACTCCCTGGCCGCCGAACTGTTGTTGGTCTTGGCCGTACTGTTGACCTTGCCCATACTGTTGCAGCTGTTCATACTGCTGCGGTTGACCGTACTGCTGCGGTTGACCGTACTGCTGGGGCTGGACATACTGTTGTGCCTGGCCGTACTGCTGCGGCTGGCCATACTGCTGCTCCTGGGCATGCTGCTGCTCCTGGACATACTGCTGCGGTTGGCGGTACTGCTGCGGTTGGCGGTACTGCTGCGGTTGACCGTACTGCTGCGGTTGACCGTACTGTTGAGGCTGCTCATACTGCTGCAATTGCCCCTGCAGTTGTCCTTGACCGGGAGCAGCAGCCAGCCCGTGGCCAGACTGCGGAACAGCCGGCTGTAACGGAGCAGCAGCAGCAGGATCACGCCCCGTCCAGAAGTCCGACGCCCACATCGCGGCAGGTGGGCTGCCAGCTTGGCTGGGTTGGGCGAATCCGACAAGATATCCTTGTGCCTGCTGGTGCTGAACGTAGCCGTTGCCCTGGCCTACCCCGGGAACAGGATTCACGGGCAGCGGCGGCGGCTGGCCGAACAGACTGGGGAGTGGGGGCTGGGGCTGTAACCCGCCGCGAGCCCCGCCGCGACCACCGCGACCGCCCCGGGGATATCGGTTCCTGCTTCCTCGGGGTCTACCGCGTGGGCGTCGGCGTATGGACGGTTGCGGAGAGGGAGGAGGAGGGGCGGGAGCCGCGTGTTGTTGCGCAGCAGGACCAGTGGAAGGCGGCTGTCTTCGCTGCCGTTTAGCACGCTCCGGGACTCCGTCGTCGTCGTCATCATCGTCATCATCGTTCCCCCGCTTCTGGCCCCGACTTGGAGGCTCGGGCTCACGCTCGGCCCGGGGGAGATCATCGCGATGGGGTGCAGGAGGGACGGTGGATTCTAGCCGGGCTCCCGTTAACATGTTATACATCAAGTGCGATTCTTCGTTCGACAAATTCGGCCTGCCGACTCTGACTCGCTCGATAGTTACTAGCGCTTCAGCCGGGCTTATATGGCTGGGTTGCTGGGCTAGACCGGGGAACTGTGGGAAAGGAATTTGATTTCGTGGATGAAATACTGGCGGCTGATGGTGGAGAAGCTGAGGAGGAGCCGGCTGCTGTAACCTTTGCGGCGAAAGTTGCTGGTATGGCGGTCCGGCTTGTTGGAGTTGTTGAAGTTGAGGCTGAACTGGGGCAGGGCTGATCACCCGCCGAGCCGCATGGTCGTCTGGAACGACATTTCCTCCGGAACGGTGATCAGGCTCAGGCGCCAGCGGCGGGACAGCCCAGTCAGGTGGCAGGGTGAAATCGATAGGTACAACAAAAGGTCGAGGAACAGGGAGACTACTGAGAAACCCTGGAGGAAAATGACCGCCGGCCACCTCCTGGTACACTCCTCTAGTGTCCTCGTCATCTCCTTCCGTGATGTTCTCCTCTTCCCCAGTACCGAAAGTGTCATTGTCGTTAACCTCAATTTCTTCTTCCTGAGGGTTTCCGGTGAGGCCTTGAGCACCGGCATCAGGGCCCGCCGCCGCCGAGTCCTGATACTCGTTATCGAGGGTTCTGTTGCCCTCATCCAAGTCGATCAGACCTCCAAAATCATCCTCATTATCATCGGCACGCAGATTCTCCAGCATTTCAGCATCACGAATCGCTCCAGCGACTAATCGTTCGAGGTAAGCGTAGTCAACCCCAGGAGGCTGCGGCGGTGCAGCCTCAGCACCTGGTTCAGTGACATGCCGACGAGGTGATGGCGTTCGGCCCTCGTGTAGATCCGACTGGTTATAATCTTCCCAGAGACTGTTGGCGTATTGGTTGCCAACTTCGTCGGCCGCGGTTTGGGACGCGTCTATAGGGCTAGCAGCATTCCCTGGCGGCGACGATGGGCCATCCATGTTCATCGGTGCAGAGACAGACGCGACCAATCTATTAGGGTGGTGTTCGATGCCACGGATGGGACCCATGCCATACTGACGCGGGACGACAACAATGTCTTGGCATGAGAGGCACACGTAGACAACCTCGTCTAAGTCCGCGCCGCCCTTAAGACCCTTGAAGTTGTAGCTGTCGATGGGCAGATTTGCCGTCCTCTGGAGCGGACAGAAGGGACAGATCGGCCTTCCCCACACCTTCTTCATCCAACCTTGGATTGCCCTCGTGGAGTCAACCCAGTTGGCGGTGTGTTCACGCAGATGAGGCTGGCAGAGGGTCGAGCCGAGCAACCTTTGTCCGCATGAGCAGCCGAATATAGGGGTTGGGGCGCCGTCGTGTAAGCGGCCACGGGCAGGGTCGTCAAGGCCCCATACATGCCTGTCGTAATGATTATAGGCCACGCTGAAAGCCCTGCCGCGCCTGAGGCAACTATGGCAGGCATATGCTCGCCCGTCCATGACTTGGTCCGCTGTAAGTGGCTCAGGGCCGTCACGCAAGATGAACTTTCGGGCATTATTGGAGCAATTTTTGCAAACCGAGTATCTACTCTCGTGCAGACTGTTGACGCACGAGTTTGTAGTCTCCCAACCGCATCTGCACAGGCCACCTCCCGCGGTAGGTTCCTGTTGTGTTCCAGTAGTAAAATACTCGATGGAACATGCTGCCCTGGTGCGCGTGCCTTGAAACAAACTAGGACGGCGAGAGGACCGCGAGTGGTCGAGAGGGAGGCTGCCGAGTACAGGATTGGGATAAGGATGAAAGTAGACGGCCTTATCGGATGAGTGAGACTGTAAGCCCCAGAGCCCAAGAACGGCATTTAACGAATGGCGGGGAGACCGTCGCTTCCCTTGGGGCCGAACTGTTTGCTGGTGAAGGAATGGCATCTCGTTAATCGTACGCTTGATTGATGTTTACTTGCAGTCGGGATGCCGGGTTGTGGTTCGTGTCGATGTGTACACGGGTCGTGTAAGTAGTGGACTATAAGTCTCTGGATTTGCGGAAGGGCTAAAGCGTTGCAACAGCCATCCGAGTTTATGAAGGCGCAGTATGCCAATATCTAAAGACGTGAGGTGATACGGGAGGGTCTGATGAAACGTGTGTCGTGTGTACTCGGCTGTATATATACGCCTCTATGAGCGCTCGACACCACGTTTTGCGTGACATGGACAATATCATTCATCGTCTCGGCATCAATGCTATTTTAGGAACTCCAGGATTTTCAATCCGCCTTTGTGCAATTAGCTCAAGTCCATAAGATGGTCGACGGAAGCGTCACTAACACACCTTTGTTGCTGGACGATAGGTGCTTTCATGATACTTGCATGAGCAGTCGGTGCTTTGTCTGCTCACATCTCTAGCATGCCTGTTCTCGGTCAATGGTGCGCTCCATGAGCGTGTAAACAGTACCCCAGGAGACGCTAGTCACGCAACGTGTGAGACCAGATGTCGTGAGACATAGGACAATGAATTACAGATTGGACAGCAACCGATATAGAAGAACCAGAGTTTAGTTCAAATGACCCTCGCGAAAGGAAAAAGAAAAGTCTGTAGCCAGGGATGTTGCAGGTTGCTCTCTGCTCCCCCCATGGCGTGCAAGTGGAACGTAGTGCCGCTCCCAGTAAGGCTTAGACTTAGAAGCCGTCTGCTCCAGATGGATGCGGCTGTTGCGCTCGCAACGCGCACCGCAGATCTGATGTATGTGCAAACCATTGCACTCAACGCCGAGCAGTTATAAAAATGTATCTGCCGCACCCTTGTTCCTCTGCTCCTTCGCTCCTCCACTCTTCCACTCAAGCCTGCTCTTCCTGTTTTCGATGCCTTCCTCCTCTTGCTGTAGGTTCTCAACATTGTAACCTTTTTAACATTATAGCTAGATCCGCTTCTCTTTGATCTTAGCTAGCATGGGAAACCGACCCCACGCTTGTTTCAGCGCCGGACGTAAATCCGTGTGGCCTCACATCATAATGCATTTCGAGCAGCAGCCGGCACTCGCCTCGTTGTCGCTCACCTCCATCTTGTTGATCTGGTTGATGCCGTTGGAGTTCCCACTGCCGGTCGAATATCCCTGCATCTCACGGTTATATCTCCGAATCTCTCTGACAATATCGTAGAAGGCTTTGTCGACATTGATCCGTGACTTGGCAGACGTCTCGATGAATTTGCACCCGAACGACCTCGCGAGAGCTTCGCCCTCTATGGTTCGGGTGATTAGTCGTTGCTCCCATATGACGATTCTTCCTAGTGCTTACCTGCTCTCGAGACCTCCCGCTCGCTCTCCAGATCACATTTGTTGCCAACCACTACCATGGGAAAGTAGTCCTTGTCCTTGACTCTCAGGATCTGCTGCTGGAATGTCGTGATTTCGTCGAAGCTTTGCTTAGATGTGATAGAGTAAACCAGCAGGAAGCCTTCGCCAGTGCGCATGTATTGCTCTCGCATGGCAGAGTACTCCTCTTGGCCAGCAGTATCGAGCACGTCGAGCAGAGCAACTTCATCGTCAATGACGCATTGCTTGCGGTAGGAATCTGTACAGCAGGGTCTCGTCAGTGACGAGGTTGGGACACGACATGATGCGGGGTTACGAACCCTCGATAGTCGGATCGTATTCATCGACGAAGTGACTCTGAATCAACTGGATGGTGAGGCAGGACTTTCCGACACCGCCGCCTCCAACAACCACCAGCTTGTACTCTCGTAGGAACTGTGGTGGATTATATGTTAGCGTTCGAGAGACGAGGAGTCTGCCGCAGGCAGTTGCGGTAGCTTTGTAAAGGGATGAAGTGCTGGGACAAACCTTGGATGCCATTGTAGGTTTGCGCAATCGAGTGCGATTGTAACAATCCGAGATCCTTATTCTCTAGATGTTTTGACGACGCACTGAAGAGGAAGCGACAATGTCAGAGTGAGGTGATCGGACGCTGGCAAGTGAGAATCGAAATAGGCGCCGGCAATCAAGAAAGGGGACCCTTGTTGCGAGTTTATCGGCGGAAGCGGTCCAAAGTGACAAGGACGGTGGGCGGGCAACCGAACTTTATTCGTCGGACGGTCCTAGACGTTCACGAACACTTGACAGTCACTGTACCGGACAGACCAATGATAACGAGTCGCGATCGTCCTGAGATTCGGGATGATGAGGGTCTGAGAGGAAGTTACAAAAAAGATGATGGAGAAAAAGGTGTGTGGGATGCAGTGTTCGCTCTGGCTTGCTAGTGGTTTGGGAAAGAGCCTAGCAGAGGTGCAGATGGTCACTGGCTTGCAGGAAGAAAGAAGCAGCACAAGGACGACGAGGGGGGGGGAGGTTCGTGCGGTGCGTCCAAACAACTGCGGGTGGGTACCAGGGAGCACGAGCGCCTATCGCTGATTTGCGGCACAAGCTGCAGATTTGTGGGCCGGTACGTGCCGTTGGCGCAAGGTACCTTGCGTCTGGCTTCTTCGGGGCAGAGTTGGACCTGAGATCAGCCAGGAATGGAGGATACGCAGGTACCTGGATGTACAGCGACAGGGACCAGCCACTTTCAGGACTCCCGCCCACACACAGCAAAGGGAGCGAGCCCTTTCCCTTCTTTCCCTTTGGAACGGCTCTGTGCTGCAGGTCGGGCGAATCACAGGGCAGGTGCCACTGCAGGCATTTCTGCCTCCGCCGCAAGAGAGTTGGTTGCTTCAACTCGCTTGATGCTCTCTCCTTTTTGCCGGCCAGAAATCTCCTCTCACACAATGCTTGATCTGATGAGATGAGGCCTGTCACGAGACTGACCGAGCAGCACTCCACTCTAAACATGGCGGGTAGGACGAGTCTAAATGAATGGGACAAGTGGAAACATACTAGATCCCCTAATCGCGCTTGTTGCTAGGGGCTCTGTGGGGGAAGCTCCTTTTCCATTCCCTAACACGGCAGGGGTGGACTGATTTATCGTTTTCGGGCGCTTTATCGGAAGGACATCATTACGTAGCGATTCTGGCGATAACCTCCCTATTTTTGAGATATCTATGATGGGACGGAGGAGCGAGACCGCTTGCCATGATGAAAGTATCTTTCAGGATAGCATCTGTCTGTCATGTGCGAAAGCTTTTATGGTGCTTGTGAGACTTTTCGTTCCGTACCGGATTCTACGCTCAAGCGCGTCTTGTGGAACGTCCACAAAAATAAATCGGCGACGGTTCAGTCACCACGTAACCTCTCCGGTGCGCTAAGTTTGAGTTATTTCCTCAGCCCTGCGTCGTAGGCCACCTTGGCTCCTACCAAGGCGCCAGCTCGTCCTATGAGACAGCCGTCATTTTTGCTAGCTCTTTGGTCGGCACAGTCACTTCGAATACAGAATGGGACTCTGATGATGCATCTCCATCCGCCTACATGGGCGAGGCGCGAATCCCAAAGCCTTCGCACGAGACTCTCATTGTCTGGTGTACTCGAAGGATAGTTTGTCAGCAGGGGACTAAGAGATAAGGCCTCATGCAGGACGGATATTCGGCGATGATGGTGGCTGTCAATGGATGGGAGCGAGAAACACGCACTAGAAACGCTAGAACAATCGTAGAAGATTGCGATACGGTTTCACTGGCACACCACCTTGGGTTGAAACCTCTAGATCATTTTAAGGTGCGTCCATAATCTGCAGGGACTGCCTAGGCTCGTGGTTCTCTGTTATCCGCAATATTTGCAAGATCGTCGATTATTTGGCTCGGAGCTTCCGTTCTCTGCGAGTTAAAATTTGGCAAACAGTAGATTCGCTTAGGCAGTTGACTGGCAAAGACTCCCAATGTGTTACTTGCGTTGTAGCACGTGGGGACTACTCTCTCTGGGCCACGTGGGACAAACGACGAGTTCACGACAGCTAGGCATGGGCAAATCGAGCTGATCGGCGCATACTTTGGGCAGATTAAGCTTGCACGACACTGTCCATCGATTGTCGACCTCAATAATATCGTTTGGCCCCTGAATGAGCCAACCCCGCATTGCATAGCATTCACCATTGGAGAGGTGCTTTCCGATCATGAATCCCAACATGTGCTTGCGGATATGCGAACGCAGCGTGCTTAAATTACTCAACACGTACACTACAGACGTTGCTCGGCATTACCGAGGCGATTCCCAAGATGCACGACGATAACCGCCAGGTTACTAGCGTCTGAGTGTGCCCGTGGGGGTAATGCGTCGAAGAATCTAGCCCAGTTTGTTCGGCTTCTCATCCTCATCCTCGCCCTCGCCCTCAACCATCACTTGACGCCCTTGGACATTCTTTATCACTTCTGGTACTAAGCTCTCGATGAAGGTCTTGTCCCTAGCAGGAAATATTCGTTAGCAGCAGCAAAACTGCAATGCGATCCCATATCACAGCCAGAGTTGGGTCATGACTTACTTTCCAACAAGTGTCACAGTGTTAGTCTTTTTACCCCATCTAGGGTACGACCCAACCTTGACACCTCTTGGCTCAACTCTGGCGGCCAGATCGGTCAAGTAACCCGCAACAGCGCTCTCAGGCAAGGGCGTCGAAATCATCGCTCTGAATATCCCTCTGCCTGGATCAGTCAATCGCGGAACAATAAACGGCTTGAGCCCGTCCAGCAAGCTTTCGACTGCGGAGCAGAGTCAGTCAGCTAAACCAGTATTCTTGATTGACAAGGACTAAGGAACAAAATCAGGACTGACAGAGTCGCGGAATGCCCGGCAGGATATGGACGTTCCCGTTTACCACGGAGACTGGAACCCACAGCTCCTCGCGAGGGAACAGGACTTGTTTTTTCAGGTCGCGCGACTCGTCAATTGGCAGCTCAACCATTCGCAGTCTTGCCTTCCTCGCGGGCGTGTCCTCGTCCCAGCTAAAATGCTGGGCTGGGTGAGGCTTCGATATACGCTTCATCCTCTCGAAAGCCTCCTGGTGAAGAATTAGGGGCAAGCCGAAGGCTTTCGCGATAGACTGATATGTTATGTCGTCGTGGCTATACCGGCAATGTTAGAAGTTGTAACATGTAACCTTGCTATCACATGCTCTTACGTAGGGCCGATTCCTCCGCTATACTCTCTTCGTCAGCGTCTTGTAATATCACTGCAAAAGTGAGAGACATACCTTGTCACGATAAAGTCATAACGATCGCTCATGCGGCGAACGGCCTCGATGATCTCGCCCTCATCATCCTCTATGACCTCTACTCGCTTGAGGTTCTGATAGGCGAGTCAGATTGAGAGGTTATACAGAAGCATGCGCAACAACTCACAATACCAAGGGAGAAACACCACTTCGCCACAAAGGCCGAATTGGTCTAGTACGTGGTTAGCCTTTACGCAGCCGAACAGGCGTAAAGCGAAACATACATCGACCGTCTATTCTCCATGAGTTCACGTTAGCTCCTGTCCAGTCTGTACTTTCAACGATGTCCAACGTGCCTTTCCTCCAAGAACCTCATCACCAATGATCAGACATGCTGCCGTATGTATTGCGCGCGAGTTACGCTCGTCAGCCGTAGCACCGGACATCACGAAACCTCCTGCTATAGCTCGGAATGGCGTAGCCGACGATCCTGATGTTATTGTGACGCCCACTGATGGTCTCGTGAGGTGTCGTGCTAGAAGCGAGACGCGAGAGAACATCAAGACGAACCAAACGAAGCGTGATATGATAACGCCGCAGCCAGAAGGAATGGCAATACCAGCAGGAGGCAGTTGAAGAGCTGCCGCGGACAGTGTGAAGCCGATTCACGCCAGTATCCTTGACTCCATCATCGGACCCACCGGCCAGAACCATAGAGCCGGGGTGAGCCGGAGGTGGAACCGACGGGAGGACCCCGCATTAGATTGGTGGGGTTGTTGCATCAGCAAGATTGAGACGGCAGGGCAGGAACGACACTGCTTCCACGAGGCTCTCCTGCCTATCAACCAGATCTACACGCGTACCGAAATAGCCTCGTCCGAGTCGCTGAACATTCTATTGCCGATCCCTTGCACAACGCAAGGACTTGTTATTCTGTACCAGTGCCTACAAGTCGAGTCACGACCGCCTTTCACAATGGTAAGACTGCTCTCCCGCATAAACTGGCCCCTTACTAAGGCGTCCCCGTCAGAGTTCCGAGGCTAGGCTATACACATTCTCGCAAGAGACGAAAGACCAGCTCCGCAAGTTCCGCCTTGGTACCTCACGATCCAACGAACCCCAAGCCGTCATCTGTATGTAGGTCTCCATGAATGTCCCTAATACCCTCATGAACTGTTCACTAATGTTGCCTGCCACAGACCTGATCGATAAACAAACCCACGAGATCAAGCAAGACGAAGATAAAACCGTCTACAAGAGCCTCGACGAAATTGCCGAAGATCTACCAGACCACACTCCCCGCTTTGTGCTGCTTAGCTACCCCCTGACACTACCGTCGGGTCGGTTGTCGGTGCCATATGTCCTGCTATACTACCTCCCTATCACGTGTAACAATGAGATGAGGATGATGTATGCCGGTGCCAAAGAGCTTATGCGTAACACAGCCGAGGTGGGCAAGGTCATCGATATTGACTCTATCGAAGATCTAGAGGACCTTCCTAAGACTCTGGGTGCTGCATGATGGGCGGGCGTACGATGGTTCTTGAATCAACCTGAGGCAGCCCATTGTCAATTGAGGTCCATAGGGCTTGCCCTAATATCATCACATATGACTGCGGGCAGAACTGACTGCCTTCGCTTAATGCCCAGGTAGGTTCTGGGCGGGGTTGTTTTGCGTGAGACCGAACTTATGCCTCATATATACAGTCTTTTATCGCATTAATACACCAGACCTTAACCTGGCTCCACCTCTATTGCTCCTCGGGCAGCACATCCTTCGCATGAAGCCCAATTTCCTTCGCCAAATTACTCACCACGCCCTTCAGCGCCTTACACGCCGGACTATCAGGGAAAGAATCAAAGAAGCTCTCCCCATAGTCACACGCCATTGCGATCCTTGGATCGATTGGGACCGCCCCCAGAAACGGGATGCCCATTTCCTCCGCCAATCCCTTCCCTCCTCCCGTAGTTGCCCTGAATATCTCGCTCGCATGGTCGCACTTCGGACACACAAACATGCTCATATTCTCCACCAGTCCAAGCACTCGTATCCCCGCCTTGCGGCAGAAGTCAATCTCCTTTCGCACATCAAGCAGTGACACCTCCTGCGGGGTAGTGACCACCACTGCGCCATCGATGCCGCTTTCCTTCAAGAAGGCGTTGACGCTGAGATGTTCGTCGCTTGTCCCAGGTGGCGTGTCGATCAGTAAGAAGTCTAAATCGCCCCAGTCGACATCCTTCAGAAACTGTTTTATCAACCCGTTTTTCTTCGGCCCGCGCCAGATGATGGCGTCGTCCCGGTTGGGCAGCATGAACTGTATGCTCACCACCCCCAGGTTATCCATCACGTAGACAGGCGACATCCCCGCGCCACTAACATGCAGCGTCTCCGACTCCACGCCCATCATCTTCGGTATGCTTGGGCCGCAGATGTCAGTGTCCATAACACCAACACTACTGTCCGGATTTATCGCGAACGCGTGAGCCAGTAAGCTCGTAAATGTGCTCTTTCCCACGCCGCCCTTGCCGCTGACGACGAGGATCTTGTGCTTCACGTCCGCGAGGCGCGCGGCGATAACGGGTATGTCCGGGTCCGGACCTTTGGGCGCCGAGGCGCAGATTGCTTGGTTGGGACAGCCGGCGCATGAGTCGGCCGCGCCTGCTTGTTCGGATTCCGGACCGGGGCAGTGCTCTGGTTCTGGGGCGACGAGGTTCGGTTTCTGCTTGAGGGGGTGGGCTATTACGTCCTCGACACGGTCGGGTTCCTCTAACGAGGGCGCCATGGCGGCCGTAGGGGAGGGGAGCGCAGGAACGATCTCCTAGTCGAGGAGCGAGGCAAACGGAGATTTAGAAGATTATATGTAGCGGGATACGTGCTAGGTTGCTGACGTTGCGTGGAAATATAGACTTAGGTAGTGGTGAGGTTTCCAACGAGGTGCCGATGAGCATTACCAATCCGAAGGAAATGTTTCGGTGATGGAGGCGACATCTGAGGGTCCGCAGGGCTTATCGTTTAGCTTATCGGCTGTGATGTAACGTGGGGCACCCTGGATATTGCCAAATGTGGGGTAGCTTTTGGGTTGAGGCTGGCCGACTTCGGATATCGGCCAGGGTCAATTTTTGGCTCAATATCGTGATATACTACCTAAGAACAGCATACTGTATCACTCTGCGCACATGCGCTACGGATTACACGCACGACAGCTTCCAAGTCCCGCTCCTATGTACCCAGGTAGGGTGACAATACTGGAATGGACCTGGCTTTGTCAAGAGTTGCCGAATAGCGTCTCATAAAATGACAACGACATCACGAAAGGGGCCGGATATCGAACGCATAAAGTCAAGTTAACATTCAGAAGTGGCAGCAACATCAAGACACATGTAAAGAGGAACGCTTATCTGTTCCTACGAACGAGTACTTCACAACGTGGTATCTGGTACAGCCAGCACGTACGGAGCAGAGTTGAACTTCAAGGAGGCGAGGAGATATCATACAGGTCGTAACCTGCAAGAGGGATAGGAATGGAAATGGTGTCTACGATTTGCCAAGCAGGCTTTGAATACCTAGGATACTATCGCAAGATATAACTGAGGACGCCTGATTTCTGCAACAGGTTTGGTAGCTCTCAATGGTTTCCCCCAGGACACTTGAACTAGAAGTCTGGCTTCACGGCACTCGCACCTTCCTCATACCACCGGATGATGAGTTATTCTGCACTGTCGCGCCTTCCGCTACGAGACTCCAGGCTCCAAACTCTCATTTAGAAACATTGGTTGCCTAAATGAAGCCGGCCAGGTCTTTACCTTTGAGATTCCGATTTTGCACGTCGTCCAAATTCCCATCCTTTCCTTCTGTGTTGCGAAGACTAAAGCCTCATCTTCCTTCAAACAATCATCCCTCTTGATCCCCCGTCTCAAGATCTGATCCTCAAGATCGGAGAATCTATCAGTACACCTTGGCTCATACGTCTCCAGCACTTAGTCCAGCTCAATACGTCGATCATCATGGCTCCCCGTAAAGCGAACAAGAACAAGGACAGCAACGGTGACGATGGTGGCAGTTCCGGCGAGCGGCGCAAGAGTCCTTACCGCGCTGAGCCTAATGAACACTATGAAGCCAACATGATAAAGATCAATTCAGAGCGCATGTTCATTCTCAAGGTCACTGACTCTGGCGAGTACGAAGAACTGGCCCGGAGCTTCTCTATCCAAGGCAGCAGCGGCTCGGTCTACACTGTTACGATCTCCAACAATATCAAGGGTTCCTGCGGTTGCCCCTCTGCTGTGAGTTGTCGACTGACTTTATTGCTTGATATGTCCTTCGGCTGACGCAGCATCCAGCTCTACCACGGACCGACCTGCAAGCACATGCTCTGTAAGATAGCATTCCATTTTTCAGATCGATCCGCAGTTGGGTGTATTGCACTCCGTCCCAACTCCGGGATTTGAATAGCCTTTTGCTCTCCGCCTATACTGCAGTTCCTTCTTCTTTCTTTCTTTATTGAACAGAAACTGACCTTCACCAGATGTTCTGACCTTCGCCTTGAAGGCGGAGGAACCTCTCCGCTGGCAGCATGCGTTCCTTAACACTGAGCTTGAGGCCTTCTTCGCCACCTTGAAGAGCTACCCTCTGCCATTGGCTCAAGTGAGAAATGACCCGTCTCTGACGGACGGTACTCCAAAGTCCGTCGACATGGACTGCCCCGTATGCTACAAGACCTGCTCTGACAACACTGATGTCACCGTCTGTTGCACTTCGTGCGGTCATTATGCCCACAAGATCTGCTTTGACGTGCGCGCCAAAGCTTTAAGCGGCTAGGAGCCGCTGAGCTGCCCCACGTGCAGAGCGAGATGGACCCAGGAGGGAAATTGGGGTGCTGCCGGTGTTGCCGAGTATGACAAAGTTCTAGCAGCACGTGCGGCGGTTGAGAAAGAGGCAAAGGCCGCGGCGAGGAAGGCCGAGAGCGAGGCGAAGAAAGCGGCGAAGAAGGCTGAGAAGGCGGCTGAGGCAGCGGTCAAAAAGGAGGCTAAGGCAGCCGAGAGAGCTGCAGCCAAAGCCGAGAAGGAGGCACAGAAGGCAGCTGATAAGGCCGAAAAGGCCGCGGCCAAAGCTGCTGCGAAGGCTGAGAAGCAGCAAGCTAACCCGTCGACTAGGGCTCAGAAGCGAGCTGCCGCTGGTGGCGATAGTCGTCAGTCCAAGAAGCGCAAGCTCTCCGAGTTCGCGGACATGGAGTCCGAGTAGGGCGTTCGACCGTAAGCCAGCCGGTAAGTGATTCTACTCATATCTTCGGGTGGCGTTGCTGATTCATGCTAATTCAGGACATTCGAGCCACAAAAGAAAAACCATTTGTTTCTTGCTGTTGGTGTCTGGCATCAATACTGTTTCGGAGGCACAAGAACTAGTGTGATGTTATTTTGATCTGCGATCTGTTTAGCTCAGTAAGGAGGAAGGTGTCTCCAGACATTCATGTACCCCAGATATTTGCTATTTGTACGGAGCTGGGTCAGAGGAGCTGGCACAAATTAGAGCATATCACTTTAGCTATCATCTTGTGTTTACCGCAGCTCACAAGATCGAATGTGATAGGAGTCAAGTTGCAACGGTATGCTCATCATGGTTAACCAAGCAGTCTTGAAACAACTCCAGGATAGAGGTGATTGTATAAGCGCCAAGTCGGTGCAAAGGATGTCCTGCTCTACTGGCATATCGACAAGTGTGAAGACAGTTCGGATGTCGCCGAGTAGCTTCAACAACACCGCATTCCACTGCAGATCGTACCATCTTCCTCTGTAAGGTAGACCAATTTTTAGCACGTCATTTGTCCCTTGACAAACTTGCCCTGACCAAAATGAGGCCTTGTAGAATACTTAGTGATGGATCTCGCCATTCACAATAATGTACCCCTTTACGAGGATCTTGAACAGCTGCTACATTGGTAGCGTTCTGCTAAGTGGCCGTTTTCACCGCCATAGGCCCGTCACACGAAGATACAGTCTGCGGATACCGAGGACATCGACAAAGCACGGGGAGACGGCTGGAGCATGGAATCAGATCCGACCCTGATGATTCGTATTGGCCTCTCCGTTGTGCCGCTCCATCACAGAATGACCTGGATGGCCTCTGATATACAGCATTCCTCACTCGGAAGAGCAGGAGATGCCCATTGAAGGTCAGGGAAATTGTTTAAAGGCAGACGGGATGATATCAAGCGAGCCACAAGATGGAGGGCGGCATATTGCAACGATACTACCTTGCGATGTCATTTCAACGCAGCATATATTCCCTGCGCACTGCATCAGAGACCAGATAAAGTTCAGTCACCGAACTCTCTCTCATCTTTAGACAATGCGCTCAGAATGTGATTGGGCGAGGAAAAAAAGAAACACACCACACCGCCCTGCAACTCGACGTTGTCCAACCGTTCGACATGCATGCAGTATGCTGCTAGTGCGGCTTCTCATTCATGGCTGTGGTCGACGTTGGGCGTCTATGGCGGAATTGGCTTCCTGCCGTGGGGGAACGTCGTTGGGTATCGAGACTGCTCGTCTTTGTTCCCATATCGGCTCCTTTTGGCCCGCCACCGGAACAGGGACAGCAACTTGGTGGAGAGTACCGATCACGTCGAATGTGGCCTCCCAATGACTTCAATGGCTGGATGTTAAAAGCATCATCGGCGGTTCATGCCCTCCACAGCCAGGGAATGATGTGGGAGGATGCGCCGCATACCCCTCGAATGAGGAGGATAGAGAGACAGAACCGCATCCCAACCAACTGTGGGGGAAGGGAGGCTCATGCATCCATTCGCTACGACTTGCAGAGAAGAGAGAAAAGAAAACGGGGCGGCCTGTCAGAACGTGCAGAACTCTGAGAGAGTGTGTCGGATTGTGATGTTAGGGACCGAGACTGGAGCCCAACAAAGGTATCCTTGTAGCGAGATGTCACCTAAGGGAAGTGGGGTGTGTCACTAAACCGACGCTATGGACCCTGCGTCGCCTCACCTGACTTCGTGGCTGGCAGCGAGATCAAGTGCTGGGATTGGAACCACGATCACAATTTTGAGGCGACGTGAGTCCGGATGGCTCTCCACATTGCCGGAACAGCATCGAATCTCCTCCTGCATCAACAAATCCGCAGTCTGCACCCTTCGTTACCTACCATAGGTATGCATGTGGTGGATTATTTCGAATGACGCCGCATCGCATTGGACTCTGAATCTGCGTCTAATGAGCAGAGGGCACCTCTCATTCACCCACATCCAGCCATTCGAGGGAGGAGGCCTAGCTGCATCGCGGCATGATATAACAACAGCTCTCGTCGCGCATCACTTTTGTCACGAACCGGAATCATTTCGTCCATACATGTCTGCACTGGAAACACGCGTTACTGTAAACAAATAACCACGTCTCACCCGCACTCCACTCAGACAGCACAAGTTACATCTCACTGCCCTACACGACTTGTTTATCAGCGTCATTCGTCTGTCACATGCGCATTGAGATGATGCCGACAGCGAGAAAGAAGATGTCCGGAATGGGCATGTTCATGTCCAGACACGCGGACGGAACGGCCAGTGGCCCTACCAGCCCTAGGCAAGGCATGGCAACAAATGCGCCAACACAGTCACCACCTCAAACCACCTTGCAGCCAGCGCCGCAGATTGTCGTGTCTCGTCAGGACATCGCTGCCTCCGCCAAGCTGCCAGTCCCAAGGGCTGGAAGGTTCGGATTCAATGCTGCCATTCAGGGCCAGGGCCAGCAGCATTCGCCTCAACGGCAACAATCCCTACCTGGTAGCCCCCCTGCCGCAGCCTCTCATTATCACCCAATGCAGCGCAGTAAGACGTCCGATCAGGCTCGAGAAGCTGGTCACGCTCCACATATAGAGGGAGGCATGTGGGAAGACTCCACCGTGGCGTCCATGTTCGAGGAGACCGATAGCAGAGGGGGCTCGGACAGGTTCAAGGGCCAACACAACCGAGCATACAGTGAGACGCCTTATCCACGTCAGCCCGGCCGAAACGAGGTACAGCGCAGCCACGAAGAGCATGCCCCTTTTGTCATCGGGAGTGACGGTCTGCTCAAAGTTGTGGGACGGTCAGGACCTGCTGTAAACGGACCCAGTGCCACCACCTTAAATACCAGCGTCCAGAGCGATATCAATGAGCATGCAGCTCGCCTGGACGATGTCTATCAGGATGACAACCAGTACGAACACACCCCGCCCAGAAATAACACCCTGCGACGCACCAAGCTTGCACAACGTGACGCCCGTGAGCCGAATCGCGGCTCATTCACCGAAGGTCGTCCTGCGGGGCCCTCTTCACCACCAGAGAGCAACAGTGCGCAAGGCTCGCCAGGTCGCAGGCCGGCAAGAACGGATCGACTGGACGGCAAACTAGAAGAGGCCGTCCGCGAGCGTGAGCTCCAAGAGTACGAGAGAGCACGCGATCGGGAGCGCGAACTCCACCACAAGCGCTCTACCATCTTCGAAAACCTCACTCCGGTCGACGACCCTACTTGGCTCACGCAGGCGGCTGTGGGTGTGCCGACGATTGGTGATGCGACGACTTCAGATGACTTTAAGGAAGCACTGCAACGCACACCACGAGCGGCATCATCAACCCGCCAGCTAGTTTCACGGCCCGCATCCCGACAACCACTCGCTATCCAGAAGCCTTTACTACGCGAACCATCGCTGACGAGGACGTCAAGCCGCCGCTTACAGAAGCCCAAGAAACGCCAGCGTAGCCCGGACTACAACGACGCCGAGCTTAATGCCATGAGCTACGCGGAACTTCAGAAACAGGACTTTGACTACGATCCCCAAGCCGCTGCAATGCAGCAGACCTCGGTCCCTGCCGGCAACAGCCTCGAGGACAAGCTGAAGTACTACAAGGACAAGGACAGCTTGGATCAACACCAGTTCTTCACGCAGATTTCGATAAACGACTGGGAGGACGCTGGTGACTGGTTCCTCGACCAGTTCAGCCAGGTCGTGCAGAAGCTGAAGACGGCGCGAAAGGAGAAGCGCGCGATGGTGGCTCGTTTCGAGAACGAGATTAATGAGCGTGAGGAGGCTGTCCGCAACAAGATGGAGGGTATAGGTCGCACACTCCAGGAATTGAAGCAGGAAGGCCAGAGCATGATGTCAGGAAAAGACGTTGATGTATAAGCGGAGGATGTACCATATTGACATGAGAAGCGTCCTGGGATGCGTGAACTTGGCGAGGAGTACCGAGGGGAACCTAAAAAGAAAAGAAAAAAAGGATCACTGCATACGGGGAAGGATGTACAGCGATTGCTGGCCTTGGTGTCTCTGTCGTACATACGACTTATTTTGCTCTTTGCTTTTGACCTCTGGCCTTGAACAGCAAACAAGCAGGGCGCAATCGGGTGTAACGATGCCAGAACATTACGATTATGATGATCACGACTATTACCGTGGCTGGGAGCCACCGTGGCGTACGGCGAGTGCATGGATCTGTTACCGGCTTTGTTACGTCCCCGACTTTTTCTCATTCTATGACTTGTCTTCTGCACGCGAAATCATACACGAAGCACAGAACCTGGTTGTACATAGACTCTACCTCATCTAAGCATGTAGATAGATGAATACCACTTGCTCACCACCGTCATATAACGGTATGCTCTTTCACACCCCTATCCTTCCCAACTACTAGCCTCAACTGGCATCCCGGCCGGTCGGGAAATATCCCGCGCTTCACGCTATCACTGAAAAGCTCATAGGCAGGATAGTAGGCGTCGACAAAGCTCCGGACCTGATCGTCGGTCATGCCCACGCCCTTCTCCTGCCTCAACTGCCGCTCCTGCTCCAGCCTCCAGTCGTAGACGTACTCGGTATTTTCGGCATCAATGTGAATAAACGCGTCGAACAGGTCCGTCACGACATCATACCTTTTCAGCATCTCGTTGACGAAAAGCAAGTGCTCCAGCTTATGCTTGTGCAGCGTCCTGCTCTCGGCCCTCCACTTGGCCTCGACCTCCTCGGGAGCCAGACTCCTGAAGCCGACGCACCAGCCCTCGAAGATGACCACCCTGACGGGCGTCTGGCCGGGTCCGTTCAGCGGCGTCCAGCTCGACTCTGGCGTCCGGTCGCCCAGGCCGTCGAAGGCGCTCTTGTCGTAGCTCGGCACCCGGCACGGCTGGCCGTTCAGGAGGGCGTCGAAGAACCCCCGCATGAGTGCCAGGTCGTGCGTGCCGGGCTCGCCGCGGACCTGCACGAGGGCGTTGTCCGGGTGCGCGGAGGCGAGGGCCAGCTGGTCGGCGTGGGTGAGGTAGAAGTCGTCTATGCTCACGACCTGGGTGCGGAGGCCCTCGCGGTCGCGCAGCGTCTCTGCCAGGGCGCGCACGAGGGTGGTCTTGCCGACACCCTGCACACCGTTGAGGCCGATTATGAAGGGCCGGGATGAAGATGGAGAGGCTTGGTGGGATTGCAGGAGGTTGAGGATGAAGGGGATGCAGAGCGGGGATTTGTCGTCTATTACCCGCTGCTGGGGCACGGAGCCAGCTAGGGGTGTGCTGGTCATTTTTCTGAGTGCGGTGAGGGTAAAGAGCGTGATGCTGTGAGTGGTTGGAATTATTTACTGATATTTTACATTTCAATGTGAGTGTCCCGTATCTGACATGGTCGTTTGGAGACCGACACTGAGGCTGCGGAGGATTCAGCGACACCGGAGAGATGGCCGGATCTAGATGTAGGTACCGTTGTACTTTTTCACATTCACTAACGGATGGCACGAATGCTCGCTACATGGAAGATAACTTGTGAGCCATTGACATAGTTTCAAGAAAAGCTTTTTGCAATGAATGACTTGAGGCTGTCCTAGAGACAAGTGTTGCCAATTATACGGACCACCCAGACATGGAACCCTGCAATTAACAACATCTTGACCGCTCTCTGTTACATGTGATAACCCCGGACTTTTCCACAAGCTTCACCTGGAGAAGGTCAGCTTACCCGCAGTCCAGTGGATAATTGTCCGCAGTACCTGTGAGAAGCCCCACCATGGAATACGCATGACCTCATTGCCGGCAGGTTAACATGTGAATTAACCAGCCCAAAGAGGCCTAGCGCGTCCCCCCTCGGCAACGGTTCCAGAGTGGAATGAGAGCCGTAGAAGCCTCGGCTTAGCCGCCTCAACTCACTGATCACTTGCCGAGCGGAACACTCCAGCCCAAGCTGTTATTTAGAGTAACACATCCCGCTTTTGCTGTGCAGCAATCATTACAGAGAACTTGGTGCCTCCTCTCTCCCCTACTCTTGCTGACATACGTGTATTCACTCTCCTGCCCTCTTCTCCTGCCATCTATTGTCATCCGTGTGTTGTGCTGTCTTGCTCCCAAATACCCAAGTAATCCCACAAACACAGTCCGAAATGAGCGAGCAATTGAGGTTTGACGGCCAAGTCGTCGTCGTGACCGGCGCTGGTGGTGGTCTGGGTAAGGCATACTGTGTGTTCTTTGCCTCACGCGGAGCCAGTGTTGTCGTCAACGATCTCGGCGGCTCCTTCAAAGGTGAAGGTAATTCCACAAAGGTAGAAGCAAATCCGGCATATCCGTCTCCCCATGACAGCAGGAGCTGCATTACTAACAGTTTAAAGGCCGCAGATGTCGTTGTCAACGAGATCAAAGCCGCAGGCGGCAAGGCAGTAGCCAACTACGACAGCGTCGAGAACGGCGACAGGATTATCGACACAGCCATCAAGGCCTTTGGCCGCATCGACATCCTCATCAACAACGCCGGCATCCTTCGCGATGTCAGCTTCAAGAACATGAAGGACGAGGACTGGGATCTCATCTTCAAGGTCCACGTCAAGGGCTCCTACAAGTGTGCCCGCGCCGCATGGCCCTACTTCCGCAAGCAAAAGTACGGCCGTGTCATCAACACCGCCTCGGCTGCCGGCCTGTTCGGCAACTTCGGCCAGGCCAACTACTCCGCCGCCAAGCTGGCCATGGTGGGCTTCACAGAGACACTCGCCAAGGAGGGCATAAAGTACAACATCATTTCAAACGTGATCGCGCCTATTGCTGCCAGCCGCATGACCGAGACGGTCATGCCCCCAGATCTGCTCGCGCTGATGAAGCCCGAGTGGGTGGTGCCGCTTGTGGCTGTTCTCACACACAAGAGCAACACGAGCGAGACGGGCGCCATTTTCGAGGTTGGCGGTGGTCACATCGCCAAACTGAGGTGGGAGCGCGCGAGCGGCCAGCTGCTCAAGTGCGACAGCAGCTATACCCCCGGCGCTGTCCTGAAGAAGTGGGACGATGTGTCAAATTTCGCCAACCCACAGCACCCTACCGGCGTTGCCGATTTCGTCAGTCTCCTGGAAGAGTCGCAGAAGCTACCTCCCAACGAGAAGGGCGAGGAGCCCGACTTTTCGGGCCGCGTGGCGCTCGTTACCGGCGGAGGTGCAGGTATCGGCCGTGCGTACTGCTTGGCGTTTGCCAAGTACGGTGCTTCCGTGGTTGTCAATGATCTGGTCAACCCTGACGATGTCGTTAACGAGATCAAGAAGTCCGGCGGCAAGGCCGTTGGCGTAAAGGCATCTGCGGAGGACGGAGACGTGGTCGTCAAGGCGGCGATCGACGCTTACGGCCGGCTAGATATTGTGGTCAACAACGCCGGCATCCTCCGGGACAAGGCCTTCACCAACATGGAGGACGCCCAGTGGGACCAGGTCATGAGCGTGCACGCTCGGGGAACGTACAAGGTCACCAAGGCAGCGTGGCCATACTTCCTCAAGCAGAAATATGGCCGTGTCGTCAACACGACTTCGACCAGCGGTATTTATGGCAACTTCGGCCAAGCAAACTACGCGGCTGCTGTAAGTGGAGACGTCTCAGTGATAAGCCTCAACATTTACTAACTCTACATCGCAGAAAGCGGCCATCCTGGGCTTCTCCCGTGCCCTGGCTCTAGAGGGAGCCAAGTACAACATCTACGTCAACACCATCGCTCCTAACGCTGGCACAGCCATGACCCGCACTATCCTGCCCGAGGAGCTCGTCCAGGCCTTCAAGCCTGAGTACATTGCACCTGTAGTCCTCGCCCTCTGCAGCGACAAGGTGCCCAAGAAGCCCACTGGCGGTCTGTATGAGGTCGGCAGCGGCTGGATCGGCCAGACGAGGTGGCAGCGCACCGGCGGCCACGGCTTCCCCGTTGACGTGCCGCTGACGCCCGAGGAGGTGACCAAGCACTGGAAGGACATTGTCACCTTTGACGAGCGTGCCGATCATCCAGAGAAGACGAATGACAGCTTGGAGAAGATCATGGCGAACATGGAGAACAAGTCCGGTGGCGAGGCCAAGGTATGACGCTCTTATCCTCGTCTGCCCCCTGTTCAAAAACACTGTTGTATCATAAGACGTCCCACAGGAATTTGAGAGGCGCAATATGTAGCTGCATATAGATGTATAAAGTGTTAACCCGTCTCCGGTGCTTTGCAGAGTGAATCCAACCAGTACCTCCAGGCCATTGAGAAGGCCAAGTCCGCCACGCCCAAGGACACTGAATTCAAGTACACGGAGCGCGACGTGATGCTCTACAACCTCGGCATCGGCGCCAAGCGCACAGACCTGCGCTACATCTTCGAGGGCGCCGACGACTTCCAGGTGATCCCCACCTTCGGCGTGATCCCGCCCTTCGACGCCGAGCTGCCCTACAACATGGAGGACGTGGTGCCCAACTTCAGCCCCATGATGCTGCTGCACGGCGAGCAGTACCTCGAGATCAGGAAATACCCCATCCCCACGTCGGGCCGCCTCATCTCGCGCGGCAGGCTGCTCGAGGTGGTCGACAAGGGCAACGCCGCCGTGCTCAAGAACGGCATCACCACCATCAACGCCGAGACGGGCGAGGAGCTCTTCTACAACGAGACTACCGTCTTCCTGCGCGGCTGCGGCGGCTTCGGCGGCGACAAGCGGCCCAAGGACAGGGGCGCCGCCACGGCGGCCAACAAGCCGCCCAACCGCCTGGCCGACGTGGTCGTCGAGGAGAGGACGACGGAGGAGCAGGCCGCGCTGTACCGCCTGAGCGGCGACTACAACCCGCTGCACGTCGACCCGGCCTTCGCCAAGATGGGGGGGTTCAAGGTGCCCATCCTGCACGGCCTCTGCTTCTTCGGCATGGCCGGCAAGGCCGTCTACGAGAAGTTCGGCCCCTTCAAGAACATCAAGGTGCGCTTCGCCGGCACCGTGCTGCCCGGCCAGACGCTGGTCACGGAGATGTGGAAGGAGGGCAGCAAGGTCATCTTCCAGACCAAGGTCAAGGAGACCGGTAAGCTGGCTATTGGCGGAGCGGCGGCGGAACTGGTTGACGGGGCTCAGGGGAAGCTGTAGAGGAGAGAATTGGACGAGGAAGGCTGTAGGATAGTTTGTTACTCTTTGGATATCAGAAGTTGACTGTTATCAATATGCATTTGTGCGTGAGAAAGACTGCCCGTACTAATTATACACATTCCGCTAATGAATGTTGCCGACCTATCCCGGGTATAAAACTGTTCCTGCGCCAGCGGAGTCCCCAACGTCCTCGGACGTCCCTAGACAAACACGTTCTCGACAAAAATATCAAACAGCTCCTCGACACTAGGCCACTTGCCCCGCCTCAGCACCCCCTCCACCGTCCTCGCCTGGTCGTTGACCGCCACGCCGGTCTCGAGGAACGCCTTCTCCGCCGCGCTCAGGTCGCGGCTCTCCATCTCGCTCCACTTCCGCTCCGCCTCCTCCTTGGCCCGCGCCAGCACGGCGTCCGTGTTCTCGCTCTCCCACAGGTTGCACTTGTTGCACTGCGTGCACGGCTTGGGGTCGCCCTCGGGCCGGAAGTGGTCGCAGAAGTGGCGGTACCCGACGTCGGGCCCGTCGCCCGTGCCGCCGATGTCCTTGCGGCAGACGTAGCACATCTTGTACCCGCAGGGGCACGTGAGCTTGTTGCAGCCCGCGTTCTTGACGAACGACGTGTTGCACCGCGGGCAGACGCGCTTGATCGCCATGGACATTGCCTGTTCCACCTGCGTCCGGAGCGCGACGAGGGACGATTCGTGGCAGACGTGGATGTCGGTCCATTCCTTCTGGCAGGAGAGGCAGGACGTGCGGCCGCACCGGGGTGACTGGCAGACGAACTTCGAACCGCGCCGCCGCCGCCGGTGGCGGAAGAGTGCCGCGGAAAATTGGGAGGTGATGTAGTCACCTATCGTGTGCTTAGAACTGAGCAGAACGGCGACGAAGGAAGAGAAGAGGAGGACGGGGAGGAAGAAGGGGATTATGCCGATGCAGAGGATGACAAAGATGAGGTTGTAGATGTTGTTGGAACGAAGGCGGAGTTGGGATTCGGATAAGGGAAGGTAAATGTCGTCTATCTCGGCGTAGGAGCAGAAGGGACACCGGATTAAAGGGAGGCCGCTGGAGATGAGACTGTGCTCTGCCAGCCGTTCGTCCAGTTTGTACAGGATTTCGGCGCCGCGCTTGTCTTCGAGAAGAGCGCGCTGGATGTGCTCGGCTGAAATCCTGCCCTTGCATTCTTTTGAATCCACGGCGGGACAGATGAGCGTGCCCGTCGAGGCGTTGATGAAGCGTCGCCAGCCTTGGCCGAACACTGCTTCTGTGACGGAGTGCTGCACGCAGCGGTAGCATACCATGTGCCCCTCTGCGTTACAGGATGTGAATTCTTCGAACGTGGTGCTGGTGAAACAGCATGCGCAGTCATGGATAGCCTCCAGCTCCTCAGCCTCTTCTTCGTTGATGGACTTGGCTAGCTCGCGATCCTTTTCCACTTGGTTTGCTGTAGAACGATCCCTCAGCGGGACGATCAGAGCGTTGAACAGTTCGCGGTCCAGCTCAGCATTTCCTGTCGCTTTCACACACGGAGTGATGGAGCCATGACCCGTAGACTTCCATATAACAAGTGGGTGATTTTCTGCTTCGGAGGATGTGACCGGCTTCCGGCGGAGGAAAATCGAGGATATGGTGAAGCGCCAGGACTTGCAGCCCAGGTCGACCAGCGTCCGGCGGGCGTCGAGGTAAGAGTAGTTGGACTCGGCGAGCACCGCATTTATGGTGGATCGGGACAAGCCCTTGAATTCCTGCCACGCCAGGGTCCTAACAGCCCGCTTGTACCCCTCACTCCGGAAGACCTCATTGCTCGGGACCAAGGGTGCTTGAGCTGGCTGCAAATGTGCCTGCCCTGCATTTTGGGTGACGTCCGGAGCCTTGTCCCTATCCTTGTCCGCAACTCTCCACCTCCCCTTGACCCAGGACACTCTACTTTTCAAAAGTGCGTCCGCAACAAGAGCCAGTCTCGACTCGCCGTCGAAGCTTGATAGCATCTCTCGAAAGACATCGATCTGAATATCGGGGAATACGGCGGCGAGCGCTTCGAGGCCATTGTTCAGCTCGCGTAGATCCGGAGCTTCTGGGTCGACGGGCCTGAGGTGAGACTCTTCCGAGATGTAGTCCGTATGTGCAACATCGTGGTTGCTGCCGACGGTTGACACGGAGCTGGCAGACGCGGTTTTCAGCGAAGCCAGGCTCTTGGGCCGAGAAGGGCCGGCCTGCGGAGTCCGGTCACCTGTGGATGACCCCAGTAGGCCAGAGAAGACCATCTTGCCGGATATGTTGTTCGGCATGTGCAAGTATGGAGGATGTCATGCTGGTGCTGGTCGGAGAGAGGAAGGCGAATATGGTTGCCTCTTCCTATCTGTCGGGCTGACGGCGGGCGGACGGCCTGACCGATCTCGCGATGTCTGTGTGTCTCACTGGATCACAGCCAAAATGGGCAGACGATCTTACTGGCACCATAAGGGCCTGCGAAGTTCTTTCATGTTAGATGGGGTTTGTCGTGATAACAGCACACGCTTTGAACTTTCCCCGCGAAATTGCTCCTGTTGGAGATTCCTAGTTCGGATTTAATTCCAAGCAGTCCCCGTCTTTGGGACTTTTCCCATTAAAAGTGACTAAGGTACCTCTAGGCTAGCGCAAATACGAAGCGGGGCTACAGCACAGTACTCCACAGTACTCTGCATTTGAACCCCTCGGTTTTCTCGGCCAAATCAATATCATCAACTCGTGGCTCTGTCCATCCTCGGTAGTGTACTGATTTTACTTTTCCAGCTGAACAGATTTGTATACGGACTGTGGTCCTGACAGAGCTGCTTTTCAAATTGTCGTGTTGGGCTAACATGCTCGCTATGTTGTATCATTCTTAAATCCCAAAGTCTCTTGAGACGATCTTAGGCAAGATTGCCGATAGCTGAGAGACTACTGCGGTGTAGTCTCAGTTAGAGATCCAAGATATATATCCTGCTGCAGAGGCCTGGCTTGTTGGTTTTGCATGCGATGGTGTGAACAGAACTCGCGGTGAGAAGCCCGGGAGCTGGACATCGGCCACATCTTTCGGTCCTTTATCACTTCCACCTAATCAAGTCTCACTTCTCACCTACTCAGCAATCAAGAAGTTGCCACAGACTACGGCTGAAATACGGCATGTCGGCATGTCCCAGCATGCTGCTACGATGACTCAGTCATGTGGCACCGGTGATTTTGTTGCAATGAGCAAGCCATATTCAGTCATGGAAGAGCATCAAATCGAACAACCAGATGTGGCATCAGCATTCAACCCCACCTCGACAAGAGGTGAAGATACCTAGCTACGGCCAACTGACAACCTCGTCTCTCAGCAAGTGGTCGTGGAGCTCTTTGCCTGGCGAAGCATGCGGAGATGCACACTGTTATCCGGTACCTTACCTAGCCGTCCACACCCACAGGTCGAGCCACGTCTTTGCCTGATTTAAAGGTCGCATAGAAGGCCTGCCGGAGCATTTTCTAGAAGACCTAAATGCGTTATGTGGTAGGGAGGGGTATATGTGTATGCTGTGGAACCATGGAAAGCCGAACCAACCTCAACACATGGTTCGTTCTGGGCTCTGGTGCCTGAGCTGTCGGGCACGAAACCCAGTGAAGTAGCAAGCATCAGTGCAGCCGATTCACGGCCGCCCACCGCCATTTGGAAGAACGATACCGGATAGCTGGCCCTGGTTATGAATTGTACCTGCCGTGGCTTGCATGCGGTTCGCCTACAGTGGCAGCTTGCGCAGTGCCGCTAATGCACCATGCGCCTACGGAACTTTGGTCTTGGCAGCAGGCCCCCCATGTCTTAAGCTCACCGACTCTTGTGAGAGAAAGTTCAGTGTCGGAATCCTTGCCACGAATTGCTTTGTTGGCTGTTGACCTCCAAAAGATATCCGTTTTTCGGTTCCAGAATATGCATGGCACACAGTGGCTCAGTGGAGCCACGGTTCTGTCTGGAGAATGCTGTCTTATCATAGGCAAACAGGAGGGCTATCCACACTCAAATCTGGACATGGCCAGGCGGTCTGTCGGTGAGCGGACGGCGGGCTTACGTCCTTGGTCACATTGATGTGAAATACATGCACCGACACGCATATCACCAAGGTCAGACGTCAAAAGAGAGGTGGGTATACCGGGCTAGCCTGTGGTAGTAGGTCTTTGTCAGCCGCCAACTAGACCTAGTCAACGTCTCTGCATCGTTTTTCAGCTTCTCTACAGTTCGCCTGATACCACTTTATATCTCCTTTACCTCTTCCCTTGCCCAGTCTGCCATCTTGGATGTTTACATTATTTGTTCTCTGCTACTGTGCCTGACCCAATGGGCACAGCCTCTGTGTCCGGGTAGACCACACCCAGCATGGACTCGTTGCCAGTTGAGCTCCTTCGGCTCATCTTCGAATACTGCGATGCTGCCACAGTCCAACACCTACGGCTGACGTCTAGTACTCTGGCCACTGTTGGTTACGACTATCTAATCCCACCGCACTTTACATCGGTTGAGTGGAGAGACGACGTAACCCGGCTGCACTCCATCTCGAGCCATGACCGCCTGAAGACTAGCATAGAGTCTATCACCTTTAACTTCGCGAAAGTCGACGAATACAGTGCTAGGCACACGTCCTTCTTCCAACACTGGCTTCAGGAACCGGAAGAACGGAACGAAATCCTCCAGGATGCCTGGACGCAGTATTACGAGACCGAAGAGCGTGGCCGCGGCCTCCCGCCGTTCACAAGCCGAGGCAGCATGGTCGAAGACGCCTTCAGAAATCTCCCAAAGCTGAAAGAGCTCGAAATTACCTACACAAAGTGTCCATACGACATAGATGTGTTGAGGGACGTCTTCCTGGTCAGGAATTGCCGGAAGAGGGACCGTGTCCAGGCGTGCAAGAACATGAACATCATTGTATCGGCCATTAGACATGTTAGACTCTCATCGCTCGTCATCGACCAGCTACCGCTTGAACTTTTCAAGGTGGCGGACGACAGAAGGCACTGGTTCGACTGTGCCCGTTCATTCGCGAGCCTCTCGCATCTCGATCTTGTGATTGATCCACCCTCGAATCTCCTTCCTCAGGCACGCTTCCGCGCCATCAACGGACTCGGTCACGTCCTGCAGTTCTCACCCAACCTCACGCATCTCTCACTCGCCTTCCATACATACCACAATCCTGTCGCCAAGTTCGCTCTCCGTTTCGAAGACCTGCTCGCCGACTTCACCTTCGAAAAGCTCACCGACCTCAAACTCGAAGGCATAAGCTGTGCCGAGTACGACTTGCGCTCTTTCTTGCTCAGGCATTCCTCGACTTTGGAGCGCCTTCGCCTCGGAGGAAGAGGCCTAGCAAAACCATATGAGATGAGCATCGGCGGAATCCACCTATACGAGGGGACCTGGCGTTCATTCTTCACGTCGCTTCAGGGGAAGCTGCGGCGGCTTGAGCGCTTCCACATGGAGGGAGACTGCGAGGCGGGTGAGTTAAGGACAACCTCGCGCGAGGTTTACAAATTCCACGCCGTCACCAACGACAACTGGGAGCGGCCCACCGGAACTCGTCCGTTGCGCAAGACCATAGACTGCCTTGAGCTGGAGAGATACCTCTTGCGGGGCGGAGAGTATCCCAAGCTAGCTGTTCCGAATGATTAAGCTGCGACCGCGGGCTACTAGATGTCAACCTTTGCTTTTCCTTCAACACTCATACATGCCGCTATCGGATCATTAAGAAAAACGACGAGATTGGATCGCTCCAACATCTACGAGTAATGAACATACGACATACCTGCCAGGGGCAGCACGACATCAGAGGTGACAAAAGTTGGTCATATTAATTTGTGCAAAGCAATGTTTGGCAGGCCATGGAGCATAGACCAATCTAGACCAAGAGGAAGGAGACAATTGGGCAACGGGGAACGGTTGATCCAAGCAAGCACCAACCGAATTGTCGGGACAAGACGTTTGTTGGCCCCTGTGTAACGAGTGAGGTGAGGGTGTGCAAAAAACCTGCTTCTAATCGGGACCACTTGGAGCTTGATAGCATCATGGCTGCAGTTGGACGTCATTGCAAACACCACCATCAATTGCGAGATAAGAATGCTTTTCCTTCTGGGTATAAAGGCGTAGAGGAAAAATTGTTGTTGGAAATAGATAGACAAAATCTAAACAGCTTTTCTAAAGACAATCCGACCGTCAACAAGTATTCGTCCGCCCAACCTGTCATCATACCTCGCTTGACTCTCCGAAGCACTGTAACCATGTCGAACACCAAGCTTACCGATTCCTCTGTGGATGCCGTCACCACTTACTCCATCCTGACCTCGCTGCTCATCGTCCTCGCCCTCACGGCAGGCGGTTACTTCGCCTACCAGCAGGGCTATCTCGATCCGCTGATCGAGAAAGTCGGAGTGTTGGTCTTTAAGGCCAAAGCAGTCGCCGAGGCAAAGGAGATGCAGGCCAAGGGTATGAAGGCTGGAGAGGATTTTGTCGGTTGTAAGTACCATATTCCCCGACCGCTGCTCCTTTCTCTCTGCCAGAGAGAGAGTTATCGGCCGAGAACACTTGAATAGGTGTTATAGCTAACAAACGCAACTTTAGCTGAGCTAAAGGGTAACGAGCAAGCAAACGAGGTGAAGGAGGGGTTGGGGTCCTTTGGCGGTCTCAAGAAAGATCTCTGATCAAGCCTTGGCGTTTGCAATAGCTGGGGTTGCACACCAAAAAGCTATGGCGCTTCATATGGAGGTCTGGATCTTTGAGTGCGAAGTCATTGGCATGTGCTTTTGCTAGTTTTTTTCTTCCCTGTCTTTGTTATCATTGAAGGGCCGGATCGGGTAAGACAACTTTGTGCGCCGCGTACTCGCGTAAAGTGATTTTAGGATAGGATATCAGCAAAAAGACGGGAGTATCGCAAACTCGAAGGAAACAAGCGAGGAGTTCAAAGAATACGCATTCAAATTTCCGATCTTTCTGTTGTGTTCAGATGAAACATCAGCCACATGGAGCGTACTGTAGGTCTTTATGCCCTTCCGGCTACCGTATTCGAAGACAGACATGACGCTGCGACGGCCTGGACGGTTGAACCACAGTTCGGAGGACTGACTGAGACAAGCATCGGAGGCCGGAGATTTCTGCAATGTCGAGGACCCCTAACATGGGCCCCCATTCCAGGGAAAAAGCAACCTGCGTACTCTCGGCCAGTCATTGACCATTGACGAGCTAGACGAAAAGAACAATCCTATGTTAGACAATACGGAGATGAGGGAGATGATCAACGCTGCCAGAAGTGTTATGCGTCTCCTCCCGGTCCTAGAGTCCTGTTCAGTTGCGAATATGTGCGACGTAATGATGTAGGCTTCAGATGCTCTGCTCTCCTAAGGAATGCTGCGATCGTTCGAAGCGAAGTGATAATGACATCCTGGGTAATAGGGGCCGTGGAAATGTCCTCTGAGACCTGACTCCATTTAAGGGATCAAGCTTTCCCCCCTTGCATAGCTCACCACGTGTATGCGGTAGATTAATACAAAACCACTTTACGCGACCTTGATAATGCCCGTCATTGATTGTTTTTCAGGTACCGGTGTCGACGGCAAGGCGACTTTGAAGCATCCACACACACCACCCGGCAGTCTAATCCGTTCCGCCCAGCCATTCCCTGCTACCTCTAACGAGATACCACCCCCCTCTTTCCCGCCCCAGAAGTTTGGTCAGGTCATCAGCTTTGACGACATCCACATCCAACAGGCCGCTCTTGCCCCCGCAGACACTCGAAAAGCGATCGCTGACGCTAGCATCGGGCCCGTATTTCGTCAGCTCCACGCTACCACAACTTGTAGGCCCATTATCAACTGCGCCTTCCCGATCGTTCTCATGAGTGTCTCACCTCCGAGCAATACACTATCGCTTCTAGTTGAACAGTACCTGAAATATTTCGTAACTGAAGTGGTGTGCTTCTCGTGAGATCGGTTCGCAATCACCTAAGCAATCACGTTACGCGCCTTCCTTGCCTGACCGGGTTCCTTAAGAGGGTACCAAGGCAAGGCTAACCTGCAGTTGGGAGTCAGTGCAGGCCCCGCGTCACACGTCACTCGCTCGCTTTGCGTTACTCTGGCCCCGCTTGGCGAACCCAGTCAGGGCAGTGACTAGGCAGTGGTGGCTGCTGTTTTTGGGAAGGGAAGCAAGCAAGAGGGGCCTGCCCTTGTCCCTTGTCTCATATGCCCATCTGCCTTTCTGCGGACTGACGACGTTCTTCAGGCCTGAGCCAAGAAATGTCCGCTGAGCAGGCGCAAACTTCAAAACCCCCAACACGACCCAGCCGCATCGTCGGATTGCTCCACCGGAGTCTATTGCTGCCCGTTCATGCAATTCTCCCTTGGTAACTGGACAGGAGAGTTAAAATAGCTCTGCATTTCTGCTGGTCAACTTTCTCCCCCGCGGACTACCAGCCTTCGGCCGCCCTGGGAACCGAGGTCGCTATCGGGACCGGGCGCCGTCGTCATGCAGCGCGTCTCGGCACTGCTCCCTTCGTGGGACAAGAACAAGACGACCGTCGGCAATACGAACAGCATAGCGAAATCGAAACCGTCGCTCGTACCGGTGTCTCTGGATAAGGTCTTTGGCTGGGCGGGTTCTTCAGCACGACGAGCCAGTAATGCGACCGCCTCGCCGGTTCCCGCTAGCTACGGAAAAGAGGCATACTGGCCGACAACCCTAGACAAGGAATGCGAGAAAGCTGCCCTCATCCTAAAGTCATTCTGCAGTACGTGCACGAGTCGAGTTCTCATTACAATTTACGTGCTGAATTCTTATGCTGACAATACCTCGCAGCTGATGGCTTCCTTGCCCTGGAAGAGAAAGACTCGAATCCATCCAGTCCAACGGTGCCCGCAACGTCTACAGCATTTACGAATCCGAAGTATGTCTCTAAGAAAATACCACCTCGGATAATACAAAATGCTGTCGGCCTTGCTATCTTCTCTTGCATGCGCTCTGGCCTCTGGATGTCTGGCTCCGGGGGCTCCGGCATTCTTATTGCGCGCAAGGCGGATGGGACATGGTCGCCACCGTCCGGCATCATGCTTCACACAGCCGCCCTGGGCTTCGTCATGGGGGTGGACATCTACGACTGCGTCCTGGTTATCAACAGCGTCGCGGCTTTGGAGGTCTTCATGGGGCCAAGGACGACGCTAGGCTCGGACGTAAACCTGACGGTCGGCCCGCTCGTCAAGGCAGGACTGCTAGAAAACGATATCCGATGGCGAGATCTGGAGGGCACAGTACTCACCTATGTGAAAGCTAGGGGCCAGCATCAGCATGTGCCCTTGGATGGCTCACTTGTCACAGAACGCGGAAACGAAAATGCGCACTTCTACTCGAGCAATGTCACTGTTCTGGATATTCTGGCGGGTAACATTCACAAGAGTATCCCCGAGACACGACCCATATTCGAGGTGATCAAGGCTGCTGAGGGCCGGACGGATTTTGACACAGCGCTGATGGAGGCCCTTTCTCGACAGCCAGCTCCTGGCGATGCTGTTATCGACACCCCGACGGCTGCACCGCTCGAGCAGCCCAAATCACCATTTGGCGTCCCGAATGCTGACGATCCGGATCCATTCGGCGTAATTGCTCTGGAGATGGCTGGTCTGGAGATCAGAGAAGCTGGCTCCCGACTGCGACCGGCAAGCAGCCAATTCGAATTTAACCCGGCTCCAACGAGTCCACTGTTCAACAACTTCAGCCGCCGAAGCATTGACACGTATCTTTCGCGGAGTAATCGAGGGAGTGTCATGTCGAGCAAATCCCAGGGTACGCAAACAGATCAGGTGATCACGCCAGAAACGACACTCAGCCGTAACACTAGCGATGATGGGCAACATGAGACTTCTGTCGAGAAACTGCCCACAGTCATTGAGCCTGAGGAAATTGATTACACAAAAATTGACATCAGTTCTATCCAGCATCTGAGACGGAAGTCCTCAGTCCGCCAACCGGTCAAGGTCCAACCCCCTTCTCCCACAAAGAGCAAGCCTTCCACGCTCGACCACGGCTCCGAGACGGATGGAGACAAGAAGTCAGCTAGTAACTACACTGAGGACGAGAGAGATGCTGATGCCGACGATGAGGATGACGAGATTGACGAGAGTCTTGATGAAGGAGACGAGACTGTCGTCTATGAGATCGCTACAGCCGCCCCTCCGACACGGACCGCAATACTCTCTACGCAGGTGACGCAGGTAATCCATGCGAAGGGCGCGTTGGTGACTATCCCAAAGCGAGTTCCTCCTCCGCTGCCGGCTAGAAGCCCAGCACGCACGTCTCGTGCTAGTAAGAGCGAGTTCGGCGACGTCTCATCGCTGCGTAGTCCGCTCCGGACCTCGTTCCAGTCCTCGGATATAGCTTCCCGGGCGGCTACACCCTCAATCGACGAAGTCTCCCCCAACAGTACAATCGATACGCCTGCCGTTGCGAGCAACCAGGGAGAGGCCAAGGCTGATGCAACTGACGCCTCAGAGGCATACAAAGATGTCTTTGAAACCCCTAGCGAACAACCTAGGCCACTTTCACCTGTCAGTGGAAACAGACTCAGCAGCGGTAGCAACAGGTCGCCTCCGACCCCGCAGATCGGAGAGGCAACCTCTTCAGGTGACGAGCTCGACCAGGAGCCTCGGACGCCAGCCCAGGATGACACGATGACGTCGAAACGGGCGAGCCGACACGGAAAGTCGAATACGGAGGAAGAGGTCGGCTACTTCCCACAGGCTCCGCAAACCACGCACCCCAGCGCCGTTGCTCTTGCATCGTGATGATACCCTGATCCGGCGTGATCTGGTGTTATTCTTTATCTCGTTTTACTTTCAATCATTATCCGGACACTCGGGAGGTATCACCATCGTAGTAGGACGTTACCTATTCTGGCGTTATATGGCAGTGTTGACCTGAGGGCAACTGGGCCTTGCGATTCTGGGCGTTTGGGGGTATGAGTCTGCACGGCAGGGACGAATTAAAACTGCGGTAACTCTGCTGTCAGCAGTCGCTGGTTGATATCTTCTTCAAAATCATTAATGTTTATGCCGGGAGGAGGGGAAGTGAGTGGTTGGCGCATGTGTAAGGCTGGGACAAGGTGGTCTGTGTGTGTATTGGCGTCGATGAACAAACATTATGTGAATGAGACGAACAGGCACCCGGGGTAGGTGCTGGGATGGACTATGGGAATTATTTCTAGAGCTCAAATATGCGGCTTCATGCCTGGACTAGAGTAATGTCAATACTGGAACTCAAATACATTGTATGAGAAACCTACCTATTCAGGAGGCGTTCTTCCTTGCATAAAATGTGCTCAAGGGGAAGGTGTTGGTGAAATAATACACTAGTAAGGGAGGGCTCCCACTAGATTCGCGGGTCCGCGACGATTATGTAAGCGCAACAGATTATCTAAGCACAGAAAAAATGCATCTAACGGAACCTTGGCCCGCGCCGCTGCCTCCGTTATCGCCATGGCCACCTTCTCAGGTGACTGTCTCCCTCCCGAAGCCGTATACGACTCCCGCGATGCCCTATTCCAGTCGATCAACACATGGGCCGCTGCTAGAGGCTACGCATTTTCGGTTGGAAAATCGACCAAAGAGAAGAGTGGGAGGGTTACGGTCACCTACGGATGCGATCGAACGTCCCAACCACCGACAACTACTATAGAGCGCCGAAGGAGAACGACTACTCGAGCGACTGGTTGTCCCTTTTCAGTGCTAGCTAAGGAGTCCTCTGATGGTTCATGGATTCTCAAGCACCGTCCTGATCGCCGCTTCTCGATACACAACCACGAGCCAAGCCAGCACCCTTCTGCTCATCCAGTCCACCGACAACTCTCTGGAGGTACTTCGCAGCTTACAAGTCTTTTAAATGCTGGCATTGCTCCAAAGGAGATTCAGACTATTGTACGGCAAAGTGGCTCGCTAGCTACACGGCAAGACATCTACAACCGGATTGCAGATGTACGTCGAGATACATGCGAAGGTCAGAGTGCAATTCATGCGCTAGCCAATCGACTCGACAAAGAGGGCTTCTGGAGTCGAATTCAGTTCGCATCAGATGGCCGAGTTACAGCGGTCCTTTTTGCGCATCCCGACTCTCTTAGCTATCTTCGAGCGTACCCTCACCTCCTCATCCTTGACTGTACGTATAAGACGAACAAGTATGGCATGCCGCTTCTCGATATGATCGGTGTCGACGCGGCTCAACGGTCTTTCTGTATCGCGTTTGCATTCCTTAGCGGCGAGGCAGAAGAAGACTATACATGGGCTCTAGAGCGATTGAGATCGCTATATGAGCAGTGTAGGGCTACCCTCCCATCTGTTATTCTAACAGATCGGTGTCTTGCACTTATTAATACAGTGTCGACTCTTTTCCCCTCTGCTGCAACGCTCCTCTGCCTTTGGCACGCAAATAAGGCGGTCCTCGCCCGATGCCAGCCAACATTCTCGGAGGCTGAGAAGTGGAAGGAGTTCTATAGCTCCTGGCATTCGATCATCAACTCGCCTACCGAAGAAGAGTACACCAGACGCCTTGCTGAGTTCCAGCAAAAGTACGTTCCCGAGCACCCTGAGGAAGTCGGGTACATTAAGGCTACATGGCTTATTCCGTTCAAGGAGAAGCTCGTACGCGCTTGGGTCGACCAATCGACTCATTTTGGTAATACAGCTACCTCGCGAGTAGAGGGGATTCACGCGCTTCTCAAGTCGTACCTAAAGAGATCGACATTCGACCTTTTTGAAGCCTGGAAAGCGATTCGCCTCGCCCTCCTCAACCAACTCTCCGAGTTACAGTCAACTCAGGCGAAGCAACAGACCCGAACGCCTCTAGAGCTCTCAGGGTCTTTATACGGAGCTGTACGAGGTTGGGTGTCGCATGAGGCGTTAAGGAAGGTTGAGGAGCAACGGAAGTTACTCGCGAGGAGGGACCCCCCTCCATCTCCGATCTGTACAGGCATTTTCTCTCGAGTCTATGGGCTCCCATGCTTACACGTATTAGATGCTCGTCAAGACGAGCCACTTCTTCTCGACCACTTCCATTCGCACTGGCACTTAAAGCGCGAGGGGGCTCCGCAGCTCCTCCTCGAGCCTCGCCAGCGTATTGAGCCAATTCGGGCTCAGAGCTCACTCCCAAGGTCGAGTACTAAGCGGGAACCGAGCCAGTTTGAGGTAGTTGAGGCCCGGGTCCAGGCAGTTCAGCCCCGTCGGGCTCCAAGCAAGTGTACGAAGTGCCACGCAGTTGGCCATACAAGGACATCGAAAGCATGCCCTCTACGCTATTCAGATGTATTGTAGGCAGTTAATTTATTCCGTTAGCATGGTGTTGCGGGCGCGGGCCAAGGTTCCGTTAGATGCATTTTTTCTGTGCTTAGATAATCTGTTGCGCTTACATAATCGTCGCGGACCCGCGAATCTAGTGGGAGCCGGGAGTCTCCTTGGCTTAGTCATATTTTGTGCCAGCTGGCTATCACAGTCCGCCAATCAAAAGGATTCCACACACAGCTGTCACCAAACCGTAAGAAGGCGCGTTTCTGTCGCGACAGGAAGGTACAGCTCGACACTTAATTTTTCGTGAAAGACGTCCAAATCCACACACTGACCGATTTCACAGCGGACTTAGAAGGCAGATAGGGTGTGGCTACGCACACTAAATTCGCCCCATTGTTCATTCGCCCGTAGCCAGGTCCGCAGGATCACAGACCATGTCGGCGCAGACGGGAAAATGGAAGGAGGAGCAGATTCTCATCATCTGTCCTGGCAGCCAAACCACCATGGCCCAGCTGGGCTGCGGTGAACTGACGCCGCCCGCATTGCGCATCCCAACCCGCATGTTCCAGGACGAAGAGACGGGCGAGTGGAGAGCCAACCACGTCGAGAAGCGCAGGAGGGTGACGGCCAACACCAATGGCAACGCTACGGCTGGCGACGAGTGGGAGTACATCGAGGATCCGGACTCGACTGAGGGGGCCACGTACCCGATTCAAGGTGCGCATACCGTCCTTCCCCCAGTTGCAAGACTCCGAATCCCCCTTTACTAATAATTTGCTACCAGCCGGCCGAATAACAAACATGGATGCCTTTCTCGCCTTCCTAGAACACGTCCACTCCTTGTTAACAACAACCTACCACAACACCCCCGTAATGCTAATGGCCTCTCCGCAATGGACCCGGCCGGACGTCGAAGCCATCGCCCGTTACGTCTTCGAGCGCACGCGCACGCCGGCCCTCTGCCTCATCCACAGTGGCATCGCGACGCAGTACGGTCTTAAGTGGCCACACATGACGGTCGTCGACGTCGGCTTCCAGAAGGTCGACGTCACCTGCATCTACGACTCGCGCGTGGTGAGCCACAAGGACGTGGGCGCTTCCGATGCGCTGGCCGTGGCGGAAGGCGAGGACATCTCTGGCGGAGAAGTCTTCACGCGGAAGCTCCTGGCGCTGCTGGAGGACAAGGGATTCACGTACGAGATGGCGGAGCAGCTCAAAAAGAGCAATATCTGCGAGGTGCTGCCATATGTCGGCGATGCCCCGAAGCTGATGGAATTGCCGGAAGAGGCGCCCGCAGCCGAACCTGCGCCTGATGCGCCGAAGGCGGCGGAGCCGTCCACAGCGGTCGACGACGATGAGGATGGGGTCAACGAGGACAAGATTGTCACTGAGGACGGAGTCCTCGACGTTGCAAAGCTAGTGGTGGAAGGGCAGACGAAGGAGTTCCTTGCCAAGAAGGAGAAGGAGAAAGCTGAGAAGGCTAAGGCCGGCCGGAAGGGGAAGGATAAGGAGGGCGAGGGCGCGAAGCCTACCAGGTTACCAAACTCGCGGCGGGCGAAGAATGTGTTTCATTTTGAGGAAGTCATTCAGGAGGAGGTCCCTCCTCAGACTCAGCCCGCGGCGCCAGCGCCTACTACAACGAATTCGGAGAAGACGACCACTGATGCTGCGACTACCGAAGGTGAAAAACCAGCAGCTGAGACCACGGAAGCTGAGAAACCAGCAACAGAGACCACGGAACCTGAGAAACCGGCAGCAGACGCCACAGAGGCCGAGAAACCAGCAGCGACAGAAAGCACCAATGGCGACGTACCGAAAGAACAAACAAACGGCTCTGCTGAACCAAAAGAAGAACCTGTCTCCGAAGCACCAAAGCCAGAAGCCACCGCGCCAGCACCACCCGCGCAACCTCCAGTGCCAGTCGGTCCAACCGTCCGCAACAAGCGCATCAGGAAGGACATCGAGATCGGACTCGAGCGCTTCCTCTTCGCCGACCGAGCAGAAATAGACCGCATCAGCACGGCAATCTACCGCGCCGTGCAGGGCATCGAAGACATGTACATGCGACCTCAGTGCTGGGAGAACCTCGTCTTCGTCGGCAACGGGGCGCGCATCCGCGGCCTAAAGGACAACATCATCGCCACGCTGTCCGCCCGCCACCTCATCTCGCCCAGCACCGCGACCATCTTCACCTCGGAGCTGCCCTCCAACCTCGCCACTCCCACCGGAACCGGCAGCCAGACGCCCACGGGCTCCTACGTCGGCGGGCCGCCGCACCAGCTCGGACCGAGCAGCAGCAGCGTCAACCCGCTCCTCCAGGCCGCCACGACGGCCAGCCTGGGCGTCCCCGGCGGTATCGGGGGCCAGCCCGGCACGCCCGGGGGACCCACCTCGAACGCGGGCGACGTGCAGCAGGGCGTGACGCACCACTTCCACAGCCAGACGCCGACGCACATCAAGCTGGCCGGCCTGCCGACGTACCTGAGCGAGTGGACCAAGAACGGGTTCGAGGAGGCCATGTTCCTCGGCGCGCAGGTTGCGGCGCGGCTGGCGTTCTGCGTGCATAACCTCGACGCGCAGGGGGTGGAGAGCCAGAGGTTGATGAGTTTGAGTAGGGTCGATTATAAGTGAGTACCGTCACTCCTGCGAATGGATAATGGCAGACGAGAAACAAGAAGAGAGTGCTTTTGCTAACGTATGAACAGTGAACTTGGGCCGAAGGGCATTAGAACGCATTCTATGCTTGGTTGACATCGGAAGGTTGTGATTGCGGCAAGGTAGTTTTGTTGGCTGATACCTCTTTTCCTGGAGTTGAGGGAGCTTGGTTATGTGGATCGTCTTGGGTCTTGATTTGGACGTAACCGCGCCGCTCTATAAGGGCGAAGTTGATGGCATAGGCGCTGTTGACTTGGCGGCTGTCTGGTATGTTCAGGTCAGGTACATGGCTAGGCTCTTTGTATCATAGCGAATTGAATGGGATGTCTTTTTAAGGTCTAGACATACTGATCTATCGGGCTAAGTTCCAGTGTTAGACGTGGCATCCGTAATACGGTGTTCTGCCCCGTGCTCGACCCCAGCCGTGAGTCATAATTGAGCGCTTTTGGCATCTTGGAAGCCCCAACATTGTGGCATCTCTGCGATGATACCCGCAACCAAGTCTTGCTTTTCAGTCCGCCGAACTACGCTCGCTCATCATGTCGCACAGGAAACTCATCAGCTCCGGCTCCCCGTTCGAGGCTCACATAGGCTATTCTCGCGCAGTGTCAAGCGGAGAATGGGTCTTCGTCTCGGGATGCACTGGGTTAGCTCACACCGGAATCTAACTCGAATCTCAAATCCAGAAAGCTCACAAGTCAACTTAGTTATGATTACAAAACAGGCAAGATCTCCAGCGACGTAGTCGAACAAGCAGAGCAAACCATGCGGAACATCAACGAAGCGTTGGCTGCAGCCGACGCCGGGATGAAGGATATTGTCCGGGTCCGCTACATCCTCCCGGACAGAAGCGACTTTCCCAAGACTTGGCCCGTTCTCCAGAAATGGTTGGGGAACGTGCGACCAGCGGCGACGATGGTACAGGCAGGTCTGATGGAGGAGGTCATGAAAATCGAGATTGAGGTCACGGCGCGGAAGTCGGCAGCTTCAGACTCTGGGACTTCTGACAAGGCAGCTGAAAGCCTTGGACTCTAAGCTTCTAAGGGATATCAATTTCGTACAAAGTACCCCTTCAGGTATCGCTGGTTGGGGCCAGTGTGGCAGGCTGGTCGAATATAACTGATTTTGGACATCCTCAACAAAATCTAAGTTTCAGCCTGACTGAATCGCTGAGACAGTTACCTGCATGTCGGCCACCGAGTACAACACCAATACAATTTTACTCGAACCATAAAGACCTACATATTCAAGCCAGCGGTTGGTCGCCGTGGCTCTTCTCACTGCCCGAAGAATTAAGTATCCCCAAGCAGTCGAGTGCACGCCTAGAAAGTGATAAACTTCCATTTATTTAATTCATCTTTTCCCCAAGACCAAGCTGAGAATTCTTCCTTACTCTTTAGGGAAGCAAGTTCGACCATGCCTCCCGACCGGCGACCGCCTTCACAGCCAAGGTGCCCAATCTACTTCGAAGCAACTCAGCGGACAACCACAGTCTGGCGCAGCTTCCACGACTGGCAACGGAGCTCAAGATGACAGGATATCTCGCGACCACACCTTCTTCTCTCGAATTGCCGAGTCAATGGAATCCGAATCATTAGCAGTGATGCACTTTATCACCAGTACCAGGGACATGCTCAGCACCATGGCGACCGGAGACGTGCAAGAGGTTGCAGTAGTACAGCAGAGATTGAAGGACTGGCTCCATGAGCTGGATATCCACCGCAGCAAGCTGGAAATTGATATCCAGGTCCAGCGTGACTGGGAGAATCTCCCCAACTCTGAGGTCAATACGGATGGCCCAACAGGTGCCATGATTCGGGTAGCGTCCGCCTTCCTCTTGAAGCTGGAAGAGGTATTGCGCGAGGTCGAATCGGCCCTGCGCGAATAAAATTAAGATATTCCGACTGGGATGATTCAGAGGTTGCAGGAGAGCACGACGGCGCAGGAATCATCAGGACCGATGGAGGTCGTTGCTCAGCACACCAACAGCACACGGCCATCCAACGTTTCGACGTTTTGAACATTGTCGCGGATTTCCATTGTTCCATAATCAATCAGCGTGCCTTCCAGTAAGACGTCCTTGCTGTTTGCACTTCCTCGTTAACCACCGCACATGGCACCATAATGAGGCTGTGCAGGTAACGACGCCCTGCGAGTTCTGCATGCTTCAACATCCCTTATCCGGTCGAGAATGCTAACAATACGCTCAAGCAGGTGAACATTGTCAACATGGAAGTTTAAACCAAACAATCAAGGGCCATAGGCGGCCGCAACTGGGGCACTGCACAGGTTGATCGTTGCTGCAAATTCAGTGACAGCCGCTTGATCAAGGATATACACCTGTGGTAGGATTACGCATGTTAGCGCAGGACTGTATCCTACCTTCGAACGCTTATATCTGTGTGTAGGTAGCGATAGCAATTGAAGGGTCATGTAATAAGCCAATCCAATACTCTCTTCCAGGTTCGTCTTTTCGTGCGTTCGTCTAGTCGTCTATTCCCTTCTCTGCTTTGCTTTCTGGTCATTGAGCGGTTGTACCATAGTAGTTGCGCACTAACATGCGTAATCCTACGACAGTTGAAATACACTGCATGGGTCGGGGCCGCATAAGTAATCCTGCGGGATGTGTAAGCACAACTGGCGGAAGCAAAGAAGGCAGAGGGCATCCAGACCCCGCTTCTTCTAGGATATACAATGGAAGGTACGTACTTCTTCCGGCACTCCGTGTCGACTCATCACTCCGTCCTTGGAAGTCTTTGCTCGTCATGGGAGTGCCTGTTTCTATAATACTTAGATATGATACCTGGATATCCAGTGTTCGATGATGACTGTCCACAGAGGGTGCCATGACGATGTCTCTTTATAAGTTCGTTACGTCTGAGAGCGCCGAACTCCAGCCGCCTTCTGTGAGCAGCTCGGCACGGAGCCACGCGATAAGAACAGGACTCCAACAAGGATCACTGAGTCTTAGAAGTCAAGGCGCTCATCAATCGCGGGAGACGATTAAGCTTAAGACGCAGCTCAAGGGGCGATTCAGACTCTCGGCTGCTGCAACACAAACCCATGGCTCTGCCGCCAAGAAAGCAAAGGACCAGTCGTCTGAACGGCCGTCATCCGGTTCCTCAGAGGTATACCATCCTAGAAACAACCCCATAGACTTGTGACATGCCTTGCCGTGCTGATGAATGACCTCTATGACTCCATTAGCTCGCAGTCACGGGGCAGCGCATGTCACCAGCTGCGGCCGCGCCGATGCGCCAGCCCGGTAGTCGTGGGGTTGATCCCTTTGACAGCCTACCGATCAGTCGGAACGCGCAAGTGGAATCACTTCTAAGATATTGTACGAGTGGATTCTCTGACCTATTTCCCATCCGCCCAGCATCCGATCAGATGCTTATTGGTCCGGAGCTCAGACCCGAAAAGTGATACTCATTTATGCCCTGCACAGTCCTGACCGGTTTCGACCTGAATCTGACCACCGTCGACCCCCGCTCAACTTGGTTTCCCTATGCCATGCAGAGCTCTGCTACCATGCACGCCACACTTGCACTATCCGCCGCGTTCTGGTCTGCTAAGATGCCTTCTCTTGCTTCCGCAATACAGCAGGAAGGATTACGACAGAAAGGGCAAGCCATGCGTCAAGTCATGACACGGCTCGACACACAGCAGGATTTGGCACCCGGTTCCCTTGACCAGCGCCTTCTCCTTGCTGGCATTGCCACTCTAGCAAATGTCGAGGTGCGCCACTTATTTCCTTTTAAGGCGGACAGTGATGGATACAAACTAAAAGCCTTGTGAACCCTACAGGTGTGGGAGGAAAAGGATCGAACCCCTGAAAATGAGGCTATCGCCAACCCCTGTATCCTGAAAACTTCGAGATCCTTCCGCCAAGACCTGGTACCGGGGCTCTGAAACTGCAAACCCCTGCAGATATCTGCAGCCCTCTGT
>SMOB01000258.1:48320-91630 GCA_007388105.1 Coniochaeta prunicola | reverse complement strand
TCGCCGCTGCAAGTTGCAGCACACCCGCAGCGCATAGGTTTTAGTCCAGCTCACGCACGGTTTCCTATGTGTATAGACAGATCAGGCAGGGGTACCGAATGCCCTCCGGGCACACCGGCGTATAAGAATTATTATTATATAGACTGCCTGCTAAGTCTAAGCGTCTAAACTCGGTGTAAAGTCCTGTCTGCAGCCCTGAAGGCAATGATATCCTAGAGTCGACTCTTCAATTCAAGGTAGAAGTGGTTTTAGAATTCTTCCGGTCAATCAGGTCGTAGTCATTCATACTATATTTATGAACTTTCAAAAATGCTGGACTCGGAGAATGTTAAGGAAACGTAACATACCCAGTGGCAGACCAGTTACCCTGAACAATTAAGGAAAACAGAATCAAATGCCCAGCCCATTGCCATAATCAACTCCAGTCTATTGTCCCGCCTAACCTTCAGGCCGCACGATATCGAGGTATCTTTTAACTGCCCCAGAATTGACTCTGCCGGCACGCCAATGGAAGCATCATAAGCTCTCTCTTCACATCCACGATGCCGAATCTAGTAACTGGATTCTTGTCGAGCATCCGTACGACGACCCCGTGCACATGCTGTTGCACGAGGCTTTCAGGTGCCCAGATTTTCTGGAGTGTGGCCATGAAGCTCTTGGATTCTTTTGCGATGTTGCAAGAACGGTTTTCGTCGGTGTTGTCGAAACTGTTCCACAAACGGTGAAGTCCTACCTTACCACCTCTTGCAACTGCGAGGAGCAGAGCAAAACAGCATCCTAGCTGCCAGATGTCAGCCTGAAGGGTACTTTCCCCCTCCTGCTGTTGCTCAGGAGCGAGATACTCGTAGGAAGATTGAGTAGGGTTTGTGTGGGCACCGAATCTGTAGACTTTTGTCTCACCAACATCTGTTATGATGGGCGTCACAATACCTGCTTCTTGGTGCAGAAGGATATTCTGTGGCTTGATGTCCTTATGCTTGATCGAGCGCTTGTGAAGAAACTCCACCCCGGACACAATGCCAATCATGATGTTGTAGATGTGATAATCCGAATTGGCCGAAGAGGAATCGAACCATGTGAACGCACCCTTTCGAGTGGAATCGGTATAAGAAAGAAAGTCCCAGAGCGTGTAGTCTGCCCAAGGTTTCATTATAATAGTGATGGTACCAGGGTCATCCTTTAGCTCGTACGCTTCAACAAGGGCGATGAGATTCTCATGAAAACAAAGCTCCAAGCAACCGAGCTCTCTGAGTACCTTCTTCCGTTCACGCTTGGAAATGACGTTGAAAGTCTTGGCTGCAAACGGTTCATTCGTGTTGCGATCATAAACTTTCCGGACCATCCCATAGCTCCCAGAGACAAAAGGCACAGTGTTGTCAACATTGTAAGGTACGTCATCGAGAGTCGAGTATGGGTGGATGTATCGGGGAAGAGATACCCGATCGTAGTTTTCGACGAACTTGCACATCTGGGCACTGTGTGAAAAGGTGCATCAGTATGTGTGTCGGAGCTTGAAAGCTGCAGGAGCAGATCCCACTCATCGGAATCTTACCCCAGCTGATCGAACTGTTGTTGCATGCGCGAGGCAGGTACCCCAGGTAACCCCCACCACCAGTTTTCCGCCTCCGCCGTTGGGCCAAACCAAGGCGCGAGAATCTCCGGGAAAATCTGGCTCAACCGATCCGCTTTTACCGCATCATAGAGAGTATAACCCGATACTCCATTTGGATGGTTTATCAAGAACATGGACGCATACGCTGCGTTGATGGCCCCGTCATCCCCATCCCGTTGGACGGATGGCTGTGTGCAAAAGGCGAGGAGGCACAGAGCATCGGCGATGGCCGAATTCACACTATCAAGTACCTGGACCACGGCAGAGTTGTCATGCGGACGACCGTCGCAATAGCTGCCAGGCATGAGCTCTCTGAGGAGGCACCGCCCTTCCTTGATCGCATGCAGGACACAGATCTTGCTGAGATCAATCAATGCCGAGTCAGGTGGCGCAGGTGTCGATGCCCAAAGCTCGAGCCGAGTTAGGACGTCTGTAATTTTGGAGCATTCTAGCGAGAGTCTGTGCGATGCCGCGTCTTCGCCGATGGGCCAGGACATTTTGTCTTCGCGGTCGCCTTTTTGCGTTCCACCGGACGCCTTGTGCGCTGGGGAAGAGGAGGACGCCTGGAACGCGCTGCGTGGTTCGCAGAAACAATCGTGCACCAGGGCGGGATAAGGGTCACCCCGCTTCCGACCAGCCACTCACAATGGAAGCAGGGAAAGCTGACGAGGAAACCGCCTTGCCGCAGAAAAACGCCCAACCCTCTCCCTCGCGGATTCCCAGGACCTTTATCACCACACAAATAAATGCAATTATGCGCTGATTTGCTAGTCATATTACATAAATCCCACTGTTTTAGAGTCCTCAGAACTGCAGCTTTCTAGCAGGATAAATTGATGCTTGGTGTACTACTCTCGTGAAGTCCCTACTGCGGCCACTCTCCTCGGCATCGAATCTAGCAACCATCTACCATCTCTATATCCAAAGCCAGCTATACATGAACAGCCATCTCGGGCAATTCTGTACTTGAATGAGTGAGGTACTCGTATTTGTATCTAGGTACCATCCAGGATCGAAAGTCGAAGAGTTAGCTGCCATTCCTCGTTGGCGTGTCGTACCAAATAGCCACAAAGGTGGGAACATCTCGGGAAATTTAGACTTATATCTCTAAGTCTAGACAATCTACCTTACCTACCTAGTCTAATCGCATTTCCCCATTGTGCGATCAGACTGGCTAGCATTGCCGGTAGAAGAGTCCACTTTTCTCCAGCTCAATATACTTAGACATCTGAGGAGACTGAAGATTTTGGATACCACCCAAAGGTTAATGTAAGCGTTCAAAAGCATGAAGTGATTGCAGTACTTTCTTCAACTTGAACTCGACTTGATTCTGATCTTGACTTTTAGACCTAGCTTGTGGCCGTGACACATCACAGCCTGGCCACCAGGTCACGGTGTGGATGAATTGTCCACATATTTATCATGCTGGATTCGTTTTGTTAAGAGTGGATCTCTGCACCGCGCAACAAAAACAGGGACATTCGTGCTAAACAATCTTTGTTACGGCAATGATGAACATCGTGGACATGGAAACTGATAACCGACAGACCGCGGGACATCGCTCGGCTGTTTCCTGACTGAGGGGGAAACCCGTCGTCCTCCAAAGGAAAGAGGATAGAGATCATTTTGTATCTCACTCAAGCAACTTTTCAGCGTCCAGTCTCACGAGTTTTTGCTTGATCCGTTCTGCGCAGTTCGCTAGATACCTATGGACGAAGGTAAAGCTTGTGGGCTGACCTACCTGTCAACTGTCCCGACCGAAAGTCGTCTGTATCTACTTCTTGATAAATATTTTGCATTTCTCGAGGCTTGAGCGTCGTTACGGTGTCATACGCTTGTTCAAGGGGCGGGGCATTGACTACCACTGAAACAACGCGCACTCACTGCGGCCTCTGCGATATCAGGGTTGATGTCTTCACTCTGGTGTAGAAAGGGAGAACTTTATTTGGCTGATAGATCGAGCAGTCAGAAACGAAGCCTGTCCCTGCCGTTGCGAAGGGGTTTATTGTAGGCTACGTGCCATTCCTCCAGAGAGATCGGTGGCAGAAAGCTAGGCCATTGGCGTGATTCAAACTCTTGGTGTAGCTTAACAGGATTACTATTAGGCATAACAAGATTCGTATCCTTAGGCGTGGCAATGAGGTCAACCTAGTGCTGGCCGTGCGCGAGGTGTCGAGATATGACGGACCACAAAGAAGGCGGTGAGTGACTTGGTACATGTACATCCACATGGATTGAGAATTGAAGCAGACCCGGCCCTTCGAGGATTAGAATTGTCAGTCATTCATCGGGTTCTTATACACGCCAGCGTGTTTGTCAGTAGAAATACCACTCTGCCACATGGTCCAGAGAGTAGCTGGATCCCGCGTGGGATTTCCCGTGTCGGACTCCGTCCCCGCTTCAACTCCGCTGAGGGAATGTGATATGTGACAGGGGATTTCCCGCGAGCGGATGCGTCCGTCGTTCTGGATTAGTCCACACACCGGACAGGGCCACCGGTTGAAAGACGCGCATCCCCGGTGCATGAGACCCGGCGCTAAGGAATCGAATCCAAGGATTCCGCAGCTTGTGGTTGGCAGAACAATTCTGTATCGCAATGCCTGCCGGAAGTACTGCCAGCGACGCACCAATTATCTCGTGTGATTTTGCCCGGTCGAGGTGAGGAATTTTGGAGTTTTGGAGTTTCGAGGGTTATTTATATCTTATCCCGCCCCTCACTCGCAGGTGCAGTGGCCCAACCGTCCTAGCTCTTGTTGCACAACATTTTTCAAGGCGGCGATTGAGACTTGGATCGCAACAATGGCGGAACCTCCCGCGAAGATTGTAGGTGCAACACTATGTGGTTGGAATCTTGCGCAATTGGGCTAATGGATGGTATTGCCCTCTAGGCCGCAGATGAGTTCGAAAATGTGGATGCCGAGGAGGAAGTGGTACGTATTCCTGACACTGAGTTCAATTTCGTCACTCTTCGATCATGGCTCTAAACAGAACATTGTCTCCAGTCCCTTGCGACGTCAAAGACCTCGCTGAGAAGCTCTGTCATGCATTATGTGGAGGACAACGGGAGAAGATATCATGCCTTGAGCGCCGGAAGTTAGTATATTGTCGAGGTTGACCTCTTACTCCCAAATCGATCTAACTTCAAACAGAATACTTCCTCCCGAATGACGAGGTAAGTGAAATCTCTCGCACTCAGCTGTAGTAGATGGTGGGTTTTAATCGTATTATGCGAAGCTTGAACTTGAACGCCTCGGTATGTTTCTTTCACAAACGGTTGGCCGTCATTTGCTGACCCTCTATTCTGTGTAGACCTCGAGCACAATCTCTTTCTTTTGACACTCGACAACAAGTTGTGTCTGTGTCCCAAGAGCGAAGGTGCCAAGAGGGTCCTCGATGTCGGGACTGGAACCGGAATCTGGGCTATTGACTTTGGTAAGTCTCTGCGCACGCACAACCTACGACACTCCATCTTGACACCTCAATAGCAGATAGATACCCCGACTCGGAGGTCATCGGTGTTGATCTAAGTCCAGTTGCGCCCGTTTGGTATGTTGAATAGGATAAACATGCTTGCCGTCGCTCCTAAAAGGTAGAGAAGCTTACTATACCGTGACTGAAGGGTCCCCAATAACTGCACCTTCGAGGTCGATGACATCGAAAAAGAATGGGTATGGACAAAGCCTTTCGACTTCATATTCTCCCGCATGCTGGCCGGCAGCTTTGCCGACACCCAAGCTTTCATCCAGAAAGCCTACGAGTGAGTATACCGCCCTGCTAGCGCAATAGACGTACGACTGAACATGTATAGTCATCTCGAACCAGGCGGCTACCTGGAAATGATCGATATGGCCCTCCCAGTCAGCAGCGACGACGGCACGCTGACGGAAGACAACTTCCTGCACAAGATGTCCGTTATGACGGTCGAAGCGGCGAAGAACCTGGGGCGTCCTATCGACTTGGCACCGCATTACAAGGAGATGTTCGAGAAGGCCGGCTTCGAGGACGTGACGTTCAAGAAGTTCAAGTGGCCGAGCAATATCTGGCCGAAAGATCCGAAGTTCAAGGAGATGGGCCGGTGGAACTTTGCTAACATTGATCCGGGATTAGAGGGCTTGACGCTGTTCTTGTTCACGCATGGGCTGAAGATGAGCAAGGAGGAGACGCTGGCTTATTGTTCCGGGGCGAGGAAGGAGATCCGGGACGTCAAGATTCACGCTTACTGGCCACTGTAAGTTGGTTTCGAGCCTGGTTCAATTTGTTCTCATGGCAATACTAACGATTAGCAGGGTTGTCTGCTACGGCAAGAAACCTGAAAGTGCAACGGAGAAGAAGTAGGAAAGAATAAGTGACATTGAGAGGAGTTGAGAGGAGTTGAGAGGAGTTGAGAGGAGTTGAGAGGAGTTGAGAGGAGTTCAGAAGATTCTATAGCGTTCCTAGGTATCGCGATTTCTGTCAGTCTGATATTTGCCGTTGTTTCCCCTTAGAACAGAGCAGATCAACCCCCGAACCTGAAAATTAGGCCAATGACCCTCAAGTTTACGGGATATAGGGGAACAGCGATGCTCAGACTTCAGCAGTGAATGCTTTTGCCCAACCAAAAAGTCTCATAGCCCGTCCCGTTAATATACATTACACGGCAGTCTCTCAATAACGTGATTTGCCGCGAGGCTCTCCTCTCGTGTAGACCTTTATAAGAGTCCTCAAATATCAAGCAAATCCATGGCCGAAGGCCGTTCGACGAACATGTCCCAGAGCTCCTCAAATGGAAGGGGTGCCACAGTGTCGAAGTCTTGCACATGCAAATCGTCCTGTCCGAACGAGTCCACAACAGGAGCCGGTGCGTCATTACTCGTATCCAGCGAGATGGTCGTCTCTGGTGTCCAAACTCCATACTTGATAAGTAATTGCGTCAAAGTCTCGAGAAACTTGGCAGCACTTTGGGAATGTTGTTTGATGCTGTCCAGTTGTCTCAAAACCGTCATCAACTCGGCCAATTGCCGTTCGCGCTCTTCGCCTTGAGGCTGATTGCAACAGAGATCCGTCGCCAGTATGAGCGCCCCCGTGAACATGTGGAAAACCGTGCCTTGAATACGCATGAAGTCGGAGGAGTGGGAGATATGCAGCATGCTCATGTTGCGGTGTGACGCGAGGACGTGCCGCGCTGCCTTCAGGCTGGCTTGTCGCGAGAATGCGTGAAGAGCTTTGCTCGGATGTCCAGAGAGGAATGGAAAGTGGAGCTTGCATCGAACGAGATGAACCATGAAGTTGATTAAAAGCCGCTGCATGGGTATATGCGGATGTGATCTGTCGATTAGTGAAGTCTCGTAAGAATCTGCTATCTCAACTCTGAAGAATGCCGGTAGGCTCTGTATCAGCGACTCCAGCTTCGAATCGAGTGATAGTATCAGCTCGCACGTCGCGTCGTTTGCATTCCGCGGCATCACATCTGATATGCACCGAGCTATTTCCGCGATCTTGAGGCGGTTAAGGTTGTACGACATACTAGTCGGTTCCGATCGTGGCCGCTCTCCGACGTTGGGGTTACCAAGATCGTCGTCATTGATATTTCTCGGGATATTAGTGCCGATGCGGTCGGGCTGGACGAGATATACCGCATCAAATGGTCCTTGATGAGGGGCGAGTTAGGACGTGAAAATCCTAGCCTTCAGAGTGGACGATCTCACCTTCTACCATAGATACCATCCAATCCGTTGACGTTAAGTACCACCAGACTCTCCGCTTCATCTCTTGAGTGACTGGATCTGTTCCCTCTGGACATATAAATCCCCTGCCGCCGGCCGAGTCAAGGAGGTGGAGTCCAAGACTGTGAGACACCGTTACTGCCTCCGCCAACAGGGCGCGGTATCTAGGCGAGAGCGTCTCAATGTGGTTAATGAGGAATTGAAGAACAAGCATGGCCTGTACACCCTCGAGTGTGTGAGTCATTCTTCGACGATGTTGTTCCAAGCAATCCATTGAAGCTCGAACGTAGGTCGCGGATATCCTGAGTCGTCCTTTTAAGATTGGAAGAACTGCCTCGAGATTGCCCTGGAGAGGCTCTAATATGACCGCTATTGCAATGACACTAAGTATTAAGGCCAAGCCACGTGGTGCCGTTGTGTTGGATACGTGGGCTATTTGATAGTATACTTCGTCGATCAAGGTGACGGAATGCGGTTTGTAGATTATATTTTGGAAGTAGCCGATATAGTCAAAGTAAACCTGGAATAGTCTGAGAGCCTCGTGTTTAGGGGGTAGCTGTACCTGGCGAAAATCGGATGACTGCTTGACGGTTGCATCCGATGAAATGGAGATGGAAAGATGGTGCCCCAGTGCATGACTCTGTGAGCAGTTAGTGCGGAGGAGCCATTGGCTTTGCTTCGAAGACGTACTAGAATAGTGTCATCTGCAGACACCTGGCCTAGTGCTACTCCAAAGTTGGAAAGAGTTGACTGAGCGTTTCTCGTCACAGGTATGTCTGCTGCCCTTGCAGGAGATGTATCAACCCCTTTGCCAGAGAATACGCCTGGAGGGGTGTCGGTTGCAGCAATCGCTTCTTTTGCCACGGACTCCGAGTCCAACACAAGGCGGTCACTGTTATCAACGCGTTTAGCACTGATAAGCGCCTCGAGGCGATCTAGTCGAGAGAGTATGCTTGGTATTGTTGACTGGAACGACTCTTCCAGGGGTCGTTTGACTCCCCGGTTGACCGGCGCTAACAGCTGTTCCCTGCATTCGAGTGAGCGAGCAACGCAATTTGCGCACGGCTGTTGTTTATCGCATTTCAGTTTTCTTTGGCGACATGACAAGCATGCTTTCTTCTGCGTGTTCGGCATCATTTTGGGGGTAGTAGCGTGTACACGGGGTTATGAACGAAACCCGCGGAGCCGGTGTTAGAGTCGAGTTTAAAAAGGGTGGGAAGACCCCGGTCTAAAAAGGGAAGACTTATTGTTCGGATTCTCGGAAGCCACGGCTCCACGGCTCCGCGCACACCAAGGATCGACACCAGCACATTCTTGTGTTAAAGCTAGTCCCCTCCAGATACGTACCTTATAGGCACATTAATTCCAGGATCCCCAGGGTCCATGGACTCCACGAGTTGCCGAAGAGTATCTGACCCGTGTTCATATAAAAGGTCGACAGAGATGCCTCCACAAATAGATCTCACGCTCAGTGTTCTCGCTCTTCCCTCTTGTCGGGTATTTACAGTTCGATAAGCGCTATTATAGGTCTCTGTGGTACGCCGCTGTACTTAACTGTCCCATAATTCGAGTATCAGCTCGCTTTTGACTGACGCTACATTCATTACCCTACTGCGAACTGCCCAACAGTGTTCTATCCCTATAGCCATTTTTGCCTCCCCCTCATCGTCTATCGCCCACCCATCAGATCGGTCGATCGTGGACTCCTTGAATCGCCATCGTTTCTCCACGGGATCGTCACCATGGAGGCCATCTTCAACTTCGAGAACTTCCGCCTAGCGCCGCGTATAGACGCCCAAGCTCAAGCTGCCCTGCTCCGTCCGAACCCCAAGCTCGAGCACGCTCTGGCCAATTCAGCCTCCAAGGGCCTCCCGCCCATCAGCATTCTCCCTCTGGCGGGCCAGCATCTGTCCATCCTCACGCAACTCATCGGAGCCAAGTCGGTTCTCGAAGTCGGCACGCTGGGTGGGTACTCGTCCATCTGCTTTGCCGAAGCGGGCGCCAAAGTGACGAGCATCGAGATCAATCCCAAGCACCGCGACGTGGCACTGGAGAATGTGCAAGGCCTTGATGTTGAAGTCCTCCTGGGCTCCGCTACAGACGTGATGCCGAAACTAGTGGAGGAAGGAAGACGGTTTGACTTGGTGTTTATAGATGCGGACTTTGACGGGCAGTGGGAGATGTTTGATTGGGCGGTCAAGCTGACGAGAGAAGGAGGATGTGTGTTTTTGGATGATGTGGTGGCCTCAATGATCAAGGATGGGCATACAGAGGAGGACAGTAAGTCCATCCTAACAAAGATTGGGCAAGATGAGAGGGTCAAAGCCACACTCGTACCGATTGTGGCAAATCACCCGATGCTGCCCACGCCGCTGTTCAATGGCTATGTTTTGGCTATAGTGAAGGGTCAGTAGACTAGGAAGCATTCTCCGGGCCTCAGCATCGCCCAGGATGCTTCCTGTTTAGGCACAACAGCGGCTTAACTGGAGAACCACAGCATCCCAGAAATCTCTCTCCTCGCCGCGCTCGTTTAACCCCGTTAGCAAATCGAAGACTACTTTAGAGTATATCTCACCCATGTCAACCGCGAGTTTTGTAGCTTTGTCCCTAAGTTTGAGCCTCCACATCCGCCTCCACTCGTCATTCACGGGAATATCCTTTGGACGGCCAAGGTCGCCCAGAAGGCGCCACATGCCTATTTCCAAGAGAACACAACCGAGCTGGTAGTGGTCGAAGTATGGTTTGTAGCGGCTTTCTTCCGAGCCAGCAACCTCAGCGAAGTAATCTGGGTGTTGATACAACTCCGCGTCCGTGTTCCACGTCCTGATCTCTTCTGACTTCTGGCCTTGCTTCCCCGACCGTGAGTACTCCCAGCCAAGTAGATATGGGTCGGTGACTGACTTTTCACCGACAGTGAAGAAGACAATATTCTCCGGCCGGATGCCTTTGTGAAGCCAACCACAGTTCTTTGTGGTCAGCAATGTCTCAACAATGCGTAGAGCCAGTTTGAATCGGTCACCGAGCGGGGGCTTCCATATCTCCTGACTAGCATTTTTGGGACGCGATAGGAGCTCGCGCAGAGTACGTGTCCTTCGTTTGGCGCCCAGATGCGTTGTGTCGTACGCAATACCAATCCAGTTCAAGGGGTGTTTGTTAGACCTGGCATCCTCGAAGAATCCCACGGAAGGGAGCACGTTGTGGAGGAAGGTTGGTGAGGAGTTCAACATGGAAACCACATCACTAACACGGCTGATGACCTCGTCCCTTGATATTTGCTTTGGATCATAGCCTTTCCATTCCACGAGGACCTCGATCTCCTGCGAGCTCTCCCTCATAACGTGTCTTGTCGCTTTCCGTGTTGGTTCGTCCGGAAGCTCTTGTTGAACGAGTTCAGGGAAGCACAAGACGAAGTCTAACCTTTTAGCCTCCTTCTGCTCTGGCGATTCGTCTTCGAGCCTCTTCACCAGTTGCTGAGCATGCAGTTCCTGAGAGAGCCTCTGCTCCGTATCCATCGAGCTCGAGATAGACCTTAAGGCTGCCAATGAGACATCCGAAGGTTCTTTCTCAAGGCGTCTCTTCAGAGCGCTTACCGCAGATTCATGCATGAGGACCCAGAACTTGGGCATAGTGAGGTTGAATAGGGCCTGCACATCCTTCTCAAATTGCGCAACAGCCTCGGTCAAGTCGTGTTTGTCCTTTGCAGACCACGTTAGCTTTTGCTTGATTGCCACGTTCTTTATCGAGGCCCTCCGTGACAAAAGAGTCGTATTTGCCCGTTGCAGAGTTGGAGATCTGGTCGGTATTGTGTCGTTCTCGAAACACTCTGCCTCGTTGGATTGCTGCAGCTCCAGGCTCGGGGTCTCGGTTGACTGGTTTTCGACATTGTACTTTGCAAGGATGCTTCTTGCACGCTCGATGTGGTCTCGTGCAATCACAAGGCGCTGATCTGCCAACTGTTTCCACGATGGCGAGGAATCTGTTACCGCCCCGGGGCCAGAGACCGCTTTCTTGTCCTCTTCCACAATAAGATTGTGGACTTTGCCAAACGACCAGAGATAAGCTATCGTTTCCTCGAGTCTCAGATCCAAGTCGACCATATCCTTCTCAATCTGTCTGTAGGACCGGATAAACCGGTGCACCTGTTGACTGCCATGGATACAGGTCTCGAAGGAGCCGAGAACGCCGACGATCTCAAGGCCAGACATCGTCACAACGTATTCCAGGCTCTGTATTCGGGTTAGAAATCCAGCGTCGTGGAACTATGGAAGAAACTCTATCAAAGAGGGTTCTGAAGCGTTTGATCTTACTCTAGAAAGGTGGTTTCCCCTGATCTTTTCAAGTCAAGTCTCCTGAATAGCACATAACCTCACTGTGGTAGACAATCAAGCGCTAGGTTGACCACGAGGTTGAAATGGCGAAGATGGCGGAGCACGCCCTTGTGCAACCCGAACCAGCAGATTGTGGCGTTCTGTCACGAAGGCGCCCATCCCGCCTGCTGCAGCTATGGTTGGTTGAATTTGTGATGGTCAGTTGTCACAGACATATCCGCATGAGACATTACTTCAGCTCCGGGTCCTTGCAAGTTGCCCCGCGCCTCTAGTCCCAAAAGTAATGAATGGTATTTACATTTACGCGAGTGCATGTGAAATCGGCCCAAGCTGTTAACTTCCGGTTCTACTTCCGCTCGTATCTGCTGCATCACCTTTTGTCAGTCTAACCAAGCTTTAGGTCCTGTTTGCACTCATGCCGGGAGCTCAGGATGGAAGCCTGCTGTCGAGTATCTGGGCCTCGGATCCGGCCATATGGACGCCAAGCTCTGTGTCCGAATCACTTTCAGGCGTGGAACCAAACCCGCCGAACCTACTAGGCTTGCTAGACATTGAAGCCCTTGCCAAACTGCAGAATGTATTAAGCAGCGGTACCGGCACGGGTCATTCTCTCGGGTTGACAGGATCCGGCCTTGGTTGTCTACAGCTCGGAGGAGGTCGCTCTTTTTCGGTCCGTCGGGTGATGTCGAGTATTGTGACGCTGTTGCTCGACTCCTTTGACGAAACGTTCGATAGGAAGACGAACCGCTTCGTGGTCATTAAGCAGCCTCGTCTAATCAACCACGATTTCGAAACCGAGGACGACTTTCCGGCCAGATTGACCGCGGTGATGATGGAGCTCAAGATTATGTTTCACGATCCCATACGGAAGCATAAGAATATCGTCCATATGCATAGCTTTGTATGGGACACTCAGGACGACCCTACTGTTATAGCGCCTTCTCTTCTCATGGAATATGCTGATCTTGGCACCCTGGCCGACTTCCAAGCCGGAAGAAGAGAGCCACATACTTTGGATACGAAGATGACTATTTCCTTCGATATCGCTACAGGATTGTCCTTCCTGCATAGATGTGGTATTATTCACGGCGATGTCAAATCAGAGTTAGTGTTCTCCGCCTGCGGAGACTCGCCAACCAATTTGCTCAGCTGATCCCGGCAGTAATATTTTGCTCTTTCGAGACAACGCCCGTTTAGTCGGCCTCTGTGCTAAGATTTCAGACTTTGGTATGGCGCTCCGTTCAGCAACTCGAAGTACAGCGGCACTAATCTTGTCTACCCAGGTTTCTCTCTTATCGAAGCTTTCGACGGGGACGATTCTCGGAAACAACGACTTCCAATGGGCACCAAGGAGTGGAGAGCTCCAGAAATCGATAGGAAGCAGCAGTGGGCCGATACACTCGGTCTACGACAAACTGACATATACTCCTACGGCTTGCTGTTTTGGAAGGTCATGGCTGATGGTGAAGACCCATGGGAGCTCCTTGACAGATTGTCCTTAGCCTCGACTGGCAGCAACTTGGCTACCGAGTCACGTTCAGATGGATTACGCACATTCCTGGGTTTGAAGTTGGACGGTGATCTTCTTTATGCTCGTGCACTCGAAATACTTCCGTCGATCGAGACATATAGCGGAACACTGGCTCGTGTCTTCGAGAAAACCATTCGATCTGATCCTAAGGACAGGGCGACGTCGTTCTCTGAGGTGATCGAGGTGCTACCTAAAGATTCAGTCTCTCAGATGGAGTCGTAAGTATCAATCGCCACCGAGTGATGTCTAGGTGATAACGAGAGCCACAGGGATCCTCCCCCTCAACCACTGAGAAAGGGCGACTTTGGCATTGAGAAACCCAATGTACGAGGCGATAGGTCATAAAATCCCCAACTTACCAACATCTAACACATTTTTCCAGTTTGCTTCATATATATGGGCTCTTCGAAGCGCCCCGTCGAGCTTCAGGGCTTTCGTCTCCTACCAACTCGGCCAGAAGGCGAGCCATGCCAAAACCCTCAGCGAGAGAGGCTGGGCTTCTCTAGCCCTAGGCATCTGTTACTTACAAGATTTTCACATTTCCCACAATGATGTCGAGTCACAAAGTACGAGCGACCCAGTGGGAAAGGCATTCGATCACATTGCTTCGGCTGCAGGGTTTGGAAACGCTCCAGCTCAGAGCGTTATTTCAAGACTCATTGAAAAGGTTACGCAGGATAGTGGGCCTACGAGTACCCGATATCCACTGGAAGAGTGGCTTGTCAATGCAATGAGCCAAGGATCTGCGAGAGCTAGGACGGAGTTTAGGCGTCAATTCCCAAGCACGTACGATCGCGTCAAGAAGGCTATTGAAGACGGCCGGGAGGAAATCCGTCACAAGCTGAACTCGGTTGACTCATGGCCACCCTCGGAAGACCTGCTAAAATGCCTCGAAACATTAAAGCTTAAGCCAGAAGCCATGCTGGCTCAGGGTGGAATTTCCAGGTCGCATTTTGGAGCCTTCATTGGGGCACTCAATATTTGCGAGGACATCGGCACATCTACTGATCCAGGGGCCCATTGTTCAGGACCAAGCATGCTTCACTACGCAGCCCTAGGCGGGAGCCAGGAGAGCGCCCAATATCTTCTAGAAGCTGGGGCGGATGCGGGAGTGCAGACCGAGTACGGTGTTACTCCTCTCCACCTTTCGATTCTGTCTCATTGTCCGGAACTCATTATACCAATCCTGACATCTCATGGCGCAGATCCAAATGTCATCTGCACCTCTTCAAAAGGTTGGCCATTTGAATATGCATCCTATTTTGCCCCACACGGGACTCCCTTGCACTTGGCAGTCCGCTGCGAGGACATCGAAGCAGCCAAGCTGCTGCTAGACGCTGGGGCAGATCCCAACCTGAAAGACACGAGGGGAATCTCGGCACTGGAGGAAGCTTTACGCCTTCATTCAACTGAGCTGTTTGATATTATCTTGCCTTACGCTGTGAGGAATGAGGAGAACGTTCCCTACATAGACGAACTCTACGGACCCCTGGCTGGACGTCTCGTCTTCCCAATGCAGAAACACATATACTGGCATGGCTATCCGCCGGATACAGATTTTCTCCAACATGCCATTGTTCTTCTGAAACAACATGGTCTTAGCTTTGACTACCGTGGGCTTCTCCTCGCCGCGATCGAGGCAGACAACGCAGAAGTGGCAGATATTTGCGTTCGAGAGCTGAGCTTGGGACATGAACATGGGAAGTTGATTCGACCTTATCGAAGTCGGAGACGATACACACCTACTAGTGACGATAATGTCACGATAATTGACTTTCAACTGTCTCCCGATCTGGGACACGTCTTGTCCGCTGGAATTTCGGCATGCAGCGCGGAGCTTGTGGAAGTGATTCTCCGTTATGTTCCGAAGCCGGTCTCAAGTCACGACCCGGTGGGTATACCGGTGTTCAATGCTGTTGGTGTACGGCCATTCACGTCCAAGAGTGACGCTTTCAGAATCGTGGATGCGCTCACAGACGCGGGTGCCCAAATGTCTGTTGTGGACGAGTTTGGCCACGGTGCGCTGCGTACTGCTGTGTTCACAAACAACTACCATATCGTCGATGCATTGCTTAGGCACGAGCCCGAACTTCAAGATGTTGAGAACGCCCTGAGTTGTTGTATTGCTGAAGGAAGCTCTAGAGTGGCCGAAATGATGATCAATCGAATAATCAGCAAGCGGCCAGAGGTACTTGTGACACCGCTGCCTAAGCCCGGGGGGTTTCTCTCTGTCAACAACCTGCCAACAGGGACTCGAGATACTAATTTTCTACGACTTGTCTGTGATACGTGGGAGTTTGGAAGAGATGACGACATCAATGAACGGATTCTACGATTCATGATTGCGAAAACCCGCACACAGCCTGGGGGTGAGTCCGCTCTGAGGGAAAGACTTGACGAATTCGCTCATCCTCCGTTTCGAAACACACCACTGCATCACGCAGCATCAAAAGGAAATGTCCGGGCTGCTAGACTGCTTGTGAATGCGGGAGCTCAGGTGAACTTATGTCACCAACAAGAATGGAACGACTCCGGACTTTCAGACATCCTTGGTAACGTTAGCTCCGCCCCTGATATTGATCTCAGCTTTCTGAACCTAGAACCAATCCTGGCACCTACCAACCGAGGCCCCTCGCCTCTAGACTGTGCATCCTACAGGCATTGGGACGATGACATATACCAATACATGGGCGAGCATCGAGAACTTATTAAAGAGCTCCAGCAAGCTGGAGGAACGCAAAAAGAGGAAGCAGAGTATGCCAAACGAACCAGCGAGGTTATGGAATATCTACGATCGAAGGGCGGTCAACTTAAATCGGAGATATATGGATATTCTGAAGCGACAACAAACCCGGAGGCCGCTCGCGCAACTGCTAGAGACAGACTTAAGCGAAGAATGGAATACCATCCACCTTCAACCACCTCGCAGAGAATTATGGACCTTTTTGGGGCCGCCTGCGGCCTACCCTCTGCACAACTGACCATGCCAGCACATCAGAATCTTCTCACAAAGCCAGACGCGACAAGACCGCGCTTTTCGAGCGTCGTCGCTGAGACAACGACAAAATTCAGGGGCTTGCTTGAGACCCATGCATGGGTCCAAGAGGAGTTGCAGTTCAAAACCAAACTCGAGGAGATGCTGAGCCAGTACGAGACCTGGGCCGCGCGCAACAATGTAGCGAGCGGCAATCTTGATGTCATCCAGGAGGTTCCGCCCGGGCCACAAAGCGTCGTTCTCGCAGCAGCTCTGACGTGCTGCTTCGGCGAGATAGCCCGGACGCTGGAGTTGATACAGGAATTCCTGTCATCGTCATGTCCACGGACGAGGAGAGAGTAAGTGACACCTGTACTTCTGTCCCAGCCATTGAACCGTTCTTGCACCCTCCGCCTCCTTGAGACAGAGCTAAAATTGGCAACTAGCCATCACTTGGGATTTCGAAACCTGATCCTAGATATGCGACGAGTTATGGACTTGCTCACCGATAGAGACGAGAGTCTCAGAAGCCTAAGCGACTCCTCGATTGCAGAGTTTGAGGCTACCACAGAGATAAGCATCGCTGACGTCAATGAAGATGGAACGCTGAAAGGGATGTCGTGATCCTAGGGAAGAGACCTATAGATATCCATGCATGCTAGAGGGGCGTGGACCACATGGTCTACAACTAGAAGTCATCACTTGTACCATTTGTTAGGTGCTTCTTATCTAGTACCGTGAATCAGTACCTGACTCTCGTTCAAGCCGTTTGACTATGCCGTGAGGCCACAATATGGTCACTTTGAGTAGTCACGGGTTTGATATATTCAAGTTGCTCCAAGGAATGGGTTCCACGAACGAAACTCTTTTCAGTCGTCGCATATGGACAATCACGTCGCACAATTCGATGGTCGCCAGTTGTCGACGTTGCTCAAATGTATATATAGACTTAGAGCAGCAAGCTTACGAGCTTCCACAGGCTGGTACACCACAGGGAATATCATTACTCTACATCTACAGTTACACAGCCAAAACCCAACCTTTCGCCACACTCAATATGTGCAACTTGGTTCTCGAGCCCAAGATCTGCAGGTGCAGCAACAACACAAACTGTCCGTATCGCGTGACCCCGAGTGAAAAGCAATGGCCGGGCCACCTCACCGACGAGGTGAACCGCAGGGCCGTGATGTTCTGCAACGACGCCATACTCCGAATGGACCAACAGGGGTACATTGGGCTGGAGTGGTCCGAAATCGACCTGAACCTGGGTTCCGTCTTCTTCACAGTGCCCAACTGTCCTAACCTGCAGGGCTTCGAGTTTGCGGACGCGATCACCTCGTCGCCGGTCTTGTGCCAGGTGTGCCTGAGCAACGGCTGCTATCAACACCTGACGGAGTCGTTGGACGATCCGTACTGGAAGTCGGACGGGCCCAGCAACCTCAGTTCGAGGGAGATGGCCCAGATGAAGCAGGCGAGAAGCCGTGCTTCTTCTGGGGCTTCGACGGTTCGGCCTTCGATGGAAACCGTGCGGGAAAGTGAGGCGGGGGTGTCCTCCAAGCCGTCCTCTTCCAAGTCGTCGTCGTCCAAGTCGTCTTCCCCTAAGTCGTCCTCTTCTAAGAGTTCTTCTAAGAAGCCGAAGAAGTCGTAGCCTTCTGATATTCAACAACGAGGCTACCGCTTCTGGCAGGAAAGCCACCGGCGCGTTGACATGAAAAAGCGACACGTCGGCGGGCGGGAGCTTGCGAGCAAAGTTGAAGAGATTCGGACGTGGAAAGAATACGTAACGGGAGCTGAGTTACAGTGGCTCATGCATGGGTCGATCAGAGGACGTTGATGTTGTCTCCATCTCTAGTAAGATCATAGGAAGGACGGGACATTTGGGCGAGCCATTCCAGATTAAGTGTGCAGACCACCACATAATCAAGCACATTCCATCATATCATTAGTCTTAATCGTTGCCCAATCCTTAACAGGACATCTCAAGGGGTGAAAACAACTGTAGCCCCAGATTCCGGACGCGAAGCAGCAAGTTCAATCGCCTTCTCAAATTCCTCCAGCTTGAACCTGCCGATGATCTCATTACCACCCTTCTTCCCCAGAGGCAGCACACCCGCCTCAGCAAGCTTGATCAGCGACCTCACATCCTCCCTCTCGTACATGTACTGGCCCCTGATGGTGAGATTATTCCACATAGCATACGAGTACGGCACCGCGATATCCCCGGGTATGATACCCATAAGCGACACCCGACCGTACTGCCTAACCGCCATGATGGCGCTGCGCACGTGCGTACTCTGCGCGGCCTGGAAGGGCGAGATGTCAATGTACGCGTCCACGGGGCCGCCGAACTGCTCCTTCAGCGCGGCCGCGTCCTTCTCGACGTCGCCCGTGCTGACCACGATCTTGACCCGCCCCGCCGGGTGTGTCGCCCGGATCCGCTCCATGACCGCCCTGTTGCGGCTGTAGGCGACGACGCGCGCCCCCATCGCGACGGCGACCTGCACGGCGCCGCCGCTGAAGCTGCCCGTGGCGGGCGCCACGATGACCGTCTCGCCGGGCTTGAGGCCGATGCCGCGCAGGCCGCCGTAGGCGACCACCTGCCGGGACAGCGCGAGAAGGTCCTCGGGGGAGTAGCCCAGCCCGCCGGAGGCGGGGCTGCCGCACAGAAGGGCCTCGTCGAGGGGGTGGCAGTTCTCGAGCGGCGCGCGGCAGTACTCGGCGAGCGTGGCGTGGGGCCAGTTGTCGGCGGCGAACTTCTTGCTGGCGGGCGTGGGGCCGTCGAAGGTGCCCCAGAGGATCTGCACGTTGGGGTCGTCGCGCGCGCGCACGAAGGATTCCGTCAGCACGAGCTGGCCTTCGGTCAGGGAGGTGGTGTCAGGGCCTACGGCGGCGACGCGGCCGACCGCCCGGCCGCCGGGGATGAGGTTCTTGGGGAAGGTGAAGACGCGGCCGGAGAGGATGTGTGGGAGTCCTGGGTCTGCGGCTGTGGCGAGGATCTTGATGACGACGCTGCCGGCTATGGCTGCGGGTACGGGGAGGGTCTTGAGCTGGAGGGGCTTGCCGGCTTCCTCACAGACGAGGGCTTTCATTGTGGGTGGGATGCGGATTGGAGCCATTCTTTCTGATGATGTGCTGAGATTTATGTCAAGTCGTCAAGATAAATCCGTAGTTGTTCTTGTTGTTCTCTTCTTGTTATCGAGGACAGTTGGTTGTGATGACATTGTTGAGCCCCAAGACGGCATCTTATATACCTGATCATTGTGGAGATTCGGTCTCCTAGAGTCGGAGTTAGCCTTGTGATCGCCCTGATCATGAAAAGTGCTGAACTGTGGGTATGAGTCTGTTGTGAGGTCATGAAATGTGCCGATGTCGTCTCGCGTTGAAGGTTTGTCATTATGTCCGAGCTCGGATTTAGCGCTTCAAGGCTGTTCGATATTGAATTAGTGCCGAAAGGGGGAAAGCGCCGTTAAATGAATACGGTCTGAGGTTAGCGTCGAGATAGAGGATCCACTTTGTGTATATTGTCCAATCAAGTACGACTGGTATTCAGGTCATGGACATGATCTCAACCTTCAATCATTCCACCTCGAACCTCAGCTCTTCCGTCCACTTCGAGCTCATCTGCCATCAGGATACTGGCGCGCAGTGATAATTGGTCCAGGGTTTTGAGGTCATTACAGCTCGCGTCCGGCAGTAGCCTTTATCCCCATACGCCTGGCCAGCACACCTGGCTGTGCTTCACCATCACCACTGCCCTGACCACCCAAGTCCGACGGCCTATACGACATCACTGTCCATTGACGGACGGTACTAGACTCTTTTGAGCGTAGGGGGTCCAACACCACCTGTCGTTCACTCAGAGGCCTTGCAATGCCACCCGATGTGTCATCAAGGGTTACTACCCGTAAACGGAAACCTCACGCCAAGTCTCGCGGCGGCTGTCGGAATTGCAAGATTCGTCGAATAAAGGTACTTACCTTGCTAGATTTGAGCAAGTGAGGATCAGTCAAGGTTCTGATGTTATACATTAGTGCGACGAAGCGAAACCACTGTGCAGGAAATGCAAGTCCTTTGGCGTATCGTGCACCTATGACCGGATATCATCCGAGCTTCAGCCATTCGAGGAGGCTGCGTTCAGTGTCAACGCAACACTCAGCACTGCTGTATCTTTGAATCAAACTTTATTGGGGCTGTTAAATGACAACCTTCGGCAACAGTCTTCTGGGAGTCCTGCAGTTAGGCTAGATGACTTCGACCTCGGCCTACTGAATACATTCCACACGCGGAGTGTTATCACCCTCGGCATCCAGAGTACGCGTCACATCTATCAACAAGAGGGCCTGAGGCTGGCAATAAAGGTATCTTTATGTCTAGCGTGGCTCGTATAGCGTGTTAAGCGGCAATTAGCTGACACTTGCTCTAGCACCCTTTTCTAATGCACATCGCACTTGCACTTACTATGATTCACAGCAGATCAGAGGACTTTTCCGCTAAACAGACCCCCCGGGAGGTTTATCACTGGTATCAAGGTACCGTACAGTTCAACAGGAAGCTGGCCGACCCACACGTGACATCCTCGGAACGAGATGCCATCTGGATGGCAGCAGCCATGTTAGGCTGCACCGCCTTGGCGCACCTGGACTCCGTCGAACCCGAACAGTCATGGCCTCTAAAACCTCCGTCGCCTACGGATCTGGACTGGCTCAAGTTGAGCACCGGCAAGAAACAAGCCTGGGTCATCGCCGACCTATCCAGACCGGACAGTACGTTGCGCTCCTTATTCACGCAGACGGCCATGGACGATTTCTTCATCAAGACTACGGACCACCAAGCTTTTACAGCGCTACCGCGTGAGATGGCCGATCTATGCAAGCTAGGCTCCTCCTCAACGCCGGAGAACAACCCCTATTACGTTGCTGGGGCCTGTCTAGGTCGCTTGGTACCGGTCAAGAGTTGCCAAGACAACATCCTCAAGTTCTTCACGTTCTTGGGCCAGATGACGCCAGATTTCCAACAGCTGCTCGAGATACGGGACCCGCGGGCCATCCTAATGATGTTGTGGTACCAGACACTACTCGGTGCTGGCAAGGACGTGCAATGGTACACGAAAAAGCGCACCCTTGTCGAGACCGAGGCCATGATATACTATCTCGAAAGGTATCACAGCCGTATCCCGAATATGGATAAGCTTCTCGAGTATCCTAGGCGTGTAAGGTTTGGGAGCCGACACGAGGCCCTGGCGGGCTCGAAGAGAGAGCTTGCGATGGCTTCGTATGAGTTTAGAAGAGGGTGATTACCGCGGAGAACATCTGCTGCAGCCGGATATGTCAGTTTCTATTGCGGCCTGGCCATGATTGCAAGGGATTTTATTTAGAGATCACTCAGGGACGATGCGATCAGCGTGACAAGAATTTTTGTCCGAGGAGATCACGACGACACCATCTATCTTGATTTGACTGACAACAAACTGGAGCGGCGTACATATTTCATCTCCCGGAAATTAAACGAGTGACCAAGAGAAGCGAGTGTATAGGGTGATCTAAGGCAAACTGTATGTCTAAATGTCCCTAATGGTCCTCAGTTAGACCATGAACAGAACTCAGAGCAGGAGCAAGCAAAATCGAAAGAGACATAGACAGCTGACGGCATTTCTGAACCCAAAACTTTTCAACTCAACATCCCTTGCACACTAAACCCCGTTGTGACCCCAAGGTCCCAGCTTCTTGTCCTCCCCATGCGGCTGATACGAAGCAGCATGCGCCTCGCGAACCCGACGAGCACTCTCCTGCACGACCCTGGCGAGCCGCCCTGCCGTGCAAGAAGACCTCTGCACGTACCTCTCCCTCAACCCGGGCAGGTACTCGACGTCCCCGACGCAGTAGCTCAGCGTCTCGGGCGCCAGCGGCCGGACGGAGAAGATGCTCGTGGCGGCGTCCATGAGGGCCGACCCTTGCTGCTTGACCCGGGCCCAGCGGGAGGCTTCGAGGTAGCCGAGGTCGAGGTCCCGCTGGACGCTGACGTTCAGCCCGCGCAGGTAGGTCTTGGGCCCGAACCGGGTAGCGTTCTCGAGGAGCTGGATGTCGGTCACGCCGGCTAGGCCGACGCCGAAGAGGGCGTGCAGGGCGTCGGCGTCGTTGCGGACGTCCCAGAGGTATTTGGGGATGTTGGGGTTTTCGAATATGGAGCGCAGGGTTGTTGGGGGATGGGTGGAGGAGGTGGTGGTGAAGGCTGTTGATCCGAGGGTCTGGACGTCGATGATGGCTACTGTCTGCTGGGGGTGGAGGAGGATGGTTATCAGTGTTAGGGTGCCGTGACGGCAGAGATTCTGGCCTTCGAGATCGACGTAGAGGCTGCTCGAGTCGTCGATGGACGAGAGGAAGGGAATGAGGTCCGCAGTAGTGGATATCACCTTCACCGTGGTATGGGGCGATACGGAGGACGAGGACATATTCGCTGAGATCTGTAAGTGTAGTATTGCTTGTAAGATAACGCGTGTGCAAGGAGAGAGAGAGGGGAAATAGTAAGAGTATTAGGGAGACTACGGGACACATATAGACAGATCTGAGTTTGTGTCCCGCACCCTCGAGCACATTGTTGGACACTGAAGGCCAATGACATTGCAATCCAAGGACGGCGTTATGGGGCGTGACGATGGGCCTCCGGCGTTTTCTTGGCTACGTTGCGGTGTGGCGTCTGTAGGTCTAGGGGTATGTCAGCCCCAGCAATGGGGATCCTGGGGACGCGCCGAACGACGAGGTAAGATACGTACGCAAGGATAATACGTCCTAAAACATGAAGGCCAACTTGACCAACCTGGTAGAGAACGATATATCTTAACGTTATACAGAATTCAAATTATTGTAACGACAGTACATAAGGTACCCAGAGAAAACCTAAACCCAAGAGTAGGAGACGGATAGGACTAGCGATCAACCTAAAGCAAAACAGACCAATGAGAATAAGGAGAGCAGAGAAAAGGGCACCACAGGAAACCACACACTTCATAAGCAACGCGGTATAAATCCACAGCGCAAGAAAAGGGAACCGCACACATCCCCAAAGTCCAGAACTAGATTCAACATACATCAAGGGAAATGCCCCGTCTTCCTAGCCTCCAACTCCCGCCTAGCAGCCTGCTCCGCCGCCATCTGCCGCAGGTACGCCTCCCGCCCAAACACGTTCCGGAACTCGGGCGTGGCCACGCCCTCCCTGTGCAGCTCCTCCGACACCGTCCGGCTGTCGCTCCAGGCGGTGCCGAAGGGGCCCCATCCTGGTTGTGGAGTGGTACCGCCGAACTCGCCGGCGGCGAGGCCGCCGCTGGTGTCGAGGTGGAGCGCGGGCAGCACGTTGAGGTTGGTCGTGGGTGTCTGGGCGCGCAGGACGGAGGCCGACTCGGCGACTTGGGGGAAGGGGGTGGCGGAGGAGGCGTATTTGGCGAAGGTGCCGGAGAGGGCGGCCAGGCGGGGGCTGTTGGGCGTGCTGGGGGTGGGGGTTATGCTCGGGGTTATGGGGTTGGGGTTGCGGAAGAGGAGGCCGCGGGCGGGGGGGGGCGGGGTTGGTGCTGAGGGGGTTGGTTAGTGAGTGAGGAGACGGGGGAAGGGGTGTGTTGGGGGAGGGGAGGGGAGGGTGGACGTACCGGCTGTCCAGGGGGGGACGGTGTTTTCGGGTGGTTTGTGTTGGCTGAGGGCGCTTGGATCCGGGGTGCGAGACGGTGTCGGCAGGAGCCAGCCTGGATGGCCTGCGGCTTGGGTGCGGCGCTGTTCGTTGGCTTGGAGGTCGTTCTGGATTCTTTCGGTCACCCGCTCCAGTTTACAGGCGTCCTCCTGGGCTTTTGCCTCGTCGGAGTTCATGTTGAGGATGCTGAGGAAGGTGTCGACAAGTGTTCGGATCATTGGTTCTGCGCGGAGGAGTTCCTTCGTCGCCATGCGCTTCATGGTCTGGCTCTTCTTCTTGTTGCGGCCGCGCGGGATGGTTTGTAACTCGCCGGTCCACAGGAGCTCGTCGACGAACACGTTGTCCTCTGACAGGTAGAACTTGGCCTTGGTGAGGTGGTTGAGATCGAGCTGGAGATAGTTGCGGACCCGGTCGATGTCATCGTTGACTTCTTCTGTCAGTGCGGCGGCCCCTATCAGGTTGTTCCGAATGCGCTCCAGCGTGTCAAGGATGTCGGTGATGACGCGCTCAAACGTCTCTTCGATTTTGGTGTACAGTGGTCCGCCGTAATGCTCGTAAATCCGCCTTCTTGCAACCGGGGCTTGCTGAACGTAGTCCACTACCAAACTCTGTGTGCAGCGGATTTCACGTAGAAGGTGGTGATGCAGTTCTCTGTAGCTCCGGATCAGCTCGTTGAGCTCCTGGCCCATCTGGTAGAAGAGTCTGCGAATATATCCGGTCATATCGACGAGCGGCTGTGGGGAGGGTATCTCTCCTCTCTGGACCGCTTCGGCGATACCCCTATTCTCGCTGTCTATCTTCTGCGCCTTTTCTATCTCCGTTGAGTTGGCGTCCAGAAAAAAGTTGTGTAATGAAAGTGTATGGCTGTGTATATCGTCGACAATCTTCTCAAATACCTTGTTGCGAGACGGCCAGACCCGACACTCGTGATGGAATCGCTTACGGACCCAGATGTGCTCCATCCTCTCATGCAACAGTTCGCGGCAGTAAGAGTGAAGCAGTCCATGGCCAAGCTGACGCAGGTATCCCAAGGCTACTTCGAGCCACTCGCCGTGGGACTTGCCAAATACACGCCTTAAGTCCTTGCTGCGTGTATATCCCCGCTTAAGGACCGTCAGAGATCCACTGTCCGGGTGCATTTTCAAAGATTGGTGGCCATATTTGGCAAACTCATAACTCCAGAAGCTCCCGTCGAAAAATCTGGTGTAAGTATTGACGGGTAATAGAGTCGAAAAATTGTCGACAGAGAGGGGAGGGTCGACTAGAATTGATGCATTTTCCACATGTGGTTTGATCCTGTTCGGCCAGTTACCAAGCTGTAATGCTATAGGCATCAAGGTGTGGTGGGTATATAGAAGACCGAAATGACTGAATGCGGAGTCTATACTGCCGCCAAACAGCTATGGTTTGTTGACCAGCGTGAGTAAGTATATGGACACCAATTCGTCATCGTCAAAGGGTGAGAACCTACCGCGTTCTCAAACGAGTACCCACATTCCTGCACCGGTTCTTCTTCATAGAATGGCTCGTATTTGCTTTCAAGTTCGTCCCCTAGATCTCTGAGAGCTGCTAAGAGGTTATTTGGCACGCCATACAGCGGCGAAGAGATGTCGTGATAGTCGATACTAGCCAAGTTGAGAAGAATGGTCATGGCTTTTTGCGCTGCATGCTGAGGACTAGTTAGCTTCTTGATAACGATTAGCCCCTTTAGCAACCGATGCTTCTACTTACGGCCAGTTCGTGAAGCATTGTGGCTGCTACCATGAGCGTGCAGCTCGCTTTCTCCTTTTCTGTCAACTCTGGTGTGAGCAGCGGCCACAGCATTTCTGCTCCAATACGGATATGGACAGCAGCGAACACAGGATCGTCCACGCAGACTTCTGTAGTCACACCCCACGTGACGTTGTCCATAGGCGTTCCCTTGGTCCAGTCCTCTGAACATGAAAATAAGCTGAGTCGTAGGCGCTGAGTGAGAAACTCGGCTACGGCTCGAGGGAGGTCATATCCATAGTGGTCGATCTTGCGAATGTGACTTGCTCCCACCTGCCCTGGTTGACTCGCTGCGGACTGGTCAGAGTCGGACTGGCCAGAGTGGAAATGCGCCGTAAAGGATACCCAGTTTGTCTCGAGCTCGCTCGTGGCCCCGAAGAGGAGACGTGACGAATCGATCTTTCTTCTACTTTTGGCATTCAGTAAGGCTAGCCAGTACGGGTGATTCGCGTTGAGAATGCGAGTAACAAGCTGGAAGGCCGGTTGGAGGGCGGTCCAGACATCCTCATCCTTGCTTATTTATTAGCATGGCTAACTCAGCCGCAATCAGGTTTGTGACCCAGCTCGGGCGTCACTTACTTGCGCGCACCACTCGCCTCGGTTACCTTGAAGATTATAAAGGTATCGAGGTTCGTCCTCCACATCACCACGGTCTACTGGGCTAGTCCAAAGCTCCCGTCTAAGAAGACTAGCTATGTGTCAATAGCCATATGGAAACACGAGTATGCTTGGCCAGACTTACGGATGCAGCGAGCCGTAAAGGTCATATTTGACGGAAGTCGCATCGAGAGTGTGAGCGTCGTGAGCAATTCTCTGGAAGTCATATATCAGGTGCACATTCTCCATATGCGTAAGAGGAGCAAATGACAGGAAACGCTCACCTCGTCGGTCGTGGTGTCAAGGAAGGCTGTCTGTTGCACGGCTTCGTCCTGCTCGAGCATATCTTGCAGTTGCAGAAAGGCCTCAATCTGCTCTGCGTTTCCCGTCTGAGCCGCGAGCAGTGATTTGAGGTACTCCGACGAAGATGCCATATTGTTAGGATCAGCACCCTGTAGAAACGACCTCACATCATCAATGGTGATAAAGTTCTTTATTCCGGTAGACATCTGTTGCGCGTGAGTGAGCTGCACCTGTCTGGTCGTAGAACTGGTCGGGGACATGCGCGAGCGGCCGTTGAGCTGATCGGGATGGATGCCGAACCGTTTAGCATAAGGGGTAGGGTTTTTGAGGCTGTCTTTGGGGAGGAGAGCCGGCCGCTGCTTGTCCAACGCGGGGACCTCGACCCATTCTGTCGCGGTGCCGTCCTCGTCAAACTTGTAGTGCTCGTCGTTCCATTCCGGGTCGCACCAGTAGGGGATCCAGCGCACGTACGTCTTGACTCCGTTCAACGGGATTCTTTGAGGCGTAGGCCGCACAGGGGGAGGAGGAGGAGGAGGAGGAGGAGCAGAACCTGAGGCAGAGGTAGCAGGGGCCGGAGGTCGTGGTATCGGCTTCCTTTCACCGAGAGCGTCAAGCGCTTCCTGTGCGGTAATGAAGTCGACACCAACTGTTGACCAGTCGGCTGCATCGCTGGAACTACTATCATCGTCTGATGAAGTCGTGTGGGAGGGGGCTTCTGAATGCTTAGGCGTGCTTGACGAGCTATCGTCGGCCATAGAGACATCCTCGTCCTGCATCTGAGCTACCGGAGCTGGACCGGGCGGAGGATTAGGGGCAGCCATGCTAGAATTTGATGTTGAAGTCTGTTACTCTCGTGAATCTTGTGAAGGCCAGGACGTGAAGCGATAGTATAACGAAAGATGGCATTGAGAAGGCCCCAAGGCACATATTACCTAGGCTAGTTTATGACAGCCCAGCTGCCCTCGGAACCTCGACTCGAGGTTCAACAACCGGCTTCTTTGTCAACATGGACAAAGACCTTCCTGAACTCGGTATTCTCCACTTGCAGAAGCACCGTGTATGAATACAGCCAATTCCCTTGGCTTCAATTACAGTCATGTGGCCTCCATTGTCGCAGCTTGAAGTAGCATCACTACCATCACAGCAGCAAGATGTGCAAATAGCTAGTCTTGATAGACACAGTAGACGTAGAGACACCCAAGCATTACGCGATCAAGTTGCCGCAAGGAGGCCTGGGGCAAGGTAAACGCATCATATCCACGGAAGAGTCGTTTCTTTGAGCAGACACAGTCTTGCAAGAAACACCTCCAAGTAGGGCCTCTCCTTTGACGGAGTGTCTCCATCCGTTGCGCGCGAACGTCAGGTTGCTGACTGACGCGTAAAGTCATGGACGAAACTGGATAGTCTTCAAGATGGAACTGAATGGCTGTCGATGCTTGGAACCGCATCCGGAGAGGGAACAAAGGCGTGCTTAGGTCTTGTCGATTGGCGGGGTTGTTCTTAGGAGGGGCTGGAGGGGTTGAATGGCAAGACAGGGAGCATCGAGCCCTGTTTGACCGCCTTCCAGCGGCAGAAATATGCACTGAACTTATGCGTTTTTAGCGCTTATGGCCAATCAGTTGATCTCGCACCTTGCCTACCAGTCTACCACGGTACTGTGATGCAAGGACAAAGGTCGAGGAACGTGGGATTCGGAGACAATCCCGGTTTCCATCGTGGCCGTTGGATGGCGCCATGGATCAAGCCGGCATGGCTTGACCTTCCACATCGAGAAGGTGGCCGGTAGCATTGGAAATTAAAGCTTCGCCAAGACTCCAAGCACCGAACTGCAGACACAACGCATCATCATCGGGTACGACCTAGCCACTGGAGCTATTGGAAAGGCTTTCATCGCGATAGGAAGCTCGCCCAGGAACTTCCAGGCACACAAACTTTACCTGCCGTACCCTCGGCTTCGGGCGGCCCCATGAATCAGAGACATTGCGGGGTCTGCATCTCGCGACGCGATAATGGGATGCTCGGATGCTCCCTGCCAAGGGACGCCTTAAAATGGCGATAGGCAAGGGCACACGCTTCAGATCGGCGCCAGGACAGACATGGAAGGCAACCCAAGGGAGTCCAGGCGTCGAGCGAGGATTGTCACAGTAGCATCCCAGTCCGCCAACAAACCGTCGTCCCGCCCGATGGAACACCGAGATCAGCGGTGCCAGCCAGGCACGATATTCCACCGTTATCTGGAGCTATTTAACGATACCGTGTCCCGGTCCAATCCTCCTTGAGTCAAGGGATCATCCATCCAACGGAGGACTCACCGCGCGCCAGGTACCCAAGTCAAGATGCGCTCTGGTACTCTTGCTCTCACGGCGCTCCTCGCGGGAGCCGCCGAGCTTGTCGCCGCCGATTGTGCCGCCGACAACTGTGTGCGAGCTCTCCGTGCAACGCAGACTCCTGGTCGCCTGTCGAGTGCTCAGGCCTTCTGTGCGACCTTCACAGCTACAAGCGTGGCCGCCACTGCTATCCCCACGTATGCGGTGAACAACTGCAAGGAGAACCAGAACGGAGACCTGTATTTCCGCGTCTCCAGCGCCTGCTCGTGCATTGCGCCAGCGACTACCTCGGTGCCGACTACCACTACTGGCTCACCTACTGCGGCATGTGCACTCGTGAGCAGCTCATGGTCCGTCCAAAAGGCCGCTGCGACTGGTAAGTGCTGCCTCTGACAAGAGACTGTCTAACACCCGTGTCTGGCCTGTTGCTGACTTGATTGCTTAGCTACCCCGACCGTGGCAGCGGCTTTGGCCCACGACTGTCTGAACTCAGTCCCGCTCAAGAAGGATGCCGCCATTGCTCTGGTGGACGCCCTGGAGCCGTACCTCGAGTGGCAGAGCGACCCTGGCTACAAGGCGGATCCGCCACCGGGATACTACTACCCCGGCTATGACATGTTTGCCGCCCTAGCTAAAGTCAGGGCCAACCTCGTAGCGGACAAGTACCCCAACGAGTACCAATTCCAGGCTGATCTCTACGCCACCGTCTTCGGCCCCGGTCACGACGGCCACTTCGTCTTCTACCCAGACGCCCTCACCAAAGTCTTCGAGTGGCGCCGCCAGCGGTCGCTCGTCTCCATCAGCGAGGACGGCACGTCCCTGCCGGTGATCAAGCTGTACGAGGACGTCATCTCGGCACCTGACAAGGCATCCATCGTCAAGCTCATCAACGGCGTCGATGCGGCCACGTACGTGCTGAACACCATCAACGTGGCCGGCTACAACCAAGACGTCGACTCACAGTACAACTCCATGTTCTACGAAAAGGCAAACTTTGCCGTCAGCGGCAGCAAGGGCTACTTCTCGGGCGGCGGCCGTATCCGCTACATCTACCAGGGCGAGAACACGACCTTCACCTTTGAGAACGGCACCGTCCTGACGCTCGAGAACAAAGCCGCCGTCAAGGCCGACATGAGCGGGGTCGTCGACGGCGCATCTTACTACCAGAAGTTCTGCACCCCCGCAGCCTCCACCGCCGAGGCAGCCGCCGCCGTCGAGATCGCAGCCGCGGGCGAGGGCGGCTCCATCCCCGGCTACCCGGATCCCATCATCGCGACCGACGACGGCATCGTGGCGGGGTACTACCTCTCCGGGCCCGGCCTCGACGACGTGGCTGTCATCGTGGTGCTGGCGTTCGAGAACGAGCTGCCGTCCGAGTTCCAGGCCGTGGCGGCCGACTTCTACGACATGGCCGTGGCGGCGGGCAAGACCAAGCTGGTCATCGACTTCCAGGCCAACGGCGGGGGCTACATCCTGCAGGGGTACGACTTCTTCCGCCAGCTGTTCCCCAAGGTGGACCCGTTCGGCGCCAGCCGGTGGAAGGAGAACGACGCGTTCATGGCCATCTCGCACATCTACTCGGACGCCGTGGCGGACCTGGATCCCTACACTAGCGCCGACGAGGACCTGATCAACGCGTACGAGTCCTGGTTCAACTACCGGTACGACCTCAACCTGACGGGCCAGCCGTTCCTGACCTTCGAGGACAAGTTCGCGCCGCACGTGTACAAGGACACCAAGTACACCAACCTCATGCGCTGGAACCTGACGGACCCGCTCACCACCGTCAACGATACGTTCGGGATGGGCATGGAGATCACGGGGTACGGCAGCCTGGCCAACGCGACGCAGCCCTTCGCGCCCGAGAACATCATCATGCTGTACGACGGCGTGTGCGCCTCGACGTGCACGCTGGCGTCGGAGTTTTTGCGCTTGCAGGGCGGCGTCAAGTCGGTCGCCTTCGGGGGGAGGCCGCAAGCCGGCCCCATCCAGGGCGTGGGCGGCGTCAAGGGCGCGCAGACGCTGAGCTACGGGAGCATCAACGCGTATGTGTCCCTGGCGGAGGAGATTGGTACCGGCACGCCCGAGCAAAAGGCCGCGCTGGCGAGGTACTCGACGCTGCCGGTGCGGAGGAGTACCAGCTCGGCGGTCAACTCGAGGGACGCGATCTTGCCGGGGAATGTGAACGACGGGACGCCGGCGCAATTTGTCGCCGAGGAGGCGGACTGTCGGCTGTATTGGACGGCGGGGATGGTGTCGGACGTGACGGAGATCTGGAAGGCGGCTGCGAATGCGGCGTTTAATGGGGCGGAGTGCGCGTATGGTGGGATTGCGGCGCCGGCGGGGAAGAGGACCGTGGCTGCTGAGCAGAGGGTGGCGCCGGCGGTGAGGAGGAGTGAGTTGGTGGATAGGAGCCAGAGGGTGCCGGTTGATAGCGAGTCGTGGCTTGCTGTGCATCGGTTGAAGGCCATTCCTTAGACGGAGGCTGTCTGGGGGAGGATGGTTTGGTGGACTGGGTTCATGTAGTATACGACAGTAATGTGTTAGTGGATGGATTATCAAGACGGGAATAATAATAAGAAGCTCGATGCAGGTTGAGGCACAACCCAGTCCCTCTATACGCCAATTATGGCGGTGCACAGGCGTCTTAGGGGGCAATTTAACCCCTGTCAGCTGGAGTGTCACATCCTCCTATCACAGTAACGCACCCCGCCATCAGCCACAATATCAGATGTCTTCAGCTCTGTTACGACTTCATTTTGACCCAAAGTCAAATAGAAGAAGCTCGATCTGCAAACTGCCATCTGCTATGCACTGCTGGAACTAATATAGTACCCCTCAGCGCATCGAGAAACCATCATGTCTGACGCCGACACACCCTCGAATCCCGAACTCCAGGATGCCTACCGCCTCATGCAGGAGCACAACCGCCGGGCCGCGGAGAAGCGGCGCCGTCTCCTGCAGAACCGACCGCAGTCCTGGCGCCACATCCTCGGCCTGGCGTGCGGCGTGCACTTCGCCGTGCTCATCGGCCGGCTCGGCGCCGACCTGATGTTCAAGGGCTTTCGCCTCACGCCGCTCAACGTGCTGAGCGCCGCCACCGTCGTGCTGGCCACCGCGACGCGCGTCACGTGGCAGGCCATGTTTGTCAACCCGTACGTCTTCATGGGCTACCGCCGTCCCGGCGCGGCGTATCGCAGGGCCGTGTACGTGGTGTCGGCTGTAACGACGGTGCCGACGCTGGTCTTGCACGTTGCTATGATTCGCGTTGCGGCTGCGGATAGGGCGCCGCTGAGGGTTGATTTCGGGCAGTCGATTTTGCAGATGACTCTGCAGGTTGCTGCTATTGCGCTCTATGTCTGGATGGCGCGTCGGTTTCTTCTCAAGCACAATGATGAACACTATGAGCCGATCTTGCGGTCGCCTGCGCCTGAGGAGGGTGTCGCCAGGCCTGACTCGCCGTCATCCAGTTCGTCACCGTCGGGTCATCTTTCACGAGCTTATGCACGGCAATGTGTCCAGAGACAAAGCGGAAGTGGCCGCCGTAGCGAGAGTTCGGGCACGACAGAGCCTACCCTTACTGTCGAAACGAATGCTCCGGCCACGGCTAGCTCACCCGGATCGGTCGAAGCGCCGGCAACCCAGGACGAGCCTTTACATCCAAGTCGATGTCAGACAAGAGCTCGTTTCGACCATCTGCCACATTCAAAGCTCTTTGACCGTCTCATTCCTCTATCCCTGGCAGTCTACAGCACGATACTTGCATACCTTATCTACATGCTTGTACAAGAAAACAGTCTCTCGAAATTCCGGTCACCGTACGTCTCCTTTTCCAAAGCCCCCTCCATCACCACACTGACTAACACGGTCTCTAGCGACGCTAAGTTCGCGCTCTACGCGCCGCTGGGCGTCTACCTTCTCTGTGCCTACGCCAGCAAGCGCATCCTCCGTATATCCGAATTCGCACGGCTCAAGACCACGCTCCCCGGATCCTGGACCCTCGTCGAGTCGCTGTTCGGCAAGGCCACGTACCGCAACTCGGAAGACGGGTCCGTCACAGCTGCCGACCCTCGGTGCCGTGTCTTTCCTCTGGAGCGCAAAGACTACGTCACCATGTACAACACCACTCGTCAAACCTGCGACCAGTACTGGGGCCATCGCGGCAGGGAATGGGTGACGGATTTCCGTATCCGCCCGTCCTTCTCCAGGTTCACCCTCCTCGGCGCCGCTTTGTACCTCTTCGCCCGGGGATTCCTGACCATATTCAACTATCCCCTGCATGGCGATGAGTTGACGCGTCCGGATCTTACCCCGGACGACCTGGAGCGGCAGCTGAGGATCATGAAGCTGAAGCTGAAGCTCATGATTGCCACTGCTCCGCTTGCGATCTTCGTGCTGTTCTACGCCATCTTCAGCGGTGTCAGACTGTTCAATCTGTGGACCGAAGCAGTCATCAAGTATGCGCCGGCGGAGCGCAGAGACACAGACCGACGCATACAGTTGTAGGTTGATTTCTTGACGACGCGTAGTCTAGACAAGCTGGATATCCCGCGCGTCCGTGCCGTCAAACTCCCTAGTCAGGTCCACATCAAACACCCGCCCGACACCAACCCGCCGGAACACGCCATCCGTACGATCGACCTCCTCAAGCAGAAGAACGTCATACACCGGATCGTGATACTTAACCAACAGCCCACTCCGCGCATACCTCGTCGACACATGCAATGCATACACAGCGACACCAACGTCCGCACAACCATCCCCCCCTCCCCTCTCCCCCCTCAACCCCTCCGCCGACACCCACCCAGCCACCACCTCCGGCCGCGCAGGCGCGCACAACGCCCTCCACCGACACGACCCGGGGTCCGGCACCGTCCCGTACGCCGTCAGCCCAGCCGCCAGCTTGAGACCCCCCTCCCCCTCCCCCTCCAGATACCCCCGGACATGCACCGCGCGCACCGTCCCGCGCACGTGCAAGCACCCCGACTTGACGGCGGGATCGAACTCCCCCCTCAAACCGTCCGATCGCCGCACCGCGCGGCCACCTCTCTCGACCGCGTACTCGGCCTGGTGGTGGGCCAGCAGCACGTGCCCGCTCTCCTCCTCCGGCCGGCAGACACCGCGGACCGTACACGCTCTGCGCGCGGCTATGTCCCGGGCGGACCAGCGCACGGGCGTCATTAGCGCGGCCCAGGACCACGACGGGGCGTGGGAGACGCGTGTCGGGAGGGGGGAGGAGGCGGAGGCGGAGGGGGGACGTTCTTCCCAGAGGAGGCCCTGGTGGATGTCGCGCAGCCAGAGGCCGGCGAGGTAGACTTCGTGGTTGTTCACACTGCCGGAGGGGATTCTTGCCCCGGGGGCCTTGGCGGCGAGGATCAGCCCCACCTCCTTCGCGAGACCGGCCACGGCTAGGATACGGTCCATGTCCGGCTGGCTCAGCTCGCAGGCCGAGTAGATCTCCAGGGCGGAGTACCACGCGTCCAGGATGGAGGGGGTGCCGGAGTGGAAGGCGCCCTTGAGGCGGAGCTGGGGCCACTGCGGCCCTGTAGTGGCGGTGGTGGTGACGGTGGTGTTGTGGTTGGAGACGAGGATCTTGTCCCCGTACTCCGTCCGCGGCCCGTCGGTCTGGCACTCGAAGAACACCCCGCGGGGGGTGTACCACACCAGCCGTCGGCTGAGAAGCCACTCCTGCAGGATCCAGCCCCGACGGAACAGCTCCGTCTGCCGAACCGCGGCCCAGTAGTCGTCTGCTGCGGGGACGCGGCGGCGGTACGCGTAGAAGGAGCCTGTGCGGGTGCCGGTGCCGTCGCGGTAGGGCAGGCGGACCAGGTCGGAGCCGCCGACCCAGGGGGCCGAGTCGTCTTCGGTGGTGCTGGTGGCGCCGGGGCGGGAGAAAAGCCCGCCGCTCATGTCCGCCATTGTGCCAGCGAGGGTTAGCAGGGAAAACTGGTAGTACTGCGCCATGCGGGGCGCTTCGCGACGCCAGTCCGCGCCGGAGTCTCCTAACTGCACGATGCAGAGGGAGTCGATCCAAACGTAGCGCACGTTTAGGCGCGCGGCGACGGTGAAGGCGTCGCGGAAGAGCTGTGGGAGGGCGGAGAGGTCGATCCCGGCGGGGGACTGGCGCGCGGCGAGGTTGGAAGCGGTCGTCTTGCAGGTTTCGGTGGCGGGGTTCCAGCGGTGGGTTAGCGTGATGTACGCCCCTGTCTGTCCCTCTGTGCTGGCGAGGCGGATGCTTGTTACTGTCGCATCGCTGCTGTCGTCTTGGTCGGTGGTGTGGATCTCGACGCACCGCGCTGGTAGGGGGGCCTGCCGTGCGTGGATGGAGTGTCCGGACACCGTCTGGTTGCAGCGCGGGTGAGAGAGTGCGTCGCCCTCGCACGCGGCGATCCAGTCCCGGATGGCGGCGTAGTGCGACTCCGAGGCTGGGTCCGGGCCCAGGTACCGGCCTGACACGGTGCCGCTAAGGGCGGCGGGGCTGTCCTCCTCGGCGGCTAGGCAGAGCTCGATTGCGTCGGAGGCGTTGCGTACCTCGCTGAAGCGGTCGGCTAGGGCGGTGCGCAGCCGGTTGAAGCCTGGACCACGACCACCACCGGTTGCAAGAGCTGGGGTGGGAGAATCTGCGTGATTGGAGGGAGATTCGTAGTCCCGCGACAGGGTCATATGCACGTACATGTCCGGGTCGTTGTTGACGGGCAGCCGCAGTGGGTTGAGCTCCGACTCGGTGGTGTCGCGCGGCCGTTCGACAGAAGCCACGCTGTCGAGCAAGAGGGAGCAGAAGGCGCAGCCCGAGGCCGCGGCGGAGCGGACATCTGACAGGAGGTAGCCGCGGGTGAAGGCGTTGGCGGGAGTGAAGGATTGGATGTCGAACTGCCGGCAGCGGGGACACAAGTCGTCCGGGCCGAGTGCAACGGCCGAGGAGGAGGAGACGGCATCTTGTTGTGTGGTACCTATGGTGACGGCTACTGGGTCCAGCTCAATTAGACTAGGGGGTCGGGCAATTGCAGTCATGGTTTCTTCATTAGTCGCAAGCTCTCTTTAGTAACTATAACTCCCACCAAACTTGAGCTGGAAATCGAAGTTGCGAGCTGTCGACCGCTTGTTTCGGGTACAGCAACCGAGGAGGACGCCACCGCATCACGTGAAGTTGCACTGCGTCGATGTTCTCGATCCTTGTTGAAGACCATAGTATATGCAGCACGCTTAACGCCGTAACCCAAGCAGCAGATATCCTACACACTAGACTTACATCCTACACCCCATCCTCCATCCTCCACCCTTCCCCGGCCATGCAGCTCACTTATCCAGCCCAGCCAGCCTCCTAAACGCCGAATTATTCAGCACGGCCGACTCCCCGACCTTCTCCACCCCGGCGCCCCGGAACTCGCCGTCCCACCTCCCCATGGCGCACTCGGCCAGGAACTTGCCCAATGAATCGGTCGGACTCACACCCCCGGGGTAGAACAGCCGAATCGGCGGGCCCAGCACCGCCACCGTGCCCGTCCGCAGCCGGCCCAGCTGCGACTTGACGTACGGGTGGATCGCCGCGTGGCGCGTCCAGTCCACCATCCCGGGCCGGACGGTGTCGGCGCGGAAGCGAGGGTTGGCGGCGCGGAGGGCCGCGAGCTCGACCTCCGTCTCGCCCTTGACGCGCCCGAAGAGGCTGGTTAGCGGGCCGGGTTGGTGCGTCGCACCCATGCCGGAGACGTAGACGAAGTGGAAGGGGGTGGTGGCCTGGGAGGGGGTGGAGGGGAGGGATTGAAAGGCTTTGGCGGCGGCGAGGGCGTAGTCTTTGGTGATTTTGATGTACTCTCTGTAGGTACGGGGTTAGTCAGGTTACGAGGGATATGGGGAGGGGATGAGAAAAAGGATGGCCTACTCCTTGTTGACCTGCGTCTGGCTGATGCCCAGCGCCCACACGCAGCCTGTCGCGTCCTTGACTTGGTCTAGCAGCGACTCCGGGTAGCTGGTGAAGTCCTTGTGGATGATGACGTTGATGCGCGGGTCCTTGACGTCGTCGGCCATGGGCACGGGCCGGCGGCTGATGATGGAGATCTTGGTGATGTCTTTCATCTTGATCATGGCGTCGAGCACGCCCGAGCCGACGAGGCCGGTTGCGCCGGTGAGTATGAGATGCATTCTAGGCTGTGAGTTTGGCGTGTGAGAGTAGGTGCGGAAATACAGTGACAGGGGGCGGGAGTGTAGCAACAGGGGGGGTTGTGTGTGTCTGTGTAAGTCTCGTCCGAATTTTCACCAAAGTTCATCTGCAGTCAAGTGGAACGATGGATTTCCGCCTAAAATAATCCAAGAGCAGTGGGATCCAAAGCACTTATGTACGCTGCACGGCATCGGAGGAATGTGCGGGAGGCGGGTCGCCGGCGACATCTACTTTCCGCAGTAAAATCCTCCCGTCGGCCGCAAAGACCGTGTTTTAGTGGGTCCAGACCCGGAGTTTGGCCCGGCATTAATCACCGGATGCATATCTTCATATCAATTGAAAATTGGTGTGGCTGGACATTAAAATGCGCTTCATTGTAGCTGTCAAAATCACAGACAGGATACTCATCAATCGTCATTAGAATGACGCTGTCACCAGACTCAATTAAGCAGACGCTGCCGCAGCCCTCTCCCTCGCCAGGGCCTCCCGGCGACTGGTGCTTGCCGGGTCGACGTACGGCCTCTCACCCAGACTGACCGCCCTGCTGCCCTTCCTCTCGCCCAGTCCCTCCTCGTACAGGTAATCGGTCGTGGCGGTGTGGTAGACACTCCGGTTGTCCCAGATGGCCACGTCGTTGACGGACTTCCACTTCAGCCGCACCTGCAGGTCGTGGTTCTCGACAATCAGGCGCACGAACCAGTCGAGGAAGTGCTTGCTCTCGCCGTCCGACAGGCCGTGGATGCGCTGCACGTGGTGGCCCACCGCAAAGACGCTCTTCCAGCCCGTGACCGGGTTGGTGCGGATGACGGGGTGCACGGCCTCGAGCACCTCGCCGACGTTCTCGGGGGCGCCGCGCTCGGCCGAGTAGAGCTTGAAGTTGTTTCGGGCGGCGGCGTCGTTGAAGCCCGGCTGGGCGTAGTAGGCCGTCTGGGCGTCGAGGAAGGACCGGAGGGTGGGCGAGATGCGGTCGTAGACCTCGTAGCCGCTGGCCCAGAGCGTGTCGCCGCCCGTGGCCGGCAGCTGCGTCAGCTTGAGCAGCGCGTAGTCGGACGGGATGGGCTCGAAGGTGATGTCGCTGTGCCACTGGTCCTTGGCGCTCTGCCGCTTGTTCCACAGCTGCCCGCCCACGCCGCCGAACCGGTCCGAGTACAGCTTCTTGGCCTGCACCGACGAGATGACGCTGATCTCGTCGTCCTTGCCGTTGTCCTCGCGCGACGCGTTGCTGACCGGGTGGATGTGCAGCTTGGAGGTGGCCGGCTTGCCCGACAGCTCGCCGAGGCGCTGCACAAGCACTTTCTGGAGGCCGTCCGTCAGGTTTTCCTGGGCGCGGAAGAAGACGACGCCGCGTTGGGAGACTGTGATTTGTTAAGCTCTGGTCACAAGCTCCACTAACAGTTTAAGCTGCAGGATCGGTGAGACGTACTTGTGATGGCGAGATCGCGGATGAGTTCGTCAGAGTTGGGGGCGTTGAGCAGCTCGACGAGGTTGGCGTTGACGTACTCGCGTCCAATGACCGGGGTGACGTCGAAGGACTCTAGGTGGTCGAGGGCGCCACTCAGCTTGAGGGGCTCCTTGTGGCCGGTGTTGAGCTTGGGCAGCTCCTCGGTCTCTGGCTGAGAGGCGACCTTTGAGCCGTTGGAAGGTGTCTCGGTCTTGTCGAGCTTTGTCGAGAGGACCTTCTCGGTGACCTGCTCCACAGCTTGCTGGACGTTATCGACGGCTGACGGCGCCATGGTATCAGCTTGTATGGGATTATTGTACTTTTCGGTAAGGTAGCTGTGGATGTTGCTGGTTTGCAGGTGACAGTGGCTGTGATTGTAACAGTGTCCTTGTTTCTTGAGATATGAAGAATAACATCCTCTCGAGCGACAACTCTCATTGCCTTTATATCAGAGATGGGCTGTATCTCGGAAGTCCCAAAACGGTACGAGGACCGACAGACAGACCGACTTCCGAGAGCTTGCAAGCAGCTCCAGCGAATGGCGCAAGATTCGCGATGGCGGGCATCATGGTCATCAACTGCTTCAATCGACGCAATTGGCCGACAAGACGTGTCCATGGCACAAGCGGCACCCGTTATCTTGGGATGCTGTCCACTTGGATACCCTCTCATAGTTGCGCGACATGTTTGCTGCCTGCGTGAGAGATGGCGACAACGGCGCAACGCTGACGCGAGCCACTGTCGACGAGACGATTTAGATAGCCCTCTGATTGGAATACGGATTGCGGGGAGATGGCTTCGATGCAGTCATTTCGAACCATCGAGATCGGAGGAGATGGTGGGTGATGCCATCTTGGTGGATATCACGAACAGCACCTGTGTACCCTGTCCACCCCGATGAAGATGGCGACACCCGGTCCGATGTCACCGTTGAGGGCCTTGTCCGGGACTACGGATCCCTCTGAAGACTCCACTGCTCCGGTCTCACCGGCGCCGGACCCCTTCCGGACCGGGATGTGCCTGCCGGACTAGAGTGACGGCCTGCCAATCAGTCGAAGACAAGAACATGTACTGTATTCTATGCATTCCCCGCAAAAATATGGTCGGGAAGATATCGGGAACAGACATTGAATGGCCTGATTACTGATATAAAAAAAAGCTAGGTCTAGGTGCAAGAGCCGGCTAAAACGAGTCGTTCCTGCCACGGACCAGACTCGGTGCACTTTCGATGGTTAATAATTCATGAAGGTACTGGGAGTAAGTAACAGAATAACTGCCGAGGGGCAAGGCGGGTGCAGTTGCTGTTACTGACTGCCCCACCATCCAGTACACTCTGCCCTACAAGTCCCTGATGGAGTACCTACCCCAGAACCCCGCGCTAACATGCATCAGCTTACGGGGCCTGGCCGACAGTTGTCGAGGTCCGAAGATGCCTCGGCAAAGCTTCCCCTTGTTACTTCGTTCCCCCACTGGCACGGCAGGAACCACGGCCATTCTTTAAGGAAGCGGCGACCCGAATATTCAAACACTCTATTCTGTTTTTTAATTCAATTGCACGTCTTTTGCTTCTCTTGTAACAACACCGTTTCTCTTCATCTGTCCATCTTTGCAAAACGACACAGTAATTCCAGACAGACAGACAGAATATCCGCAAACATGGCTGTCGAACGGTTAGGCTCGATCCTAAAGCATCTGTCGCCGAACAATGCCGTCTCTCAAATGTAAGCATCTCTCTCCGTCTCTCTCTCCGCCTTTCTCTGTCTGTATCGCCAGCATTCATCTAACTCTTGCACTTTCCAGCACCCAAAAGAACCCCGACGACATCGTCATCACCCTCGCCGTGCGCACCCCGCTCGCCAAGGCCAAGAAGGGCGGCTTCAAGGACACCTCGCTCGAGTACATGGTCATGGCGCTGCTAAAGCAGGTGAAAGAGCGGTCCAACCTCGACCCGGCCCTGGTGGAGGACATCTGCCTGGGCAACGTGTCCGACGGGAAAGCCGCCTACAAGCTCCGCGCCGCCGCCCTGGCCGCCGGCTTCCCGGACACCGTGGGCGCCTCGTCGCTCAACCGCTTCTGCTCCTCGGGCCTGAAAGCTACAGCCGATATCGCCAACTCAATCTCCGCGGGCAACATCGACATCGGCATCGCCGTAGGCGCGGAGCAGATGACGGTCGGAGGGGACCGCCTCGAGCAGCCGTTCGACGAGGCCGTGACTAGCGTCACGCAGCAGGCGCACGACACGATGGAGCCCATGGGGTGGACGAGCGAGAACGTCAGCCGCGACTTCGGCATCAAGAGGGAGGACATGGACCGCTACGCGGCCGAGAGCTTCCGGCGCGCCGAGGCGGCGCAGAAGGCGGGCTGGTTCGACGACGAGATCGTGCCGATCAAGACCAAGGTCAAGGGCCCCGACGGGGAGGTCAAGGAGGTGGTCCTCACGCGCGACGAGGGCATACGCCCCGGCACCACGGCCGAGAGCCTGGGGAAGATCAGGCCCGCTTTCCCGCAGTGGGGGCCGACCACCACCGGCGGAAACGCGTCGCAGCTGACGGACGGGGCGGCGGCGGTGCTGCTCATGAAGCGCAGCACGGCGCAGAGGCTGGGACAGCCCATCGTGGCCAAGTACGTGGGCTCGACGGTGGCGGGGCTGGCGCCGAGGATTATGGGGATTGGCCCGACGGTGGCGATCCCCAAGTTGCTGGGCAAGTACGGCCTGACGCTGGAGGACATCGACGTCGTGGAGATCAACGAGGCGTTTGCGAGCATGGCGGTGTACTGCAGGGATAAGCTGGCCGTGCCGTGGGAGAAGATGAACCCCCGCGGGGGCGCGATCGCGCTGGGTCATCCGCTGGGGGCCACGGGCGCGAGGCAGATCGTTACGGGGCTGAGCGAGTGTCGGAGGCAGAAGAAGAAGATCCTTCTGACGAGTATGTGCATCGGCACGGGGATGGGGATGGCGGGGTTGTTTGTCAGTGAGCAGTAGGTGCGCGGCGGATGATTCTTTTCTTTGTTTGTATGTACAGCGTGAAGTTTAGTCGTATATACAGATTGCATATACCACGTTTTACATGAGATAGAGAGCTACCATTGCTCGTCATTTACGTGCCTCCAGTGTCCACATACTCGTCACTCGTAGCAATCACAGCAACATCCCAAACGCAGCACCGCCCAAGGCCACTAGACCAACCAGCCCGAAACCCGTAGGTCGCAGCACACCGGCGCCATTCTTGGTCGTCGGAGGCGCGGTCGAGGTCGACGAAGGCGCGGTTGTGCCTGTGCCCGAAGCGGTCGGGGAGCCGCTGCTGTTGGTCGACGCCGCGAGGGACTCGTTCCACTTGCTCACGATCCAGGCCGTGGCGTCGTCCGTGTAGTTGGCAAAGTAGGTGGCGTGCACGCCCGTCACGTTGCCGGCGTCGCAGTAGATGTCGCCCGTGTCGCACCACTCCTGGATGACGGGCGAGTAGGGCTCGCAGGCTGTCGTGTTGGCGCGCTGGAAGATCTTGAGGGTGTGTCAGTGGTGCAAGAGGAAGAGATTGGGTGGTTGGGTGCTGCGTACGCCGTTCTTGTTGCTTGTGCCTTCGTTCCACGACTGGTTGGCCATGTGGCTCGGGTCGCCGAAGGTCACCACGGCGATGACTGCGAGGATCTGGTTAGTTCGTCTGGCACTTCTAGTCTCTTCGCATCCACTGCCTCTCAGAACTCACTATTACTCCGAAACGCATCGCTCAGGTCCGGCGTGACGGCGAACAGCGCCTCGCTCGTGCCGCACACCACGTCCATAGCCACCTGCCCGCCCTGCGAGTACCCCAGCAGCGCCATCTTGCTGGAGGGGCAGGCCGTGACGTAGGCGGCGATCATGGCGCTCATGGCGGCCACGCCCAAGTTAACCGACCTGAAGTACTGGTCGAAGGTGGCCGGGTAGTCGACGGCCGACACGGTCGACCCCGCGATGGCGTCGCTGACGTTGCCGGCCACGACGCCGATGCGGCCCAGCCCGGGGGGTTCGGAGCTGCCGCGCGCCACGATCAGGTGCAGCCCAGGCGCGCAGGCTATGCTGCTGCTGGTGATAGCGCTGCTGGCTGTGGAGGAGGTGGTGATTGTGAGGGTGGTGCTCTGGGCGAGGCTGGTTGATGCTAATGCTGCTGCGAGGAGCAGGAGTCTGCCTAGTGGCGAAGCCATTTTTGCCGGTGTGAAGAGAACAACTGCGAAGGTTTGTTCTCCTTATTTCCAGTGTCGTCGTCGTCGTCGATTGAGTCACCGATTTGACGTTGTTCTCCCACCTTGTACTTAGCAAATCGATCGCATTCACCCCTCGAGCGACTGGCCGGACAACGGTCTCAAATTCCAGTGCTCGGAGCTATCGAGGTATTTATCCAGCTGAGCTCAATTCGCAGGTTAAGAGCCTTCCTTTTCCGTCACATCGATCAGGACCCCGGCATGGCTCCTCTTTAAGGACCAGCTAACCCCGGACTGGTCCTTTCGCAAGCCCAGTCCAATGGAACAAGGCTTTACGGCCATCGTCGGCATGTGTCACGCGAACAGTTACCTCTAGCTGCGCCATCGTCGATCAGCTTTGTTGTTCCTCGGCTCCCCGTCTAGCCTGGGTGCGGGGGTCCTGGGCTAGGATTGTGCTAGGGATTCCACCGTCCAACCACGTCAGTGCCCGCAGTTGCCGTTGGAACAGAATGGGAAATCTTGTTTGCTGCTTTTCTTTCAAAACCAAAGGGCGGAGAAAGGCCACTAATGCATACCAAATCCGTCCCTGGCTTAACTCAATTGGGTTGGGGTACCGAGATCTGAAGCGTCTATGCCTACCAGGGCAGCTGCAGGGGCTAACTGTTAGCCCACCGCTGTGGGGGGGGGGGGGGGGGGGGGGGGGGGGGGGGGGGTGGG